>JAMAFK010000018.1:0-508366 GCA_023627375.1 Penicillium paneum | reverse complement strand
TTTTTAACCTTATAAATAGGGCTACCTTTAGTACTTTTAAGATAACCTTTTCGTCTATTATACTATATACCTACTTTTTCTACTAGGCCGGTAGAAATTAGGTTAAGATAAAAGCCTAGGGAATAGGCCATATTTATTAATTCGAAGACTATTTAATTAGGTGATTCGGTAGATTCTACTAAAATAGTCCTAAAACCTTTAATTTTAGTAGTTATATCGCCGACAGAGATATAGGATAAATTCTATATATAATTAATAAATTTGCTTATATTATTATATAGATATATATCTAATCCCGTATTAAATATCTATAAATCATATAAGCTACGTAACTTCTATTTTTAGATTGTTTATCTACTAAACCGTATCGTTATTATTATTAATTTCTTTTAGTCTAACTCGGTTTTTTGGTCTAAATTATACCTTTTTAAGGCATTTTTATATATATAGTTAAATCCTTTATATTAATAGGCTTTTTTAAAGCGTTCTTCTATATTAGGTAATACTATCCACCTATTTAGTTATATTTTGGGATTAATATATCGGTAGTTATTAAATACGTAATTTCCTTATTTAGGGTCTTCTTAATAAGGGTATTATAGATCACGTATCGTTTTCGTCTAATCTTTCTACTAGCTTTTACCGCTTTGGTTATTACCCTAAAAAGTAGCGTATATAACCTTTATTAATATCTTTAGTAGGTTTAGACGAATAGAATTGTGGTATTTTTTAAGTAACTAATAAAAATCGGGTATATTATCACCTAATTCTATAATTATTATTAGGTGATTAGTCTAATATTCTGTAAAATATAGGGATAATAATCCTATAGCTTTAAGAAAGTCGTATAAAGCACGTGATTTAGTAGCTTCGGCGATCTCTATTTAGGATACTTCTATATAGACGTTCTCCTAATTTGTAAGCTATTTTTTAATTAATCGATTATATAATAGTCCTTATTATAAAGTATACTATTATCGTATTATGTGACGTTTTCTTACTTTATTTATTAGTATATATATATTATATAATATAGAAAGGGTATCCCGACTAGTAGTAGTATTACTAACTAGTCATCTGTTATTAATTAAAAGCGATCTAATAATTATATAGAATAGGGCTTAGGCCCTATTATCTATCGTCTTAAATCGTTTATAGTCGATTTTATACTCTTATCTTATTTCTTACTAGAGAGCTAGTTAGTGGTTAGTTAGATCGACTATTATTTTACCCTAGGTAAATATCTCGGTAAAGATAGGACGAATAGGTTTATTTGGTATCGGAAGGGTCATTTATTCTTCTGGATTAATATAATCCTATAGTCTATAACTAATAGTAATTAATCTAATATATATATACTAGACTAGCTAATTAGATTACTAACTTAGGGTAATCGAAGGCTTTACTTCTATTATTATAACGAAATTAGATAGAAGAGTAATTTAATAAAATAAAGATTAGATAAAAGGTTAAAAGGTCGTTAATTTTAGTCTTAACTCTTAGATAAAAGGGTCAAGCCGGGCTTATAACTGTTAGAGGGCGGTAAAACTAGGTATAATGCTTCGTTTTATACTCTCGAGGGGTCAAATACTTAGTGTTTAAATAGATAAATAGCTAGGCGGTTAAAAACATAAGATCAAAGTGTATATTTAGGTTAGAATAGTCAATTTTTTTAATTTGATATTTAGTATAATTTGGTGCTTTTTTATAGCAAACAGACATCGCGGATAGCTCGGCAATTTTGAGATCATTTTGATATCATGACTGATCAGATGATTTCATGATCTTTTGATCAAATAAATTCATGACTTTTGATCAGATGAAATGAAACAAAGCAAACAGCATAAAGTAAGCAAACGGTCAAAACACGGAACATATATATTCCAATAGATTCTACTAAGGTTCTTAGTAGGGGGTCGAAGTATATAAGGAGAGGGGCTTTTTAGAAAATCTCCTTAATCTCTTAGAAAGCCTTCCTCGCGGCTTTATTAAAGTAGAAGCCTAGCTTCTTTTTATTCTTCCTCTTCTTCTATACGTCTAGGCCCCGGACTAATACGTTAAGCGGCCCTATAATCTTCGAGTATAATTTAATAAACTTATAGTAGAAGTTCGCGAAGCCTACGAATTACTATATATCGAAGATATACTCCGGCTCCGGCTAAGTAGTAATCGCTTCTACTCGGGTAGGGTCTATAGAGATACTATCGCTAGAGACGATAAATCTAAGGAACTCTACCTAAGAAGTGTAGAAGGTATACTTCGAGGCCTTCGCGTAGAGTTTAAACTAGTAGAGCTATTCTAGTACTGTTTATACGTATTCTATATAGGATTCCTTATCTCGGGAGAAGATTAGGATATTATCTAGGTAGACTACTAGGAAGATATCTAGTAATCCTATAAGAGCCTTATTTATATAGGCCTAGAAGGTTATAGGTATATTCGCGAGCCTAAATAGTATTATATAATACTCGAAATATCTATAGTAGGTTCTAAATACCGTTTTCTATTCGTTACCCTTCTTAATATAGATCCTATAGTATATATCTCTAAGATCTAGCTTAGTATAGACCTTTGTACTAGCGAGTCTCGATAGGGATTTACTAATTAAAGGTAGGGGGTAGCGGTTCTTAATAGTAATTATATTTAATCCGCAGAAGTCTACGTATAGCCGAAGCTTACTATCCTTCTTTAGTATAAAAAGGATAGGCGCCCCTATAGGGCTCTTCGAATATTAGATCTAGCCCCTTTTAAGGTTCTCGTTAATATAGGTATATAGGACTTCTAACTCCGCGTTTGATAGTAAGTATAGCGACCTAAATAGGGGTACCTTCCCTAGCTCTAGGTCGATAGTATAATTATATATAGCGTATTCTAGTAGGATCGAAGCTAGAGCCTTATTAAAGATATCCGTAAAGTCTCTATATACTTATGGTAAAGGGTTGTCTATCTATATAGCTCCTAACCGTTCGCCTTCTTCTAATAGATCCGGCAGTCTAATATAAAGTGTATAAAAGATACTATATAGATATAGTTCCTTCTCGAACTCTTCTAGGAAGACTATCTCTATTTCTAGTAGGGTACCCTTATAGTATAACTAATAACTAGTACTCTAGTCGATATCCGGATTCACTGTATAGAGCTAGTCTATCCCTAGGACTATATTATATTCTAATATATCGACAGCCTTGTAGTATATCTTTATAATACTGCGTCTTCTAATACTATCTACGAGCCGGAGAGTAATCTCTCGGCTACTATATAAGCGGATTTCGTGCCTATTAATCGCCTTTACTAGGTAGGGTATTCCTTTCGTATCTTCTAGATTCTTCTTTACCTATCTTTAGCTAATAAAGGTCTAAGTAGCCCTACTATTAATTAGAATTCTAATAACCCCTATTGGGGCGCCCTCGCGAATATCTAAGATAAGTATATTATATACTAATATACTTCGGCCCTTCTACTAACCCTCCCTAAGGATTACTCCTAGTACCGCCGCGGCCTATAGTATAGGGTTATCTATTTTTTCGGCTCCTTCGAGTTATTCTTCCGGAGCTACTTAGCTTTTAGGTAAAACCTCGCGATATATCTAGCTTCCTTATATAAGTAATATAAGTCCTTCGCCTAGTTATCCGATTTTACCCCCTAGCCTCGCTTCCTCTTATTAGAGGATAACGACTATTTCTTTCGGCTATCCTATAAGGTAGACAGTTCCCGGCTTTAGTCTAATAACTTCTTACTATTATCCTTTAAGTCTATATTCCCGTTCTACCTATATAGATACCGCTTAGCCTATAGCTTCGTAATATGTAAAGGTATCTAGCTCTCTATAAAGCCGAGGTAGGCTACCTATTTATTATAGACCTCTATCTTAGGTAGGTCCTAGTATCGGGCTTCGGTTTAAATCTCTCTTAAAATACCTATCTCTAGGCGGTCGATACGCGCCTAGTCTAAAGGTATAGAGTATAAGTGGTTATAGATCCCTATTAGATATTAGGTATATTAGTATATACTCTATTCCGGCCTCTACGTAGCTCGCTACTAATCGGCTTTTACTTTACACTATAACTACACTAGGTCTATAACTTAGGTCAGTATCTAAGTTTCGAATATATCCTATATAATCTACTTTATAGGGTTATTCTTTCGGTATTATATCTAGCCCTAGGTAACCTTATTTAAAAGGAATTTAGTTACCCGTATAACCCTTACTTCGTCTAAGGCGAACTACCGTAGGTATCTCGCCTAGAATACTTCTTACTTCGCCTTAAATATATCCTACTTATCTATAGTTTTGCTATAGAATACTAGTATATTAGACGGGCTTCGCGGCTCCCTAACTTAGGAGGTCTTACCGCTTTATACCGTAACCGCGTTATTATCGCGGTCCCCTACCGCTATCGGGGGAGGTTAGGGTATCGCCGGCGTTCTTAATATAGGGTTTAGGGGTTCCGGTAACTAGATAGTATCTCCCTCGAGTAGTAGCGGGTATAGTATACTCGATTCCTCCTCTAAGGCGATAGCTACGAGGTTCCGGTCGCGAAGGTATAGTAAGAGTTCGGCTTTCCGGTTAGCGATTGTAAGCCGTTTTTTAAGGGCCTTAAGGTCTTACTATTCGGCTATAAGCCTTCTTTTATTTTCTCCGATATCCTCGTCGGAGGATTCTATCGGTTAGGCAGTCCCCTCTTCTACGGGAGCGGCTCTTTCGGCAGATATAGCCCCTATCTCAGTAGGGGTTTATAAATCCTATATTTGGTTTCCTTAACCGGTAGGTAGGGGTATATCTCCGAAGTTATCTTCCTACAATACCCGGCTTCTGCTATAGGTATTTCGAGGTATCTTATAGGTTCTAACGGTCTAATTTGTGAAAATAAAGCGATTAGAATGTTAGGACTAGCTACTAGCGTATCCTGAAATAGAGGTTCGAATTAGAGTGGAGGTCCCTAGCATAGGTCATGCAATTTAGTAGACTAATCGCTAAGGTTCTAAATCTCATATGCGCGGTATATATATACCCCTGGCGCTTACTTAGTAAGTACGTCGGCCTATACGGGCCGGTTATGTAAGTGACCCTCGGGGTCGTAATACTTTCCTATTATTATAAGAAGAAAAATAATTAGGTATACCTATTAATCTAAAGGTATATATCCCCTAGATATATTATAGCCTTTAAACTTACTATTAGCTAATAATAATCGGTTCTAATTACTCCCTCCTATTACCTTCCGGTACTAGCTATAGTAGTATAGTCCTAGCGTTTCCCTCTATCCTATAGGAGTCCGGAAGGCTTTATAGGAGGAATGATAGAATAAATCCTATAATATCTAGTATTTTAGGTCCACTAGATCGTATATCGGGATAGTATAAGAGAGAGTAGATTTCCGACTCGGCCGATATAGCCGGACAGTACCGTCTTATACCTCCCTAGGCTAGGTATAGAAGCTAGCCTCAACCGATATACTACTAGATATAATATAGAAAGGATCGTATAGTCTCTATTAAGTAGGTATACTAACGACTAAGTACTATCTAGTATAGGAGTAAGAACTACCTAAGTATATAGAATATCTATACGGGCCCGTGCGTGTAGGCACGTGACCGTACATGATCACATGACAGGGGTTTGGGATCACAATAGTACTCTAACAGAGGACTTTCGGTATTAAGTATTCAAGATTACGAAAAGATTAGAAACCGGCACATGGCGGCCGAAAATGTTATTGATTGATGAACATACAGAATGTTACTAATCTGATCTAAGGCTCCAGTAAGATCAATTGATATAAGAACGGACAGGAATAAGGAGGAAGTATTTCATGAATTTTGCACCAGCTGGGATAGGTAGGCCTTGGTATTCTCGTATACCAGGAAGGTCACCCACGTGCTTGGAAGCACCCGGAACAGATTTGGACCAAGACCTTTATAGAAGCCTGCGATCCCTTCTTGGGCCCATACCTGGGAAATGACATCAATCGTCCCACGGTAATTCAGATGGGCCTCATAAGTTTGCAGCCGGGACCTAATTACTTGGTAAGGATATGTCACACTACCAGCGAAGACTTTTGATAGACCGGAGATGGCAAAAAAATCAACATTACCCAGCACCCGTTCGGCGCCCAAGCGACTGCTCTCAATTGAGCCCATGTTATTCATTGACCGCAACCTGAAAAGTTTCAACTGCTCGTATGCCATAAACTGGAGGGCACCATGGCTGACGCCAAATAGGGCTGGTACGAGACCTCGGTAGAAGCCGGGTATTCCTTCTAATTGGTATATCTGTTTTGCTCCAGACGCAAACGAAGAATACGCCCCTGGAGCATGGGAACCCGTTGACAACATGCGAGTTTTGATCACCCAGATTGGATTTGTGAGGACTGACGTAATAACGCCTATGGAAATCTACAGGTTAATCGGGGAACGGAGGCACGATGCTGAATTAGACATGATATATGCATACCTGCACTTCCAGACGCGAGGAGATAATCAGACGACGTGAGGATCTGCTCGCTCTCCTTGCGATATATTCGAATAGTATCCTTCAAGCTGCTGTAGCATAAGAAGTACAAACCCCAGCTTGTGGAATTTCCGATAAGATTGGGGGTAAGTCCTCGGTAGAAAGCGGAACAGCCACCTTCATGATAGAATATCTTGCGAATGACCTGCAGTGAAGCCCCAAACCGGGAAGATGATCGATCGACTATATATCGCAGCACGCAGTTAGTTACTATACAGCCCAAGCAGCGCCAAGACAATATCCAAGCTTGCCTTGTAACCTTGTTTTGACCATGTCAAGAGGATGTAGCGATAGAGTTGACACGATTCCCGCTGTGAATCCTGCTACGGGCTCCACAAAGGATGACGAGAAGCCATCTTGACTAGTCATGAACCTTCCTGAGACGAAGCTAGGAAAATCGAAACACAGAGACAGAGACGGAGATCAGAGGAAGAGAGTGTGTGGAGAAATATGTCAGAGGAGGGGGAAGATAGAGGGAGAAGATGAGATGGAGAATATTCTAAGAATAATAATGTCAGAACATGTGACTGCCGAGTAACTCCGTAGATCTTAGCCCTGGAGCGTATAATAACATATGCCACAAGACATTAATCTCTAGATCTAGATTTTCTACTTATTCATACAAAGCTCAGCTGTTTACTCCGAAATTATCGCGGGTCACACAGCATTTCTGTACCAAAACGGACAATATTCGGCCAAAGACTTAAAAATACAGAGATCATATAGCTTTCACAAGCTGCAAGCAGTGATATCCAGATATTCGAACCTACCATCCCTCCCGGAGGAAATAGTCGAAAGGTCATATAAGAATACACTGGGCCATATCCATCCGATCCGCATATCCCCAACGCGCAGTTTACGCAAGAGGTGAGAACAATCTAGGTATCAAGTTAGTCACGAAAGCTGGAATTTAAGTAGTTGAAGCGTACCTGAACAATGTCGGCTTAGGCTCGCTATAGGTATAGCCTGTTTTTGTTGTTTTGTTAACTCATTGTATTGAGAATACCAAAGGTATATACATACCCAGATAGACAATCAGAGGCAAGTACCCGCTAGATAATTATCGTCGGTCAGCTCGGAGGATGGCATGGGGGCGTGCTATGAGGCTCACTAGTGAATTGCGACCCGAGAAATATCAATGACTTTCGAGATGCGCTCCTAAATAGATCAAAAAGCGAGAGTTAGAAACCCGATCTCAAGGAGGATCGGGGTTGTGACTAACCTTGGTCTCCTCGGAGAATTGAACCATTGTGAATTTATGAAAGTAGACTTTGGGAAGGTTTCAAGGAGATAAACAAGAATAATTTGAAATTGCTTCACAGTCGATTCAAGTGAACAAGTAGGAGATGTGGTTGATAGAAGAAGTGGAAAACAGGGAGGATTTGCGGAATCAAAAAGTTTCGGAAAAGGTCACTGATCATCCTCCGCTCCGGGTTTCCTTCACTTCAATACTTTCTTTCACACCTCATTACCTCTCTACCACTGCTCAAATTAATTAGTCTACTTTGTTAGTCCAATTTTTATCAGGAATTCCACAGCCCATTCCTTTTTCTTATATCTTTGAGTCTTTTTCCTTTAGGGGGGCTTTTTTCTCCCCTCTCCCTCCAACTAATTCACCGGCGCCATGTCCAACGCAAGACATTGGTAAGACCTTCTTTCCTCCCCACAAGAACCTGATGCTAATCTATTCTAGGGAACAAGATAAAGAGGCAACCGTGTACATCGGAAACCTTGATGAACGGGTCTCAGACAGCCTAGTATGGGAGCTGATGCTGCAGGTTGGGCGCATCGTTAACGTCCACCTGCCCAAAGACCGGGTCACGCAGTTACACCAGGGATATGGATTTGTTGAGTTTATCAGCGAGGAAGATGCCGAATATGCATCGAAGATCATGAATGGAATTCGTCTCTATAACAAGCCTATTCGTGTTAACAAAGCGTCGGCCGATAAACAAAAGACTGTGGAAATCGGCGCAGAGCTGTTTGTGGGTAACCTGGATCCTATGGTTGCTGAGCAGGTTCTGTTTGATACATTCAGCCGGTTTGGCAATCTTGTCAATCCGCCTAAAGTGAGATTTACCCCAATACGAACAAGATGGACATTGTTAACAGTCTCTTTTTTATATTACAATACAGATTGCTCGTGATGACAACAATCTCTCTAAGGGATATGGATTTGTTTCTTTTGCCGATTTCGAATCCTCGGACGCGGCCATCTCCAACATGAATGGCCAGTACCTGATGAACAAACAGGTTTCGGTACAGTATGCATACAAGAAAGACGGGAAAGGCGAGAGACATGGTGATGAAGCGGAGCGAATGCTCGCTGCCCAGGCTCGCAAGCATAATGTACAGCTACCGACTCAACAACCCCAGCAAGCTTCGCAGTTCTCTAGCGCTGCGCCAGGCGTATCAACACCTGCCATGTCAAACGGCGATAGCTCTCGCCCATTGATTACAGCTCAGTCACAAACACCCGATCTAGGAATGAACCGGGGTATTCCACCAGCTATGCCCTACCAGAGTGCACCCCCTCCAATGTCCTATCAGACCGTTCCCCCTCCAAACCGACATGTTCTACCTCCCGTCCCTTCACTGAATACCCCACCTCCCGGGCTCCCAGCTCGACCTCCGCCTTCCCAAGCTGGCTACGGTGGCCCACAGACATTTCTACCACCTGGATTCAATGGTGCAGGTCAACCGCCATTCGTTCCCCAAGCTGCAGCTCCCCCTGGGTTTGGGCCACCTGGATTCGGACCTCTAGCGGGGGCCCCTTCATTGCCACCGGGCTTCCAACAGCCCGGATATGGAGGCAGTCGGTGATTCCTAGTGGTCTTTAGTCTTGAGACCGCCTCTCCTCCCTAAAGCTATTCCCGACTCAAAGACCAAAGCGTGGTCCATGCATTTGATGTTCTTCTCTTGCTTGACAACCTCGAACATGTTTATTTGGGGGGAGGTGGATCGAAGTGCCTTGGCGCTGGCTGGCTATTGGCAGTGCTGGATGGTCAGATGTAATATTAAGTGTCTATTAGACACGGACGAAACAAACGGACTTGTTGTATTTTGATAATACGTCAACTTAATAGGTCTCAATTGCCAAGGATCATTTCACAGACACAAGTAATCCATCCGCTCAAGTGATAAAATAATTACCCCGAGCGCTCTGACAGCACAGATGAGACATCACCGGGCAAAGCTGGGACCTCTATTTGTACGGATTCTGCTAGCGAGATGTCCGCTCTGACAATGGCCACACAACACGCTAAGACTGGTGATATGGTTGTAGGCGAATCACGAGAATGAGACGAATTTGGGGTCCCTTGGCCGGCCGTCAGGTCCGATGTTATTCTTTGCAAATCGTTGCTCTGTGTAGATCCTCCGTGCTTCATCAAAATCGACCTTCTGACTCTTCATAATCTTAATCACTTCTTTCTTTGCTCGTTGATCCAAGCCAGCCCTCGAATCCCCGTCTGCAAGATTGGCAGTAATGTCGAATTGTGATGAGCTCAGACCGGCCTCGAGATCGGAAGTAAAACTTGAAGGAAGGCGGTGATAGAGATAATCAGGCACTTGGATTAACGGTATCCATCGTGACCGAGTAAGGTATAAGGCTACAGTATAATTAGAAACATGTCCGTGGAGAATGATTGCTTTGTTTCCTTTCGGGTTGAAAAGACACTTGACCTACCTGTCCCGCTGATGATAACTGAGAAGAGTAGGAAATAGAAGACAATGTAGGTCATGATGATGAGTGATACCGGTGAAGATTCGGGCGTGTACGGAGTACTAGTAGTAAGGTAGTGTAAATATTGCGGTGTAAGAAAAAGTTGGCGCTCTCGAGAGTTCTTCGCTGAAGAAGGACTAAAAGATGATGTGATCCATCAGGCAATAAGCCGTCGATGAAGAAGGCATAGGAGATCACTAGAAAGTAGAGTTCCGGAGGGGGCAACGTCAGCATCGAGTTCATATTATTGGCAGCCTGGAGGTCGCCGGAAGCTGTCAGTTCCGCCTTGTTTGACAGGCCGAAGCATTCAGGCATCAAGGCATCAAGGCATTCAGCCTATTCCTAAAGTAGCCGCCTTAGCGAGACTCCGGCCAATCTGAGGTCTTGGCATTCAAGACACACACAATTTGATCGACGTGAAGACGGTTTTGATAGCGATTTCGATCTTTCAATTCTCCAACTCAACATCCCTTCTCATCACAATGTCCTCAAACATCTCCAACGATCTGATCTGGGAGATCACCCGTATGTCCAACCTTCCGCATTTTTCCTTTTCGAATTTTGATGTCAAAGCTTTTGGAAACCGAACTCTAGCTCATCAATCTTTGGTATAGGCAACCAGAACTCCTTCCTGGTTAATCGCAACTCTGGCGGTGGCTCCCAGTTCTCCCGGGACCCCCTGAACCTGCTGAACAAGCACTCCTACAAGGTACGGGCCTCGGAGATTAGACGGAGTGGATGTTTCTCTCCGGGAATGCGTGGCTAACGACGGTCTTCTTTGGCGCTTTATAGTATGCCGGTTATTCCAACACCAAGGTAACTAAGCCCTACACTGCTGGTGTTGTCCCTGTTTTCTATATACATATATACATATATATATTATATGTATAGGAAGGATTTGTGGCGCTAACTATACTACCTTTAGGCCGTCGGTGTCCAGCCCACTGAGAACGGTGTTGCCGTGATCACCAAGAAGCCCAGCAACCCCCAGCAGCCCGCTCAGAACCTGGTCACTGTCACCTACGGTCCCAACACCTCCAACCGCAAGTTAGTGGCTCCATATCTCTCATTCTTCTCTTTCAAGACATGATCCAGTGCTGATCATTATTTGCTCTACAGGATCTACAAGGGTGTTGCCGACAGGACCGCTAAGAACAACTACCGTGCCGATCTTCGCGAGGAGGCCGTCGCCCGTGTGAGCGCCGTCCGCCGCTCGCAGCTCCCCAAGAAGGATGCTCCTGCCAAGAAGCCCCGTGGCGCCAAGGCCCGCAAGGCCGAGGAGTCTGAGTAAGTTTGCCTCGAGATACGGCTGAATTATGGACCATTGAAGGATCTGAGATCTGGGAAGGAGACATGATAGGCGTATGTAAAACGCCATGCTGAACTTGGAAACCATGTAATCTAGCAGTCTTGCTCCGAGGGCAGGAAAAAAAAAAAATCTGTGTCCTGTCTGAGACCTTCTAAGCGAGAGAAAACATGTTTCCACTGGTAATCGGAACGGACGAGAAATAAGCCAAGGGTGAAAGTAAAATTGATTCACAACCGACTGGTCGGGCCGAGCCACCATGTCCGGTTGTATATGAGAATTATAGTCCGCCTTTTCCCGATATAACAACCCGGTAGCCCCGGGGGAGTGTGGAACAATCCAGGTCAAGGGACGAGAATTGCCGGAAATTCTGGAGAAAGGTCTATAGCTGTTTACCTTGGCCATTCTTTATAGAGCGATGAGAGGGTATAGGGCATTGGAGGACTAGATCGAACAGAGACAATAATATTAGAAGATAGTCAAATCGAGCAAAATCAAGTTGACAAAAGGCAAATGAAGTCGGCTAAAGGTGCATATCGTCACTTCATTACTTCACATGTTAGAAACTCCGAACATCAACACTTCCAGTATTCCGGGGTTGCCCCTCTCAGCACTTGCCCCTCTTATAAAGCAGGCCGGTCCCCTCTCCAAGCTTCTCTTTTCCCCATTTCTCTCCTGTCTTCTATCTCCCATCCTCTCATCCTCTACCAATACACACATTTAATTCATCATGGTCAAGGCTGGTATGTTATTCGGCCGTTTTGTCTATCATTTGCTGATTCGTTATTAGTTGTTCTCGGAGCTGCTGGTGGCATTGGCCAGGTATGCCCCCCACCCCATTCATCCTTCCCAGGGTTTCTTATGAACCCCAGCTAATCGACCCTCTAGCCTCTCTCCCTCTTGCTGAAGGCTTCCCCTCTCGTTGATGACCTGGCCCTCTATGATGTTGTCAACACCCCCGGCGTGGCTGCCGATCTCTCTCACATCTCCTCGGTCGCCGTACGTATATATATACACCTGAAGCATCGTGAATAAACCTGTTAACAAATTGACCAGAAAATCACTGGCTACCTCCCCAAGGATGATGGATTGAAGCTTGCTCTGACCGGTGCTGACGTTGTTGTCATCCCCGCCGGCATTCCCCGTGAGGAGAGATCCACAGATCGGGATGTGGTGGTTTGCTAACGTCTATGGTAACATCTAGGCAAGCCTGGTATGACCCGTGACGATCTTTTCAAGGTCAATGCCGGAATTGTGAAGGGTCTTGTCGAGAGCATCGCCGAGTTTGCCCCCAAGGCTTTCATCCTCGTTATCTCCAACCCTGTGAACTCCACAGTCCCCATCGCCGCCGAGGTCCTCAAGGCTGCCGGTGTCTTCGACCCCAAGCGTCTGTTCGGTGTGACTACCCTGGACGTTGTTCGTGCCGAGACTTTCACTCAGGAGTTCTCCGGCGTGAAGAATGCCTCCGATGCCACCGTTCCCGTTATTGGTGGCCACTCTGGCGAGACCATTGTTCCTCTGTTCAGCAAGGTTTCCCCCAGCTTCCAGATCCCTGCTGACCGATACGATGCTCTTGTTACCCGTATGTGAACAAACAATCCTTTCCATGGGAGGCGTTTACTGATATCTCACAGGTGTCCAATTCGGAGGTGACGAGGTCGTCAAGGCCAAGGACGGTGCTGGTTCCGCTACTCTGTCTATGGCCTTTGCCGGTTTCAGGTATGTTTCACCTGCTAATCCGGAGCTATCACGATGACTGACAAATACTAGATTCGCTGAGGCTATCATCAAGGCTTCCAAGGGCGAGAAGGGCATTGTTGAGCCTACTTTCGTCTACCTGCCCGGTGTTGCTGGCGGTGATGAGATTGCCAAGGCCACCGGTCTTGACTTCTTCTCCACTCCCGTGGAACTCGGTGTAAGTCTTCAATTTTCCAGTGTGTTAAAACAACTAACTGACAATTATCGATCCAGCCCAACGGTGCTGAGAAGGCCATTAACATCCTTGACGGTGTGACTGAGCAGGAGAAGAAGCTCCTCGAGGCATGCATCAAGGGACTCCAGGGCAACATCGAGAAGGGCATTGAGTTCGCTAAGAACTCCCCACCAAAGTAAGACCTCCCTCCCCCCCAATGTCCACTGTGCACCATGTATATCGGGTGGGTCTCTTTATGTCGGTATATTTCTCGCTGGTTTCTCCTCGGCTGCGATGACACTGAATTCTGGCAGAGCGTTGCTAATCAATCTTCTCCCGGAAAGATAGGCTTTAAATGTGAGACCATGAGTTTATGAACAATGAGCAGACACGAGTAGTGTACGGCCCGAAATCAGATGGGTAGGTTTGGCACACAGAAATAGTAACCAACCTGCAAATGCAAGGGTTCAGATTTCACTGTTCATTTTTGCGTGTTTTCGGTATCCTCTCACGTAGCCAAGAGACTTGATGATGATCGATCAAGGATCCTTGTGGTAAATCGCAGGAACCATAAGGTCTTGGTAAGATGGAATTGTCGTGTCATAAGAGTAGGCGTAAATTGTTTGAGTAAAAAGGCTAGCCCAGGTTCAGGCGCAACCATTTCCATGTTCAAGGCCGAGGCTGGAGAGTTTTGATCTGGAAAGTTGCACCTGGTAGATCCGAGGTCTCGGCCTGCACGGTCGTGTTGATACCCAAATTCGCTAACGCGCCCCGGATGATACCGCAAGGAAACCAGAGGTACTAGATCAATCCGTAAGCCGAGGTATCCTCATTAATTGCAAAGGGGATGCTTACTGCCTGAGCCATGGATATTGCTTCAGTCCGCACCGCCATGCTCATCCTACCAAATGGCCGGAACGCGCTGTCTGTCAAAACGTAGACTCCCTATTTATTGATATTAGCTTGAAAATCTCTGTGCAAGTGCAATTTATGTCGCACATCCCCAACATAGCAGTTTCTGTATTGCACATACCCGATGGTTCGTTTTCAAATTATCCACCTGTTTCTTGAATAGGACCGTCCATAGATCCTTGCAGAGAAACTTGATCACATCGAGATTATCGGTAAATCGAGGACGATCTCGGGCGAAGCTATAGAGATCAACATGGTTTAGCGCGCTGTAGGACTACAAGAGAAAAGCAAAGGTGCTGCAAAAGGAGTTTATGCTTACCGCTCCGCAAGGCCTTGGCCAACACGATAGCCCAGAGACTCTAGACGAAAGAATATCGTCTCTCTAACCTCTTCATCTTCAGCTTCCTGTCCCTCTGTCGCAAGTTCCTTTGCCATACGCTCGGCCATTGGCACCAATTCTATGAGTAGGAAGTCGAAGCATGAGGAGCTGAAGACGCGGGCATTTGGATCGGTATTTGACGGGGAAGTTGAATCGAATGACATTATGGAGTCAAAGGTGACAGGATGTAAGGAAGAGGCGAATGAATAAGGGATGCGGCTGACAGAATGAGGGCTTGTTGATGGGAACTGGAAAATGGGGATTGGGGGGAGTCGGGGGGTGTTGGGGAGTCTAAGCTAACCCCAGGCCGGAATCCACCTGATATTGGCCTTTGGATCTATACGAAAATAGTCATAAATCATATATTGTCTTATTTGTGAATAAGAATAAGAGTAATGGTCGAATATATTTCTAGGCTAATTGACTGGTCAAAACTAGAATGATACAATCAATTCCTCCCTAGATACGTAGCCACTTGTGATATGTTGAAGACTCACTCCCCCCCCACCCGCCGGAAACTCCATGGAATTATGCATCAGAAAGAGAAACGACTAAAGGGTTTGGCCGTCAGATTGACTAGAATGAGAATCGATATTCATGATGGGTATGACCCGCCATTCAGAGGGCTGCTGGCGGGTGGGACATGGTAATCCTGACGAGAAAAAGCCCTGGATGGCAGACTTGAAGCTGGCCTTTTAGGAGGTGGAAGAGGGGACTGGTCATCTTCATCGCCGCTTTCAGTAAGGTCGATGACCTGAGCAATAGGTCGTTTTCTGCTGGACATACGCATCGCAGAGGACGGGGTGGATGCCTCTCGTGACTGTGACTGTGCAGGTGTTCGCTCCAGGGCGACGGTCGTGGGTCCCGGTTCTTGCTTCACGACGGGCATCCCTGGTTCGCTGATCTCGATCAAGTCGTCATCGTCATCTGACGCGGGAGTCATCCCTCCCAATTTTGTCGCGTCGGAATCAGTGGGGCTTGACCATACACCGTCGGGTTCAACAATGACTTGGTCGGTATCTGGTGACGTTGACTGAAGGATATCATCAACGTACCTGTACGACTAGTCAGGAAAAAGAAACAGACATGTCAAGGAAGGGGTTGTATACTTACTGGTCAACTTGCAGAGACTCAAAGCTAGTCGATTTAGAACACACAGGGCAGGTCCAAGTTGGTGCTTGTTTCTGCAATTCAAGGAATGAAGACGCATCAAAGCATTGGTTGTGTGTGCAAACAATGGAGCGGCAAGGCACCTGGATGCGGAGGGTAGATAGAGGGCATTTAAGTGACATGACACTTGATGTCGCGACAATGTCCGAGTCATTTGCACGATTTTGCACTGGGGGTCAAGATTAGCATAGTCTAACCAAAGGGAATAGGAGGGGTTCTTACTTTCGCGCAAGACTTGCTCCTTCGAGATGAGTTTCCGTGTCTTCAACTGTGAGACAAGATCATCAGTCGGATGCTGCTTCACGAGGTTGGCAAGCGCGAAGAATTTCTGTGCAAACAGGAGTCAGTCAATCGGCTCAATAGATGCTCTACCGAGTAGAAAGGGGACGAGCTCAACCTTTTGCGTCAATGCGTAAGTCATGACAATGTTATTAGGATAATTTGGCTTTTTACGGATCCAGTTGGTCACATCTGCAGGTTGTGTAGTCCCCGGTCTATTTTTCAGGCCTCTGAGATTGGCTTTGACTTCATCGAGATTGACTTTGAGCTCCACTTGATGTGGAAATGCGATATCCGACTTGGTGTATTGTGTGAGACCTGAATCACCGGCGCAATAAACCATCACTCGGAGATTGGGATCCGTTTGCAGTCTATAGGCAACTTGCTGAGATAGCATGACCTTCAGTTCAACACTATCCCGCGTTTGTTCGCGTACTAGGTAAAATCAGATATAGATCTTCAACACGCTTCAAAGATATATAGTGACATACCTTTACATTCCACGACTGCAGTCAAAGGCTCTAGGATTGTGTAGAATGGACTCTCTTTGAAAATCAAGGGACCTGGAGATTTACGAGCGGCCGCAGGAGGTTTCATGAGAGGAGCACTCGGACCAGAGTATGAGTGAGGTGACATGGAAACCCCGAGCGGCGCAGATCGAGCCTGTGCAGGAGATTGTGAGACAGGCGATGGCTGATATTGTGGTCTAGCGGGTGATTGATACGGCACGGTGTTTGGGAAAGCAGTAGCACGGATGCGCCGAGCTAGAGCATCGAAACTGACAGGGTCAGATTCTGCGAGGGATTGGATTCCTATTTCGTCGGTCAACGTACGGATCTTCGCAATAATGGGATGTGATTGATGATAGAGGATCAAATGAATAAGTCGTAATCAGAGCCAGGGAGAATTTGACGAACGTTGGATGATGCGAAACTGTAGGGTTGCCTTCAACCCGGATACCTGGAGGCCCTCATACCTCAACAAATCTTTCAGTTGGGGATTTGTAAGGGGCTTGATAAAGGCTGTCAGTGTTGCGACCTCTGACGACAGGCTGGTCGACATGACTGCTTCACAGATAAGAGAAGTGCGAAAGCAATCAAGGTGGACTTGGTTCAGGGTTCCTCGAAAGACAAGGGTCCGATTCAGCCAGGCCAATTGTAAGGGTTCTGCATCGATACATCTCTTGACTGTAGTGAAATATGAGGGAAAGGCCACAAACCCCAGTCCTAAAAGGGTGAGGTCAAGTCGACAAGGCCTCGGAGGTGTGTACCTTGGGAAGTGCGGTCTCCGGATGACATAAGACGAGCCTATCGGGGGAAAAAAAAGTTGATTGTGTTATCAGTTGACTATTTTATTTCCCATCCGACGTCTTGATTTATATCCTCAAGTGTTGATAACTTATTTAACTTATTTACCTTGTTTTCCCCTTTCCATTTCTCTTCTATTATCATACAATGGCGAAAAGTGTTCGAGCCAGCGTTTCCAAGCGCAACAGAGCCAATCTGCGCAAGAAGGTCTTTGGCCCACTGGTTGATGCCAGAACCGAGAGACTCGCTGCCAAACTACAGGAGCTTGCATCACAGCCACGGCCGGAGGCTCCCGTGAAATCAAAGATGGACCTGGACGAGGCTGGTATGTATACTAACACCACTCTTTTAAGGATACCGACTGACCTCGTATTCCGTATCAGCCGAAGCAGCCAAGGCTCAGACTGGTGACAGCGAAGGTTAGTCTATCACAATTCAGTGTTTGAATCGCCATTTTTTGCTTTGAACTGCAGAACGCTTACCCAATACAGAGATGGATATCGACGCAATCAAGAGCTCTAAGAAGAAGCCGGCACGTGTGCAAAAGCGCAACCAGAAGCCTCGCAACTCGATTGTTTTTCAAAAGCGTCTATCTACGACCAAGAAAGGACCCAAGAGGAAGTGAGGCCTGTGCCGAGGGAAGGGCAATGAATGGATTTGACGAGATGTTGTGGCGGAGAAGAAAAAGGCGTTTGGGAGTCTACAATTACATCTGCAATTCACGTACATATGTTTCATAGTCTGTGCCTGATATACCATACCTCTCATTAAAGGCTTGAGACATTACTTGGATTTTTTTCAGTGGATAAAAGGCAACCCTAGTCTGGCTGGAACAGGGTCGGCATAGATCTAGTTCTTAATTCACCGACAACCTTGGTCAAGATCAGTTAGCCAATCTATGCATTCATACAGCACTGTTAACTTCTAGCCCATGAATGATTGTTAAATCGTTGAAGTAACCTTGGAATGTCACTAGTATTACAACGTGCACTCGAGAAGGCGGTGTGGTGATGCGCGTCGATCATAAATATAATTCTGCCTCCCTTTGGATTCCCCAGACAGTGACATGTGCAGCTGATTCGGGGTCTCTTTACATAAACTTTGTTCTCTCAGAGCTGACACCAAGTCAATTTGCAAAATGGCGGGCTTCCGCAGTTGGACGACAGTCATTGCCAATTTGCTGGTGCCCGTGGGCATACTCACCTTCTCTTCAGGGTTCTTCCCTTACAAACCGTTGATCCCTGGATTAGCGACTTTTGATGGAACAGGCGAAAATGTCACAGTGCCTGCGGTCTTTGATAAACTTATCTTCATGGTGGTCGATGCGCTAAGGAGGTATGATGTGAAAAATTCAACTCCGAACTATATCAGTGACTAACAAGGTGCTCACATATAGCGACTTTGTATATTCGAACGAGTCGGGTTTCTTGTTTACACAGAGGTGAGTGTCACTATCGAAATGCACCATTCGTTCATTCGAAACAAGTAACTGATTGGTTACTAGCTTGATCCGGTCCGGTGCTGCATTGCCATTCACTGCCCATGCGAGCGCTCCAACTGTCACAATGCCCCGATTAAAAGCTATCACAACTGGTTCAGTTCCATCGTTTCTAGATGTTATTCTCAATATCGCAGAGTCAGATACCTCGTCAACACTGGCATACCAGGACACCTGGTTGGCACAATTAAAGGCCACAGGAGGACGGCTTGTGATGTATGGGGATGACACGTGGCTCAAGCTCTTCCCGGGAATGTTTGACCGAGCTGATGGAACTACAAGCTTCTTCGTGTCGGTCAGTTGTACTTTAGGTGTTTGTGTATCCTCAGTATTAGTATTGAAACTGAGATTCTCTTCGCAGGACTTCACGGAAGTAGACCATAATGTGACCCGACACGTTCCTAACGAGCTTGCCCAGGATGACTGGTCTGCTCTTATCATGCATTACCTAGGTCTTGATCACATAGGACACAAGGCTGGCCCCAAAAGGTAAACTCATCTTCCGATTCCATTATTAGCTGCTCTCTATCCTCTAACTGTCCTAGTCCATTCATGATACCAAAACAGCACGAGATGGACTCTGTGGTGACTGAAATATATACCGCAATCCAGCAACAAGACCATCTTCAATCCACACTTTTCGTGTTGTGCGGAGATCATGGCATGAACGAGGCTGGAAACCATGGCGGGTCATCTGCTGGGGAAACATCCCCCGCGTTACTTTTCATCTCACCCAAGTTTGAAGCCTTGGGCGGCCGAAGAGAAAGCCCAGTGGAACCGTGGGGCGATATGCAGTACCACCAAACGGTTGAACAGGCAGACATTGCTCCAACCTTGGCGGGGCTTCTTGGTATCCCAATTCCTCTAAACAGTCTTGGTGTATTCATACCAGACTTTTTAGAGATGTGGGGTCATGGTATGTAGTCTATTCCTAATGGCGGCCAAGCGAAAGAAGATCCGAAACTGACTCGGGAATAGGTTCTCATAAACTTCGAATCTTATATCAAAATGCCGAGCAGCTGCTGAACACGTTGACAACAACATTCCCTGGATCTACGCTTGGCCCCGATGGTATTACGTCCTGTGCTTCAAGACTTCCATCAGGTATTGAGGGAGCTCAATGTGCGTGGGCTCGAGTCCAGCAACTTCTCTCTGGCAGGGATGAAGCAGATGATTCTTACTCTACAGCTGGCCCCGCTTTGCTGCAATTTTTAAGGATTACACAGGAGGTCATGAGCCGTACTGCTAGTAATTATAATGTCTCCAGACTCACTCTGGGCTTGTTGATCACGGGGATTGCAGGCCTGCTTGTGCTTCCGGCCACATACAAGGAATGCACACGGCACGGATCTTCCGGGATGTTTTTGACGCTTATGACCATCGCCTGTGGGATGATGATGTTTGCGAGTAGCTATGTGGAAGAAGAGCAGCAATTCTGGTACTGGATCTGCTCGGCTTGGATTGTCTACCTGCACATCAAATCACAATCGTCTGCAAAGCCGCTCTCACACAAACGCTTTGGATCATTATTATATTGGTCTGACAAATGTATCATTCTTGTGCTCGCCATCACCCAGCGGCTCTTGCGACGATGGAACCAAACGGGACAAAAATTCGCGGCCGAGCCTGATATTGCTCGCACATTCTTTGCACGCCATCCGGAAGTCTTCTGGGGTCTTTTTATCCTCGCGTACGTAGATGCCGGTCTTCATCTTCTCGGGAGTATACCAATCTCTGGAATATTGAAGCTAGGTGCCTTGGCCCCTGCCGTGTTGGCCTTTACGTTCAAATTGCACTTTGTGACTTCGGAATCGCCCGAACTGCTTGATGGGACGTTCATCTCGCAAATCATGGAGGAATGGCCCTACAGCCTATCATTGGTTTCGCATGCCAGGCTCGTGTTTTACGGACTTGCTGTCGTTGTCTTGCTATCGCTATTTGTCGGAAAACGATCAAGAGTCCCCCAAGGTAAGCCCACACATGCCCTAGATTGACTCTGAGCTTGGAGGTCATTACTGACCAGACTCTGTAGTACCACATGATACAATCCATGAAGCTCTGCATATCTTCCTAATGACGCAGTGCCGTGCCACTAACGTTCCCCTGTTTCTGATTTTCCAAATCCAGGCCAGCATTCTCTCTTCCATGAATCTCACAGGGATTGAGGTGACAATCACAACCTTGATCTTCCAATATATGACGTTCTTCGCGTTTGGCGGCTCCAATGCAATCTCCTCTGTGGACCTTGCTAGTGGATATAACGGCGTTGACAGCTACAGCGTGGTGTTAGTGGGAGTTCTCACCTTTGTGAGCAACTGGGCAGGGCCTATCTGGTGGGCATCACAAAGCCATCGTCTCCGGCCGAAGAGTTTCACAGAACAAGACCCCTCGGCACTATTGACCTTTCATGTTGCCATGTCCTTGGTTTCTGTCATGGCTGCCTGTACAGCCCTCCGGACGCATCTTTTCATCTGGACCGTTTTCTCGCCCAAATATCTCTACAGTATGGCGTGGGCCACTGCCAATCATGTTGGTGTCAATTTATTGGGCGAGGTTCTTTTCTCTCGATCACAATCTCCTCATTCTTCATAAACATTATAGCTTCAAAATACATGCCTGGACATCCCTTGGAATCCGTAAAAAAGAAAAAGAAAAGAAAACGCCGTACATAAGAGGGGGACATGAGATTCAAAATAGACCGCTGAACAAATCATCAATAGCATTATTCTTCTTCTTCTTCTTCTTTTTCGATGTACTTTTTGAAACAACGTCATCTGTAAGCTTTTCCGCGGGCTTCTCAGAAATCTTGGAGGCCTTGGAGGCCTTGGAGACCTTGAAATCGGACTGGGCAATCTTGACCGGGGTGACTGACGCATTGTCAATCCGACGAATGCGTTCCCCAAGATCTTCCCGATCTTTCTTGACAAGAGCAATCTTGGACCTTGTCACAGGTTGCATTTTCAGCCGGTGACTGACCCCAGTGACTTTGGACAGTCGGGCCAACGCAGCTAAAAGTACGATTCCAAGGGTTGAGAACTGGTTATCGGCAACGACAGTTGAGAAAGCGCTAAGAATACAGTTAGCTTGATTGTTCCACGTAGGACTCTTCTTTTTATCATACATGTAACATCTTGGGATTACGTGCGTGGCCAGATGAGTGTTCACCCCCGATCGGGCGGAATCCAAAGTAGCGCGTTTCAAGATGGATAGCCATTTCCACCATTTTGTTCGACGGTGTTGATTCTTGTTGCGATGAAAAATCAAATGTAGCATGGAGTGGACTTCCAGGATTTCCTTGGAGTCCATGTTGGTGAGATGGAAAAGATGAAAAGTGGATTTTCCCGTGGATTCTACGATTTTACTTGTGTACTTTGTATGTGACTGGGAGACAATATCCATTTCATTTGACCTAACTCCATCCCCTGTTTTTGGATTTTCGGCTTTTCGAAATAGAAAGAGTAAGAATAAAAAAGCAGACGCAGAAAACAGAAAAAGGAAAAAAGCACGAAAAAAGCACGAAAAAAGCACGAGCAATCAATTGTGATCTCTCACAATTAAAGGCACAATTCCGAAAGACCATCGAAACATGCAATCTTAGCTTTAGAACAGCGAGTAGACAAGGCTTGCACCGAGCCATTCTGAGCAACTCTTCCCTTTTCCCTTGCCTTCTCTGAGTGAGTCCCTCTGTCGTGGTGCAGAGGAATAATCGAGGATGTTGAAGGAGCAAAGAGGGAAGAGAATGCAATTGTCAGTGTAGCATCTGTCGAACTTGGGGTTTTTTTTGGATTTTGTAGGATAATTGAATAAACAAAGCGGTCGCGAGACTCCATGCCTGTCATTGTGTAAGTATGAAACTATCTGATCAGTCAGGAACCATTGGCTTACAGTATGTCATGTCCAGTTGCTGCAGTATGTCCCGTTCGCATAGACCCCGTGGGAGCTTAATTTCTCTCCGGCTTGAATTGACGGTCCTCTGCCTTCAACGGAGATGACTTCATCGGAGAAAACTCGCCAGGACCATGCTGGACCGAGCGTCCGCCAGAGTGCCGGGGAGTGCGAATCGACGATGGTCGACTTCGAGGAGTCTGATTCAAGGGCTGAGACCGAGGAGTCTGGTTGAAGGATCCAGACTGAGGACGCGTGCGGTTGGAGCGAGGTGTACTGGGAGCTCGTTTCCGGGGTGAATAAAGACCTGTGAAAGGGTCAGAATATGTCCACAAGCCAAAGTACACAACATCTTACCTTGCTGAGTGGTGCTAGCAACCGAACGACGGAGCTTACTGGCATCATTAGGGCCGGGGAAAGTCGCTTCGGTGCCTGCACGGGGGCCATCGACATGGAAGAGCTATACTCAGTCAATACCGGCACCGGAATGGGGAAAAAAAGAAGATTAAACCTACTCGAGGTCGCTCTTCGTGAGGACGGGTCATAACGTTGCTGTTTCGGAACTTATTCACAAGAGCTTCCCTGCCTTGAAGTGCTATTGAAACTTGTTAGACATCAGTCTCACTGACTATGGATGGGACACAAACTGGCGTAAGAAACTTGAGCTATCTTCTCGGAGATGCAGTCGGGCCTGTAATTGTCTCCAGTCAGCGAACATACACTTTTTGGGGGAAGATAGGGAGCAGCATACCAAGCCTTGCCCTCTCGAGCGTGCACGAGCTAAGGAAAAAGTGGTAAGTACATGTCACACACTGACCCATGGTATAACTCACGTCAACAATGTCAATTGCCTGTAAATAATGTTAGTATAATGTCAGATAAGAGAGAAATCGGATGAAAAGGACGTCAGATGAAAGTAAGACCAGCAAAAAATACTCACATCAGCAAAGTTCATGAACGCATAACCAACGCTAGAAGGACAAATGGTAAGTAAAATTGAAAGCCAGCAATGAACAAGCAATCAGAACTTACTTGCAATGATGGGTAAAATCTGTGGATCGAATTAGCATGAACAAGAGAATGAATCACCGAGAAACACTTACCCATGCGCAGGTAGAGAAAGTCATACTTCCCATGACTGGACTCGTCCAGGATGCTCTTCAACTCGTCCTATTGAATGATAACATTAGCCTTCCTGATTTTCATGACAATGGAGATAGTCATACCGAAGTGATTTTGTTGGGAATGTTGCGTATCATGACCTGTAGACAACATGTGAGAAACCGGTCTTGCAGCAGATGGGAGAAGACTTACGGTACTGCGAACATCTAGTCCTTGTTTGATTCGGTCAAGGTCAATAGCATGCTCTCCACTCGTCTGCCCTTCATCAGAAATCGGAGAAATGTCAACCTTCTCATCGATCTCGTTCTCCTTGGACACGAGGTGGTACGGTGTCACAGGGCTCCGAGGGGAGCCAAAGCTGGCAGTTCGATGGTGAGGCAAAACAAAAACCTCTTCCTGTGCATCAATGGAAATACTGAAATGAAGACTCTGCAGAAACCCAATATTAGAATTGCACTTTCAAAGAACACAAAAGCAAGTGAAAAAGGAAAGAAGAAACATACATCAAGCCTGAACCCACCGAGGCAGGAAAAGGCATAAGCTGCATGATGCTTGTTGAAATATTCGACTTGGTATCGACTCATGTTCGTTCCATTCTCGGTAAGCTTGCAATAGCGCAGGGTGCCAAGGGAAGCGACGACTTGGTTGACAATCTCTTCCACAGGCTCCACGAGCCACTTGCTTGGGATGGTGTACACAGAAAGCAGAAATACACCATCTTGAGGAGAGGAAGCGGCTCCGTTGGTTCCATTGATTCCATTGAAAGTGGCAATGTCGTCGTAACTGGCCGGGAAAACGCGCCAGCTAGGGCGAGTTAGGCGAATTTTGTTCATGGCGTGGACGGCCTCTCGAAGATCGCCGAACGAAAAGGAAAAGACGCCTCTAGCCTCAAGGTGCTTGAGACAAACACTCTCAAGAGAAGGATATTCCTCAATCTTGATGGAGTCAGCTTTGGTTCATCCCATAATCATATTGTAACTTACCGGAAACATCATAACAATAGAGCGGTGGGAGGTGTCGAGAGGGACATGCTGCACAATAAAGCTGCGATGCTTCTCGACAACATCACGAGTTTGACCGGAGGGAGATCGTGGAGATGGGTCGTTTATACCAGTGGCGCGACGAGCTTGGTTACCGGGATAGACATGGGCCAGTGCATTAGTAGGGGAGGCAACATTAGCATCTCCAACTGCAGAATCAGCGGCTGCCAACAATCTAGATAAGAAACCCGGGGTCGGATTGTATTCATAGTTAATATCGTCACGGGATGGTGAGTATCGGACGTTGGCAATATCTGCCTCAACAGGGGAATACTGAGATACCAAACGCGCCTGAGTGCGAGTCAACGAATGAGGCGAATATTGCATTTGATCCAGCGAGCGAGATGCCTGGGCACGGGAAGGCGAGTATAGCATTCCACCGGGACCAGCGCCTACTGGAGACACTTGGGGTGAGACAGGTGAGGGCTGGAATTGGCCAATTGACGCACGAGCTGCGTGAGTGCGAGTCACCCGAGGCGAAACAGGCGCGTACTGGCACTCTTTGCCTGAGGTGCGAGTGTTCGCATGGTCAAGGGTAGCAGGCACTGGATAGGCATAGCAAGAAGCAGAGCTTGCAGTGGTAGTTTGAGACGAAGGAATGCTAGGCGCAGACCCTGTCTCATCGATCCAACCAGTAAACGGATCACTGTAACACATTAACATACTTAGGGCTTGGATCATCAATGTACAAAATCAGGACAAGTATCTTACCCAGTCGGACGAATGGTCGCCATTCCAGGAAGGGAGCCAGGGTCGGCTCGGTGAGCAAAAGCATCATACCCCATCGGATTGAATGCAGTAAGCTGCTTCGATGGTGATCCTCGAGTTGGAGAAGACCCCTCCATGTTCAATACTAAAGAAATAAGAAGGTCAGGGATCGAGAGTCATATTAGAAAGAAGCAGACATACAAGCTAGCAAGTTGTTCAGTCTAAGCAGCGAGAAGAGCGCAGTGTGAGCTTAGTGATAGGAAAGTAGCGGTAATGGCAGCAAGATTCAAAAAGAAGAGCCACGGAAAATAAAAGAGAAGGGAGGAGTTGTTGGTGGGCACCGTCTTTTTATATGTCAAGAACGCGACTCATACTCGTAAATACGTTTCGAGAGAACCAAAGTAATTGCGCAAATGGCAGAGCGACTCATTGAGTGCGACCAAGATACCGCGAGTGAGCGACTCATTGAGTGCAATGAAAATATCGCTGAACAAATCCCAACGAATAACGGACGAACGAAGTCCTAACAAAGATTCGATGACCGGCCCCCAATGGGGGTAAGGTATATTCAACCACAGGCCTAGTTAAGCGCATGAGTCGTCTTTTATCTTGTCGGTTCTGACTATCATAGTGTCTCCAATCTGCTTTTATACAAAGCCCATGGAATGACTTGCTGTGATCCTTAATCAGCGATATTATCATAGTAGATGGTCTTGTTCACAATTACAGACTAGCCATAGATAGTAAATCACTACCATCAAATTTATATCTTTCTCAATGAGAAGTTTCATGTCGCTTGTCAGAAGGTGTGGGAGATCACTGCTCTCTGTCTTCTTTGTATGTAAGTAAAGGTGCTTATCAGACGCGTTTTTCCCGTAGTATCTCGGCTGCTAATAAGACGAAGCAAATTGTGGACGGATGGCGCTAAAGAACAAAGAGACCCGGGCATTATGTAGAAAAGGAAAAGGAAGACTGTTATATTGATATGGCTAAGGTTCAGGCTAGTGATGACGCTAGTACCAAGTTGGGTTAGCCTTTTAGAAAGCGGCAGATCGAGCATTTGACCGCCTACGGACGTCAACGAGTAACCTATAAGCTTGAGATCATCCCTGGATACATGTAAGGTTGCAAGCTGCAAGTGGGGAAGTATTGAGACTATTGGGCTTATCTCTGGCTATGAAGCTGAGCCATTATGCCACCCATGGCTCCAACGCTCAATGAGCCACATGTCTTGAACCAAGTGAGCCAGCCTATACAACATGGAGAATGTACCTACATAAAACTGACTTCTTGTCCCTAGATTATCATCTCACCCTCTGACACAGACTATCTGGACCAGCTGATTCCCTCAATCAGAGACTACAGTGTTGGGAACCGCACCCCACAACTCCTGCAGTCACTGTCCCGCTTCGCGGGCGACAAGGAATCCGAGATCGAAAGTATATGCAACACAAATCACCAGGAGTTTGTCTCATCTGTCAATTCACTGCTTAGGATTCGAGAGGGGACAGTGAGCTTGACAGGAGAGATTTTGGACTTGAATCAATCTATTCAAACCAGTACCGAACGTTTAGCCGAACAGAAGAAAGCACTGGTGGAGTCGCGCGGCCACCGACAGAACATCGATGAGACTAGTCGCGCCATTCAGGATTGCTTGGAGGTATTGCGTCTAGCCAACCAAGTCCATGACCTCTTGGCAAAGAAGAACCACTACGCAGCGCTGCGGGCGCTGGAGGAATTGCAAAATGTCCATCTAAAGGGGGTGACACAATACAAGATTGCAGTCATGATACAACGCTCAGTTCCAGCGACACAGAGAGCTATTGCGGAAGCAGTGATGTCAGATCTCAACACCTGGCTTTACCGCATCCGAGAAATGTCTCAGTATCTCGGGGAAATTGCGCTCTTCCACACAGACCAGCGGAAAACAAGGCAAAAACAAAGAGCGCAAAAAATACCTTATCTAGAACATTTCAATTTGAACTCTGCGATCGAACTGGTGTCTGATGAAGATGAAGAGTATGACCTGCTTCAGAATGAAGATCTGCAAGTCGACTTCACACCGCTGTTCGAGTGCTTGCATATCCATCAATCGTTGGGACATATGGATAAATTCCGAATTGAATACGCGACCACCCGTCGAAGACAAAAAGAGCTCTTGCTTCCGTCTTCCATCACCCTCGTTGATGAAGATGGGTCTAGTCTGCACAATCTCTTAGAAGAGATGGCTGGATTTGCCATTGTTGAACGAGCCACAATGACAAGAGCCCCCGATCTCAGGTCGTCTGTCGATGTAAGAAGCCATATCTACTTTCCCCTAGCCTCTTTTCAAGGCGGCACTTTCTAGGAATTATCTGACCTATGCTAAATAGATTGACGAGCTGTGGGACTCGATGTGCCAAGCGGCTGTAGTGTTGATATCGAAAGCACTTCATGAAGTCGACAACGCTGAGAGCATTCTCAACATCAAGAATCTGATTGCTCTGTTCATGCAGACGATGAATGTGGGTATGCCCATCTCTATTGGCTTGGGCTCAATAGTTGACTATATAATAGACGTGGAACTTCCCCGTGCGGGTTTTTGATGACTTCCTGTTGACACTCTTTGGCAAATATGCCGAACTTCTGAAGAAGAGATTCAGTGATGATTTCCAGGAGGTAGGGCTGTTTCCCTTTCATCGATCCATTTAAATTCTGACACTACCAGATTGTATCAACGGATGATTATATGCCCATGCCCATACAAACCCCAGAGGAGCATGACAAGGTCCTCAACGTGAGCTGGTACAGCCCCGAACAACCACGTGAGGAGCAAGTGTAAGTTGCGAATCAGCCTAGGCCAGTTGGTCTTTATTCAGATCTGACTGATCATTGGCTTAGATTCCCATGCATCTTACCATTTTCCCGAATGTATCCTCTGTGTTGCATTGATATCCGCAATTTCCTAAACCAGTTCTATTTCTTCGCAAATGATGGTTTCGCAAATACAAATGTGATTGATGAGACACTGAAGAATGTGAGCTCGAACCAAAACACTCAAGACCCGTGACTCGACTACTAATGTAGCAGGATCTGGATGATCTCCTTTCACAAAAAGTCTGTGATACTTTAGTGGAGCGTCTTTCCTCACAATATCTAGGCCAAATCGTTCAGATTCTTATTAACCTGGAACACTTCGAGCTAGCTTGCCGCGAGCTGGAACTCTTATTGGCAGCAGCCCGATCACAGAACTCCACCGGCACCTCAATCGCGTTGAGGGCTACTGAAAAGTTCAAAAGCAACAAGAAGGCAGCCGAGAAGCGTATCTTTGAGGTAGTCAATTCCAAAATCGATGACCTTATCGAGACAGCAGAGTACGAGTGGATGTCCCCTACACCTCCTACAGAGCCGAGCAATTACATGCAAACCTTGACTCGATTCTTGTCCAACATCATGAACTCCACCTTGTTGGGTTTGCCGACGGAAATCAAAGAGCTCATCTACTTTGATGCCCTCAGTCATGCTGCTAACATGATTTTGGTGTGTTTTCTATGAACCCCAATCGGTTGAAAAAGAGAGACCTACTGACAGACCATACAGGCGCAACCATTGTCCCCAGATGTGAAGAAAATCAACCCCAACGGAGTGGCAGCATTGGCAAAAGATGTTGAATATCTTGCCGAATTTGTGGACAGCTTAAATGTCCCAATTCTTCGCGAGAACCTCGACGAGTTACAGCAAACCGTACAGTTGATGCAAGCAGACAGCGCAGATGAGTTCTATGACATTTCCACGAGGAACAAGAAATATGGACGCGTTGATGCTATGCAAGGGCCCATTTTGCTTGAAAAGTACGGTTCGAAAGCTATATCTCATTTCCATGAACTACCTACTAACTATTTATGAATAGGCTTACACGGAGTGTTCAAGCCCCTACTAAGGTGGATAAGTTTGCGACTCTTTCATCCCGCTTCAAGAAGACTGGATAAATCCATGGTGTGTTATGGGTAATGCAATGTTTCACTACGACAATGAAGTACCTCTTGGGAATCCTGGGGACGTAAGTACAGAAATACAACTAGAAGCATACCTACCATATACTGAGGATGTCTCTTGTCTCTCGGATTGTAACCTCGACTTACTCCAAAACCTGCAAGTGATGTAGATATGATTTATTGCACAAGTTGTAGGAATATATATGATACTGCTAACAATCAACAAAGTCACATACAACAGTCAGAATGTCACATGTGGTTTCCTTCGTTCTGGCCAGGATCAAAACTCGGCATATAAAATAACCCCGAAACATGAGAAATATCAGAAGGATCGAGGTCGCTCAATCACCACTCTACAGCGTTATCAGTGCCGTGCATGGGAAGATATAACAATAGAAGAATCAGATAAGAACAAAAAAATAGAGAAAACCGGACCAAAATTCGCCTCTAAACGCGTGTGAACTAAATTGAAATGACGGACTAGACCGTTGGCTGATATCAGGTTCACTTGAGAATCAAAATTAGTTTGTCTGCTGAAGATGAGATATACAACTACGTACCTGCTGGGGAGGGAGATGCGGGTAGGCGTACATCCCCTCGAACATTTGGGACTGAGGCTGGCCATATGCCGCACCTGGGTCTTGAACAGCTCCGGGGTACATGCCAGGTTGTGGGCGGTACTCCTGTTCCTGGGGCATACCGTGCTGGCCAAGGGCATAGTCTGCAGGGCCCATATGCTGGTGCTGTTGAACCCCATGCGGAGCAGGGGGAAGCTGACCGGGGGCAGCAGAAGGTCCTGGGGCGGTACCGGCAGCCTGGCTCGACCGCTTGGCATGAGACGTCGCCTCTTCACGGGGAACTATATCAATCAGGAAGTCAAACATGTCGGATTTGGACAGAGCGGCGGCGATATCAGATCGCTGGAGGGTACGACGCTTATTGTCCTCGGCGTGAATCCACGCACGCATAGTCAGCTCAGTGATGAAAATATCACAACCCTTAGCAAACAAGATGGGCGCCTCTGCAGATATCATCTTGACCTCCGGGTCCGCCTTCATCACCTTCTTGATACGGGCCAATGGCAACTGGTGGATTTTGTAGTCATGGTTGTCTGACTCCAGATGGTTGATGACATGTTGCCAGTAGGTCGTCAGAATATCACGTGCAGTTCCTTGGAGGCCTTGGTTTACCTAGTCCAGGTGAGTATCAGAGCTCGAAATTTGTCTGGTCATCTCAGGAGCTTACGTTGGCCCAAGTACCAGTGTACAGCTCGGCAACTGGCGCATAACCTTGCGCTGAGAGCTATTTTTATCCAACTTGATTAGTTGCTACTCAGGATATTCCGCATGATCGTCGTAGAGTGAATGAAGGTAAGGCTCGCGTGGCTCACCGCGATGGACATACCGCTGCGCTAGCACCTATAAGTGATGGCCGTTGTCAGCTTCCATTTGAATTGATTTTGTAGCCGAGAAGTAGCAACTAAGCCAGCAGAATAGCCCTTGAACGAGACTCGTCGCGAAGATTTGGCGCGTAGCTTTGGCGCAATGATAAACTTGAAACTTACCATAATGACCCCCATTCCTAACATCATAAACCGGCTGCGGCTGTTGTCTGCCCTGCTGTGCAGAGCCTTGGGGGGATTGCTCCATGCTTGTTTTGGGGTGTATCGGGCAGGACTGAGAGGATGCGACGCGACCAGGTGTGAGACGGCGAAGCGGGGTGGAGGATCTAAGAACAAAGAACGAATGAACGCGATATGAAATTAATAATCGGATGAGTGTTACAGTCACAAACTATATGAAGCTTGTTGTGTTCCAGGTCAAGGCGCGTTGGGTGCCAAGCTAGAGGTGTTCAGCTGTCTGACGTTCCTCGGGGCCACCCCTCCGAGCTCGATGTTGTATAATACCTATACAATGTATGGATGTGATATAGGGGGTTTATATCCATGGTAATATGGATTTCTCGTTGTATCTCATCAGGTCTTATTTAAAAGAGTCGAATTGTTGTAAAGCATTGTATTACTCTATTGCAATGTATATAATCTCCAGGGCTGGGAAGAATATTTAGACAAATAGCTCTGATAGGTGAATGTTTCAATACATGAGCTGTACCCCGTACTATTTGGGGGTTACATTACAATTAAGTAGCAGTACTTGGTCTTTCCCTCTGAAACGGTGAGGTAGCTCGTATCTGTACCTTTAAAAGAAGTAGTATGTCACCTGATCCACACTCCACTCTCGCACTAAGCAGAAATTTCTCATAAACGTTTGTCCGGCTCCGGGAAGCAGCAAGCAAACCTAAGAAAAAAATATAAATTCTCTCCACTCACCTTTAAACCTCTTGAGCTTTTGTCCTCCCTATTCATCAGGGATGGCTGACTCAACATGTGTGAAGGATGTTCAGGAAGACCTGAACGATGATCAGATTCAGCAGTTGCTTCTCGAGGCAGAGACTCGACTAAAAGGTCTCAAAGCGCCAAGCACCCAGAGTGATGATCTGGCATCCCTTAGGTATGGAAATCCATTGAAGATCAATAAGCTAGGATCTAGGCTAACCTCCTCCTAGGATTCCGAAACTGTCACCGGGGTCCTCGCTGGAATCATACATTCTCCAGGGAGATGATGTTGCTACTGTCGATGCTGCAAAGATCGCCGATCAAAAGCAGAAGGAGTTGGCTAACTCCCTTCGCACTGTTGAGATCAAGAAAGCGAACACCGTGAGTCAATGTCGTCCTTGCTTACTTGCCTTTCCTTTTTTTGCTATGAGGAAAATATTCCCAACGCCAAGCGCTTGATGCAGCGTAACCAGCCCGTCTTGGGCTGTGCTGCACCAATGAGAGCCTCTTATTCATAGTTACTCTGAGCATTCATCATGATTACTATATCTTCTCGGTATGCGACATTTGTGGCTAATTGCTAACAATCCTCACCTTGATAGGACAAACCTACTGCTGGACCTGAGTGGTTCAACCTCCCAAAGACAGAAATGACCCCTGAGCTTAAGAGAGATCTACAGCTCATCCGGATGCGTTCTGTGCTTGATCCTAAGCGTCACTACAAGAAGGAAAATGGCAAGGCCAAACCACCAGAATACTCCCAGGTTGGAACCATCATCGAGGGCCCTACGGAGTTCTTCAGCAATCGTATCACCAAGAAGGACCGCAAGAAGAACTTCGTTGAGGAAACACTGGCACTCGAACGTGGCAACAAGCGCTTCCAGTCCAAATATAGGGACATTCAAGCCAGCAAATCTAGTGGAAAGAAGTCCTTCTACAAGGACCTGAAGGCAAAGAGAACCCGGAAAAACAAGTGAAATTTCGGTATCTACTTGCTTCAATTATGCCTTGAATGGCAACAACACCATGTTGGCCGTGGCCGACTCCTCAACGAAATTGCCTCTGCGAGGGTCCTAATAAGCTGGACCCAGATCCTCACGGTATGGCATCATATGCATTCATCTGTGTCAAGCGCACTCTTACACTTGATCAAAGACATCTATAAGGGTTTCGATAACCAGTTTCTGGATCGATGTCAATTTCATCGTCTTCCAAGGATTGATGCAACCATCTTACCTGCATGTCAATGGCTGCCGCGCGGCCAGCTTCAAGAACCTCTTCGTGTCCGGCCATACCCTCTTCCAGAAGAGCGCTCAGTTCGCCTGCTGCTTTATTCTGAAGTAAATCATCATCTCCCCGGGGCACAGGAGACAGCACGGCCTTGTTAGTGACTAAGCTGAATGCGAGCACTCGTAGACCACAATGTCTGGCAGTGACAATCTCCGGTACTGTGGACATTCCAACCACGTCGGCACCAAGCATTCGAAGCATGCGACTTTCGGCTCTTGTCTCGTAACTTGGTGCTATCAGAATCGGATTCAAAAACATTGCGTTGTGTCGACTTACGTGGGACCTCCGCAAAATGCATATACCCCCTCGTGCAACTTTCTCTTGCTTTCCGATAATATGATTTTCTTCCATGACTGATGCACGTGGCGACGGAGATCAAGGTCATAGGCGTCAGACAGCGGTGGGAATCGCACTCCAAATTCTTCTTCATTGGGTCCTCTCAGTGGGTGAGTCCCTGCCAACCCTGCGAGGAAGATATGCTGTAAGCCGGTGTTAGAATGATTCCGCTCAAAGGGTTAGACGGTTTCTTACATCATTCAATAGAACAATATCCCCCACAGCATACTCCGAGTTCAGACCTCCGGCCGCATTGGTCACTACCAAACATCATTAATTTTCGTTGTTCTGTAACGTCAATCTTCATGTTTTCAAGGGTAATGTAGAACATACAGACAACTGTGTCCACTTGCAACCGCTTGAACACTCGAATTGGGAATGCCACCTGATCGATCGAGTGCCCCTCGTAGTAACTAGGCCAGGGTCAGATGTGATATTACAAGTAGAATGAGGGCTCAAGCTGACTGGGCACGGCCAACCATCAACACCGCAGGGATTTTTTGGCCGAGAAGACCGAAAACCAGCTTTCCAGCGTGACCAACGACTGCGGAATGTTAGCAACTCTTCCCTAGGAACGAAGAACATGACCAACCTGTTGAGCGAGGGAAATGAGGGATAGATGCATAGTCGAATTCAATCCGTGACTCGGGTTGAATGGTATCAGCAAGCCCTCCTAGTCCTGAACCACATACAATTGCGACCTGGGGCTTTTGCAGGGTTTCTGGCAACTTCGCTCTGAGATAAGAAACTGCTTCGTTTGCCCGCTGGAACGAGGATATGTCTATCTTTGTCATTTTTGCAAAATTCAGTGTCGTATACCGCCAAAAAGTAGAATATATACAAAGTGGGAAATAGGACAAGCAAAAGAAAAAGCAATGTTTCCAAGTGCGGAGTCACATGGTTCCAGTGCCCAGGTCGCTAGTTGGGCGGGGGTCGCCAATGATCGGATTCATGATAGAAAGCATTTGAGATAAGCAGCCTCGGGGGGCCTGGGGATAACCATGTCTAATGTACTAACATTGGACTCATTGGACGGAATATCCTATCTAAAAGCGAGAGATGATCACCTATAAGAGAACACATCTACAGAGTACAGAGTATATGTACGGTACATAAGGAATTGGTTGCACAACTTCATTTTAACTAGAATTGGGTCAATTGCGAATCCTTGGGAACTGATCTATCATCTTTTGTCGTTATTATAAGTATCATTAAAAAATGGGTAGATATAGCTAACTATCACCGTTCATTATTGTGTAGTTTCAGTCGCTTTCTCTATATCCAAGTTCCCCACTCACCGCCCTGGACTCGCTCCCCGAAAAAACCCATCCGCTAACAACAACGGAATTCCTTCAAAATCACGATTAACAATGTTCTCATACACATCGCGCTCCTTAATTGGAGTGAGCAAGCGCCTCAGGGTATGTTCTCGTTCTATTTAATTCACAATTTCCACGCTAACAGTTCCTTGGAAGGTGCCTGTGCCATTCCGCTCTCTATCATCCCCAACCCAACCAACTCCGCCGGAGCAAGAGAAGACACCCGTTCAAGACCCAACATCAACACCTGCAGCAGCAGTTCCTGCAGAAGCTTCCGCTGCGACCCCAACACCTGCCGCTACACCTGACGCTACCCCCGCTGCTACCGCCCCTGCATCGACTGCTCCAGTAGCGTAAGATACTCTTCAAATCTAGGATTATTCGGCTTTGTCGCTAATTGAGACATTGCAGACCGACGGAAGCCGAGCAAATTACCGAGCCTAAGGTGAAAGAATGGTCAGTATCCAAGGCAAATGGCTCAGTGTCGAAATAAATCAAAGATCACTGCTCACGGTTCGGTTAGGTCTGAACGGTTAGGAGCATTCGGTGAGGAGAACCGACTTCCACGTAGCGTGCAAGCCATATACCTACGGCCTTTGCGGAGGAAGGTGGAATACGGCCTCCCAGTCTGCGATCTTCAATTGCGATCATACAGCGTCCGTAACGTGGAGTTCTTCACGGATTTTGCCATCCGTGCCGCGTACTACCTCAACCTTCCCGTGTCCGGGCCTGTGCCTCTCCCCCGTATCGTCGAACGCTGGACCGTACCCCGAAGTAACTTCGTGCACAAGAAGAGCCAGGAGAACTTCGAACGAATCACCCTCCGTCGACTGGTTCAGATCAAGGATGGAAGCCCACAAGCGGTGCAGGCATGGCTTGCATTCCTCCGGAAGCATGCGTTTTACGGAGTGGGTATGAAGGCAAATATCTGGGAACATGACAGTCTCGGTACGAGTTACACTTTTGTTTCTTTCCTATTTTTCGCCTGGCTGGCGTCTTCTATGAGCAGAGTACTAATCATCGTTTCTATATTAGATGCTGGTAAGGCCATGGACGCTTCTGTTGCCGAGGTGGAAGAAGCTCTTCGCCCCGAGCTCGCGCAATTCGGTCAGCGGAAGGACAACTCGGCCCCGGGCACAATATTCGATACTTTGAACAATGAGCGATTCGCCGAGCAAAAGCATCTATAGATGGAATGGCGATCTACTGTTGAAATTGTATACCCGTGAACATCCGGACTTGTTGTCTTTGCTGCAGGCGCTGTTCTCATTATATTCAGCCTTCTTGATCTAGGCCATATGTATTTTACTGTTTTACTATTCTCATTTAAGCCCAGATGAAAGGAAGCTTATATATACCGAACGGATGCTACTCGCCACAACTAATCCTCAATAGACGTGTTACTGCTCGCATATTCTGCAGACTATCCGAAAATTGAATATTATGGATGTAGACATTGTAGGATTCTGATCACGTGATATATCTCGCGTTTCGCGTTTTTCGGGGGTTATTGGGGACTACGGCAGTACGAAGCAATTGCACCTAAAACTTTCCGTTCTCGCACCGATTTAGCGCTTGTTGGAGATGTCTGCAAACGCGATGCGTCATGAACTTGCCTCGCTGAGGTCATTGCGTGCGAAACATCTCCATATCTCCCTTCTTCCAAGGAGATGCCATCGATGGAACAGCTCAAGCATTACGCCGCCAGCACAAGAGCCCGTTATATTTTCTGGGATCCAACCAACTGGTGTGCCTCATTTGGGTAATTATCTCGGAGCTTTGCATCAATGGGTGAAGCTCCAACAAGATGCAACCGAAGGAACCAAGCTATTTTTCTCTATTGTTGATCTACATGCATTGACAGTACCGCAAGACCCAGCCCAATTGAAGAAATGGAGAAAGGAAGCCTTTGCCACATTACTTGCTGTGGGCCTTGATCCTAAGCGCTCTACAATATTCTATCAGTCCGGGGTAGGTTCTCGTCTTATAGCTGTCGGCTGCTAGGCACAATCGGGATTGCATATTGACATTCATCAGGTGCCAGCACATACCGAGTTGATGTGGATTCTCAGCACGGTAGCTTCTATGGGGTATCTGTCGCGTATGACACAGTGGAAGGTGAGCGGTCCTGTAATTTAAACAGAAAGAGCATTTTATTGACACTCTCCAGAGTAAGCTACAGCTGCCAGACGATGCCACTCTCGATGACTCGACGGCTCGGGCACAACTGCGACTTGGTCTTTTCTCCTATCCAGTACTACAAGCAGCCGATATTCTTTTGCACAAGTATGTTCCTCGTCTATATTGGCCGTTCTTTGCTAATGATTATTCAGAGCTACCCATGTTCCGGTTGGAGAGGACCAAAGACAGCACCTGGAGTTTTCCAGATACACTGCGAATAGCTTCAACCACCTCTATGGGCCCATCTTCCCTATACCAGAGGCATTGATATGTAAGACAACAGTTACCCTAAGGAACAAAACGGACAGAACGGAATATTAACATGACCAGCCCCTGCAAAGCGAGTGATGTCCCTTAAGGAACCCACGTCAAAGATGTCCAAATCGCACGCCGATGCGAAATCCCGGATCATTCTTACCGACTCACCGGCCGACATCCGCAAGAAAGTCAAGGTAGCCCTGACGGACTCGGAAGGAAGCATCACTTACGACCCGATCTGTCGGCCTGGGGTGTCTAATCTCATCGAAATTCTAAGCCACCTAGAGGGTGTATCATGCGAGGATATTGCGGCTGAGTTCCACAGCGCAAGTCTTCGATCATTCAAGGAGCACGTTGCAGATCGAATCATCTATCATTTGCAGGAAATCCGAGATCGATATATTACGATCATGGATGATCAGACTGGGTACTTGGAGTCGGTGGCTGAGCAGGGAGCCGCAGCAGCGCGGGCCAATAGTCGGGTGACCATGCAGCAAATCCGGGATGCGATGGGTCTGTAAGTGGCAAGTAGGCTGTTTCGGCTTCACGATATATAATCAAGGTAGTGAGATGTACAATATGTAAGTATAAGAGTCATGTACGTTAGAGCCCAAAGGGGGCTGGAAGTGGAGTCCACCGCGTCATCGCCTCCACCACGTATATCGCGTACGTATGCTAAGAAGGACAAACTTATTTCGTGAATTTGAATTGGAAAGGTTAAAGACTTGGAATTACACGAGACCAACTACATATATGTATACAAAGTCGTTTACACTGTTACGTTGTGCTTATGCTTGGTGACGACAGCACTATAGACTTCCGCCTTACCCGTTCATCTTCGAGAAGAACAGGAAAGATATAAATATATAAAATACATCTACTGTACGTACGATCCACCTTATAATCCGGCTGGAGCCGACTAGGCAACTCCATAGTCATTTGTGGAAAGATATCAACTTCCACCCCCCCGTTTCTTCTTTTTTTCCCTCTTTACCTCTCTTTTGCTTCAACTTTCCTCTTGACTTGCTACTCTATTCAAAACCACCCCCACTTAGGACGTCATCCCTGAGGTTCAAAAATTCGAAATAGCTGATCCCTTACTTTCGGAATTCGGGGAGGACGATCGACGCTATCATGAAAAATGCTTGGGTCCTATTGGTCACTGGCCTGGCGCTGCCAGTCTGGAGTTTAACCCTCCATCGAAGAGATAACCCCGCCGTGGTGCAAATGGATATTCAACGAAAGGATATTGCCGATCCCGTCGCTAGAGATCAAGCAAGGAGGAAACGTTCGACAGTCAGTCAGGCATTGGACAATGAGGTACACATGATGAGATCCTTTTATAGGTATATATAATTCTTACGCAACTGTGCTAATGTTTCTCCCTAGGAAACTTTATACTTCTGTAATATCACCCTAGGTACCCCGAAGCAGAGTGTCCGCCTGGTTCTCGACACTGGAAGTAGTGATCTGTGGTGCAATACGCCGAATTCGACTCTCTGTGCAGCCAGCAAAGACGCTTGCGCCGAGTCCGGTACTTACAACTCGAGCTCTTCCTCTTCATATTCATTCGTGAACTCGGACTTCAATATCACCTATGCCGATGGATCCGGCGCCGCCGGAGACTATGTCTCCGACGTCCTTACCATTGGAGGCACAACTATTAAAGACTTCCAGTTTGGCCTTGGGTTTACCTCTGGCTCTTCGGGTGAGTGATTTCTGTCAGATATAATGCGAATTACCACATAGCTAACATGATATCTGCATACAGAGGGTGTACTGGGTATAGGATATACTACGAATGAGGTTCAGGTTGGCAGAAATGGAGACTCGGCTTATGCCAACCTGCCCAAGGCAATGGTCAGCAAAGGAGTAATCCAATCAAATGCCTACAGTCTGTGGCTGAACGATCTGGATGCGAGTACAGGCTCGATTCTGTTTGGTGGAGTCAACACTAAGAAATACCACGGCACCCTGCAAACAGTTCCCGTCCAGAAGGTCCACGGACAGTATTCGGAGTTCATTATTGCACTCACTGGAGTTTCCCTTACCAATTCCTCTGGTAAAAATACATACTCTTCCAGTGCCCTTCCTGCGGGCGTGTTGCTGGATTCGGGAAGCTCTCTTACATACCTTCCGGACGCCCTTGTTCAGGATATCTACAATGATCTCAGTGTCTCCTACGAGTCGGACAGTGGCATTGGCTATGTTGAATGCAGCATGGCAGATAAGAACATCACCCTCGGTTACACATTCTCATCCCCGATCATCAGCGTGGACATCAAAGAGATGATCATCGATGTTGGTGATCTCTATTTCCGGAACGGCAAGCGGGCCTGCGTTTTTGGTATTGTTCCCGCGGGGACCAGCACGGCAGTCCTGGGAGATACCTTCCTTCGCAGCGCATATGTGGTATACGATCTCGCCAATAATGAGATCTCCCTCGCGAACACCAACTTCAACACCACCGAGAATGATGTTTTAGAAATCGGAACTGGCACTGATTCGGTCCCTGGTGCAACTGCAGTATCGAACCCAGTGACTACCGCGTCAGTTGGTGGCACCGCTGCTCGAATCGGAGCACCGCATGGAGAGACCGGCATCTCCGGCACGGCCTCTGTCACTGGGAATATGGCCATTCCTAGGGCGACCGCTATGCCGAGACACATGGCTGTCGGCCTTGTCGGCGTAGGAGCTCTTCTGGCTTTCTAGAACCGCGAGGACTCATTTGGCTGATCACTTAATTTTCTTCTTATGTATATGTCTTGCATAATTTGGTGCATTTGGGGTTTGGGAAGGCTATACCTAAAATATTTTCCGTACTCTCAGTTATCGAGTTCTTATGTCTTATGAAATAGACAGCACCTATATTTGATCTAAATATAGCGCGGAATACTGTCTCTATACATACCCTTCTAGTTTTTCTTCATCAGTGATGTGTAGTATGTTGTCTACTAGCAGAGATAACCATGTTAAGTAATAGTCAATGGGTTCTGGTTCTGCATAGCATCTCAACCATCTCGTCGTCCCGACTCCCAATAGTGGAAGTATGGATATCTCGCAGCAGGTCGAAAGCCTGATCTAAACTCCAAAGGGCGATTGTTATGGTCTCTGTAGGTTAAGCCTGGCTTGTCGTCAACCATACTATTTATCGAGTTCGTTCCACTTCTAGTCCAAAAATCTGACCTTGAACCTCTGTGGTTTGTGATCCAGCCAGTTGAGTATTTCGCAGAGCCCGTCTTCCTTTATCAAATGGAGAACGAGGGGAAGGTTGGCTCTGCACGTTGGGGATCAGAATAAGAGCTTAGGCATTGCAGTGAAGTATCATTGACAATCTGCTCGTAGCTGCGCATACGGCACCTCTCCACCTTCGGTAGATATCAAGCGCAGAGGGTAGCACACCTTCATCTGAGCAACACTTCGATTCTCCATCCTGCCTTTGCCCTCGTTATAGATTCTTTGGAGATAGATAACAGCCGCCGCGAATAGGAAGGCATCATATACAGCAGTTACAAAGGACGAGCAAATTTTCAATGAAGCGTTATTTTGCAAAAGCCGAAAGCTCTCACACCTCCGTCCCCCAAGAATCAATAGGACAAATGTTTGACACTATCCTGGGCAGGGAGAGGAGGACTGTCACTATCAAGAGGTGGGCAGCCGACAAGGATTCTGTCCAGCTTATCCAGCCATGAATCACTGCTTCAAAATGTCGGCTTGATCAATATCCGTGGAGGAACACCAATCGCAATGCAGAAGAAACGAGTCCCCGCGCAAAGTTGCACAACCAAGTACGTGAGCTTCTTCCGTGAGCATACAAGAGAAGTCCCGGTGAACATTTGTGAATGGGATCACGTTGGTATATGGGAGTCACCTTGAACCTGCCGACACTACATTCCTGCACCTATGAATACTGCTGTCTCAGAGAAAGGGAGGTTCGAAAGAAGCGCATAGAGACAAACGACTATGCCATATTTCTCTTCCGGAACGTTGACTTTCGCGGAAAATCGGATCCGGGGCTCCTCACACATCTTGAAGGTATTGATATAATTTATCCCCTTTCTGGGGAGGCTGAAAGAGAATGGCACCGGTTTCTTTCGTATGCAGAAGCCATCAAAGTAAAAGCAACTGAGTCCTTCTTTATTGTAAATGTCCGAAACCAGTCTGGTCAACTGACGTATATTTGCAGTCCTTAGTCTTAAGTCTCATAGATCTCTATGACTTTCTATATAAATCTGTAAATATCTTGGCATGGGAATCCCTTGGCACCAACGTTTCTCCATTGACCACCTCTTCGAATTCCCAGAATGCCCCGAATCCCCTTTTCTGTCATTATAAAAGCCCAACGGGAAAATAATCTTCTGCCTATACTCCTCAAGGAATGCCGCACAATCGATTCGGCTCGCAATGAACTTCGTTGGCTACGCGAGCGGGCAGTTCGCGATAGCAAGGCTCTTTCATCAAAGGCAGGATGGAGAAGCCGACTGAGATCTATGTGTCACATACGATCTAGAGGATATCCTCTCCAATATATCCTCGGAGATCAACCATTCGGCGACTTGGAAATTCTTTGCAGAAGAGGTGTTCTGATCCCAAGGTCTGCCTATCAGATTTTTAGAACTCGACACTGTTACTGACAAGCTTTTGTAGGCCAGAAACTGAATCTTATACGTACCAAGCAGCCAAATTGGTCCGTCAAATGGCCCTGGGTCATAATGACAAGTCCAAGTCTCCTAATCAGGCGAGACCCTTGCGCGTCATTGACCTTTGCACTGGGACAGGTTGCATACCACTTCTTCTGCACTCCTTACTTTCTCCACATTTCCAGGAGCTGGAGATAAGAGGAGTGGACATCAGTCCTGCGGCCTTAGGGCTAGCCCAAGAGAACCTTGAGCATAACCTGCAATTGGGCCATTTGGCACCACGTGCAAGGGCAGACATTCACTTCTATCGCGCTGATGTCCTCGGACATGACAGTGACGATTCAGTCGCATTCGTTGAGTCAATATTCCAAACACAACCCCCCAATGTCGGAACATTGGACATCTCATCACCTGACCAAGAAAGTGAATGTGATCTATTGATCTCCAACCCGCCCTACATATCCCAAACGGAGTTCCGTAACGGTACTACTGCACGCAGTGTACGGCGCTTTGAGCCCAAGCTGGCACTTGTGCCTCCATACTTGGGCTCCAGGGTGGAAGACTGCATGCCTGAGGATATTTTCTACCACCGCATTCTTACCCTGGCCTTGAGATGGAAGGCCAAACTCACGGTGCTGGAGTGTGGGGATTCTCACCAAGCTAATCGAGTGGTTGCTCTTCACCGGCGACTTGCTTCTGCTGAATCTGGGCAGTCAATGGCGGAAGTCTGGCCGAGCCGAGAGCAGGATCTGGCTGATAATGGGTTTCATGAGACTGACGGATCGCGAGGTGTCATCATACGGACTCTCCAGTAGCGCAGGTGCTCATTCTCGTTCCATCAGAGGAGAGGAGCCTTTCCTCTATGTCAGATCATCATCGAAGGGCCTGCACAGGTAGCAGCGATCATACCGTATGGGTATGGAGTACTTGATCGAGACGGACGTTGCATCTTATGATTCTCAATATTAATTCCAATTATATAACTTTGAGCTGGTTGGTATTCCTTGTTTATAAAAGTATCATACATACGAATCCGTTTCGGTCTTATATAACCACATAAATTTGCGAACACGTAGAAGAATGTACAGAGAGACCTAACCAAGTGCATTTGGATCGCCCATGAGAAAAAAGAAAGATGAAAAGAAGAAGAAAAAAAAACATTATATACAGAATAGGGTAGACTACCCGTGGACCAGCAGGCCAAGAGTGCTGGTCAGTTTTGGGAGTATTAAAACAGATAAGAGATGCAAAAGGCGAATTAATGTACTTGAATTAGCGTAAAAATGTCACGGAAACCAACTGGGAGATCCAAAATTCCAAACCCAAAACATAGGCCAAGAAAGCGAAGACATCCAGCCCGTCTATCGAGGAGTCTGTAGTGGGCCTCGATTGATCCCTGTAGTCTAGAACCAAGAAAGCATTGTGAAGTCGTGAAGAATGTGATGTAGCGCCGTCGTTTTAAAGGTTCTTCTTTTTGTCAGAGGAGTAGCTGCGGTCGTCTTCGCCCTCGACAACCTTGAGAATGGACTCCATCTCCTTGGCTTGGCGCTTCCACTCCTTGTCGCCCATCTTCGTCTCTCTGCGGAAAAGCTCCTCGTTGGGCTTGCGGTAGCTGCCACCTAGGCGGTCCCATAGAGTGGTAAACTGTCCGTAGTTGTAGTTGAAGTACAAGTGGTGCATGGTGTGGCAAGCAGCACCGTTCACGATGGGGCTGTTGGCGACGTACTCGCCGTCATGAATGAAGACGGTCCAGAGATTGATGAAGCCGAACAGGAAGACGTAGGCGATCTTCTGCAGGGGGAAGAGAAAGGGGAAGACGTGGTATGGGACACTTTGGGACCAACCATCGAGCGGGTGGAAGGCGTGCGACGCATAAGGGCTCGGCATGATCCACTTGTGGTGAGGCTTGTGCAGGGTCTTGTAGACACGGGGGTGGTGCAGGCCGCGGTGAATCCAGTAGATGAAGAAATCGGTAAAGCAGATGAAGAACGGGATTTGAATGAGACTGTAGTACGGGAAGGGTTCGTCGGCGGTGGTGTCGTAGAGTTTGGCGTATCCGCGAACCTCAAGAACGAAGAAAGGAGCTGTCAACAGGGACATTGGGGGCATTGCGGCCATGGCTTGTCTGATTTCCAGACCAATCTGGTTCTTGAGGAATTTGGGGTGGTTGTAAGTTGTCTTGTCCCAGATGAAAATGAAAGAAAGTGTTGCAACCAAGAAGTAGACGAGCAGTCCAAACAGCCTAATTGAGCGTTAGTACATTGTATTGACGCGGAAAAAGCGGATTGGCGCATTACCAAGTGATCAGGAAAAAGCTTGTAAATTGACGGTAAATGTTGTTCCTGGGCCAAGCACTCAGGTATGCGTATTTCGAAGGTTCCAGGTAGATCATCTGTGTAGCCTGTTCATAGACAAAAGGTTCTGGACCAAAAAGGGCCATTGAGGTGTTCGCGGCCGCATTGACGAATGCCGGCAGCGAGACGGACGAAGATAACGAGGCGGGGAGGAGTGTCGAATAGAGGCGATCACCAATAAAGGTGTCCCATAATTCGAGAATGATATCCATGATTGAGGGCACAGATACGGTTGAGGGGGGGGAGGGAGAAAGGGAAGAATGAGGAGTACTTGAAGGAACAAGAAAAAGGAGATCGCAGCGAATAGCAAAGTAGTCATACCAGCGCGGAACCGCCACAGCCGTTGCGATGCCACCTTTTCTTAATAAGCCAATTGATCCAGGGGGGATGGTCTGATGCGGGTTAATGATATGGTTATCTTATGAGTGGATGGGATTCTAGGATATAGTGGTTTATTTTATATTAGTATCTATCCGAGTCCTACCATTTCACTCCTATCACTTCATATACCTTCATGGTCTGCGTTGTACTAAAAAAAAGAGAGAGGAAACTCTAAAAGAACCCCTGGTTTGCCACAGTTGATGCCTTGATGCCTGAAGACACTTTGTGGCTTATCAGGCAATCGACAATGATACTCCGTAGTCAAAATTACAATACATACGGTAATTGCAGTACTAATTGGTACTGCACGGACCAGTTCCACTTCGGCTTCCCGTACTCAGAGATACCTCCACTGCCCGTACCGGCTGGTGTAGATCCAAGTATTCCCTGGTATTCCAGGTATCTTTGGAATAATACCGGTCCTATGCGAACCTCACGATCTGTGTACAAATGTACGTCTTTAGCCCTATACAAGAGTACTTTAGATCAAAAAACAGCACTAGATCTTTTAGTTTCATTTCCGTATAGTATAACAGTACTCATCTAATTGTTATCTGCTTCAGCATCTTCTTTCTTGTTATATAGGAGTGGAATAGGAGTAGTATTATATACAAGGTTAAAAAGTAGCCTACGGTAAGGCCCGCTGCGCTTCTCGGCTATGACCTCGCTTCACGCGTCAACCACTGCCGCCTCTGCCCCCAAACTCAAACCTTCCCGCTTTAAGTGTCAGCTGCCAGCCTCTTCCACCCCTCTTACCGCTACACCCCCATTCTCATCTTCCAGCTTATACTGTATCGCCCATTATCGCTGTGGCTAGCTGCGTGGTGCTATCCACCAAGCATTGAAGCCTCGGTGATCAAGATCATTGAGTCCAGGTCGAAAACTTGGTTGCGATCCTATTCGCTGGCCTAGACCTACCGTCCGAACATCGCTTTCGTCCCTCTCCGACTTGTGAAAGACAGGAGGAAAAAAAATATCCTCCACCATGTACAACGCTCATCGCGGGATGGTGCCCGCTCCCAACTCCCGTCTGACGGAGTTGTTGGATCAACTGCGCCAGGAGTTTGAGAGCCAGTCGCGAAACACCGGTGAATTTGAGCATCAGTGTATGTTATCTTCTCCTTTCCAACATATTGTTCCCCCTCCCCTATGCTCGGGCTATTTGCGCTTTGAGCTACTCCCCCCTTGTCCAATCATTTCATACAAGCAGCTGCAGCTCATTTCCCCCAATGACTGCAGCTCCATGTTTTCCGACATTCGCTGAAGTGTTATCTAACTGACAGATCATGCAGTGACCGGTCAACTCCAGGAGATGGAAATGATTCGTCAAAAGGTCTATCAACTGGAACAGGCGCAGATCAAGATCAAGCAAGAGTTCGTTCGTCCCTTTACCTTCTTGAAAGCTTGGATAACCCTTTCTGACATTGCATTCTTCATTTTAGCTACGAAGCCGAGATCCGAATGCTGCGACACGAACTTGAGTCCCGTGGCGTGCAATCTATTCCTTCGCACATCGGCGGACCCACGGCGGCTCATACAGCTCCTTCCCAGGCTCCCCCACCTGCCTTGGGCCACGGCCCCAGCAATCTGTTTGGCGGTATCATGACCAACCCACCAGGTAGTGGCCCCGGTCTTGCACCTTCCCTTCCCCAGGATCAGCAGCCTCCCCAGCATCCCCTTCAACAGCCTGCTTCGGTCGCTCAGCCTGGCGCGCCGCAACCCCAGCAGAGCTCCTTTGGAGGATATCCGGCTGGCGCTGCTGTGAACGGTATGTCGTTGTGTTTATGAAAATTGTCGCCCAGTTCGCTGACCCGTTGGATCGTTCATCTCTTAGGCTATGGACCGCCTCCACCTCCCACTGCATCCCCAGGCCCCGGTAAGGGCCGTGGTCGCGTTCCCCCAGGCCCCGGTACCCCCCAGCAAACGCACATCGCCTACCCGGATCCTCGTGCGTCCCCTCAGATCCCTCGCCCGACTCCTCCGAACCCCCCTCTCGGCCGCACAGCCGAACGTCCGGGAAATATGCTGGCAAACTGGAACCCCGATGATTTGCCTCCGTCGCAGAAGCGTGAGGGTTCCGATTGGTACGCCGTGTTCAACCCCGAGGTCCAGCGTGTTCTCGATGTGGAACTGGTACATCACTTGAACCACGATAGCGTCGTTTGCTGTGTGCGCTTCAGCCGTGATGGAAAATACTTGGCTACGGGCTGCAACCGCTCGGCTCAAATCTTCGACGTGACCACTGGTCAAAATGTGGCCACCTTGCAGGATGAGAACGTCGACAAGGACGGCGACTTATACATTCGCAGCGTTTGCTTCAGTCCGGATGGTAAATATCTCGCGACTGGTGCCGAGGATAAGCAGATTCGGGTAAGTCTTGGGATTACATGGAATCAGGTATGTGAGAAGATTACTGACTGAATGCGATTGGCTCTAGGTTTGGGATATCAACCAACGTACCATCAAACACATCTTCAGTGGACACGAGCAGGACATCTACTCTTTGGACTTTGCTGGCAACGGTCGATTCATCGCCTCTGGCAGTGGAGATAAGACCGTGCGCCTTTGGGATATCCTCGACGGCAAGCTTGTCTACACCCTTAGCATTGAGGATGGTGTCACTACTGTGGCCATGTCTCCGGATGGCCGTTACGTGGCCGCGGGCTCGTTGGACAAGAGCGTGCGCGTTTGGGACACTACAACTGGTTACCTGGTAGAACGCCTAGAGAGCCCAGACGGCCACAAAGACAGTGTTTACTCGGTCGCGTTTGCACCCAATGGCCGTGACCTTGTCAGTGGCAGTCTGGACAAGACTATCAAGCTCTGGGAGCTTACCGTTCCCCGGGGCATGCACCCCCACAGTGCCGTCAAGGGCGGCAAGTGTATTCGTACATTCGAAGGCCACAAGGTTAGATCTGAGATTACTTGAGCGAGATAGGCAGAAGCTAATTTTCTACAATATAGGACTTTGTTCTCAGTGTGTGCCTGACACCCGATGGTGCCTGGGTGATGAGTGGTTCCAAGGACCGTGGTGTTCAGTTCTGGGATCCAGTGACTGGAAATGCCCAGATGATGCTTCAAGGCCACAAGAACTCTGGTGAGTTTCATACAATCCTAACTTGCATTGTCATTTTTAATTCTCTAACTCCGAATAGTCATCTCGGTTGCACCCAGTCCTACTGGCAACCTGTTCGCGACCGGCAGTGGAGACATGCGTGCACGAATCTGGAGGTGAGTTGTCCTGAGTGTGTTTCAGAATCGTAAGCTGACTTCTTTTCTAGATACTCGGCGTATACTGGACGATGAAAGGGTTGATCCTTTGGGCGCAATGTGATGTTTTTGCTTTGGTGGGTTTTATTTATGCAGAATTTTGTTTCTATCCTTTACTTTATACACTTTGTGCGCTTGAGTGTATACGTGAATTCCCTTTTTCAATTTCAAAATCGCCATTCTTTACACCTGGTCTATTGTCATGTATGTTGTAGATGTAAAGGGTAGTGGTCACACGGGCATTCTGGAAAGCTGAATCTCATCCCAACAACATCCATGTCCGTCTGAATCACCACAGAGCCGCTGACTTCGAATACTCCGAAATACTTGGAAGACGGAATACGCAAAACGGAAAATTTCGAATGCTTTGAATTATATTTTGTCAAAAGCGCGGTAATAAACACTTCAAATCCCTACATCCCCCACGGAGACACGATGATCCAAATCTCGTCAAAGCACCGAGCTAGGCTCGATGCGTATGCATAGTCTAGCCTTCGCCCATTTAGGAAGTAGTTCGTGAGGACTAGTCGCATCCCTGCAGGAACCATTCTCGACAAGTCCCGATACCTCATCTCGATGCAGGACGTGCAGGGTTACTCGTGTCAGATGGTCATGGCTGTCACTTCTCGGATCGTCCCCAGTATGGCGCTAAGACCACGAGTGGCCATGATCGACATGACCCATGAGCCAAGCCATTCGCAGTTTAAGGAGGGGGTCTACATCAACGCCAGACCAAAGCCCGTGCTGATTCCTCCTATTAGGGGGCCACAATTGACTCCCACTTGGCTCAAAGAGAAACAGAGACAGATCTCACTGGATGGGAGAGGGTCAATTTGATTGGCTCTTTAGGAGGTTCAGATCAGCTGAATTTTCCAAGGCCTTGGGCGGCTAACTAGGATATTCGATGGGCTGAGATCGGACACTATTGGCGACTATCGGGATGGCGCATCCTAGGACTCGTAATTACGGCCCAGCTAGCCATTGAGCGATTGCTGACCCCGAGATCGACTGAATATTCTACATATCGACTGCAGGTCGATCACGGTCCACTTGGGAATTCATTGAAAGGCCCGGCCCGTCTCCTCGAGGGGAGATGCACAGCACGATGAGTTTGCGTGTTTTTCTTTTTCTGAGATTTTGCTTCTGACAGATGTCAGTCTCTTCAGCAATATCAGTTACAGAAGTATCCAGAGAAGGAAGTATGGAAGAAGTGTAGGGGAACGAGCTGAAGGCTTTCGTCGCCAGTCGCGGCTGCGAGTATATTCGTGTGACTGACACACATTTCACACCGAATGTATCAAAATACATTACGACTAATGAGAAATGACTATTCCTCGTGGTACAGGAATTGATGCGTCCAAAATGCATCTTCATGGACCATGCAATGCACCTCCAGTGCTTCAGGGCTTCAGGGCCAGGGCTCTCTAGGGCACCCAAAGCTCCAGGAAAACCCAGGAACCCCAGTTCGTCCCTTTGATTGGAATGCTTTTTTTCTTTTTCTATTATTTGCCGGTGGAGTCAGGTCGCCTCAATCGCCCAGGATCCCCGGCCCACGGAGATCGTCGAATCAGACACACTATACACAGTTGCATGTATCTCTGGCCTTGAACTGCCCTTCTTTCCCCCTTTTTTTCCCACTTTTTTCTTAAATCGAATTACTAAACGTCATACAGGTAAAATGGGGCTTTTCAACTATTTCACCGGCTGACTCCCCTCCCCCTGTCGCCCCCGCCATCGCAGGTATATCTAGATCGGGAGGCGCCACGGTCGATGCGGAAGATCATCGCTAGTTGTCAATCATAATATTACTCGCTTTTCATGGAATGACCTGCATATATTTGCTATCTCTTTTCCTCTCTATCTCAACATATACATCCAGATCTATAGACGGATTGCGCTTTGGCCGGCCCGGTTTGTCTATCTTCCCCATCCTTGCTTCTTTTTGAAAACTCGTTGCCAGCCAGAACCCAAATATCACCGGGGATTGGGTTTCATGGCATAGTCAAGGAGTATACAGAAAAAAAAAAGCTCCTCAGCACATCCCGAGGTATACATTGAGATACATTGGTATCTGTGGGAGATCCGGCGGGAGAAGGTATCCTTACGTTTCTGAAAGATCCCAAGAGGAAGACCTCAAACAGCGACAAAGATGGAGACTGCAGAGCCCGTCTCTTACCAGTTCCCTGGCCATGCCGTGAGTGCGTTTGCACACAGACGCTCGATGGACTCGACCCCGAACCAGCACTTTCCCTTCTATTCGCACCAAACAGCATCATACTCGCTACCTTACCAGACCTCGAGTAGCTTGCCTTACAGCTTCGGTCACTCCGTGGGTCACACGGATCCCTATCAGCAATACTTTGTCCATAGTCAGCACCCGTTACAGCCGCAACCACTACGCACAACGGCACAACCGTTGCAGTCTCTTCCAGAGATTCGTCCGGCGAAGAACGCCATCAGCCAGACAGTCAGGTCTACTCTCGATCATGGTCGACGGGTGCAGATTTCGACAGGAGGCCACACTTCACTAGTCGGGGCAACAAACGAGACGAAGCAAACCGCCACTGACCTCGCCTTCTCAACCAACGTGGATGTCCTGATGAAGGCAATTCAGGCCAAGCATGCTTCATCACTGATCCAGCAATCGCTGCCACCACTCCAGAATCTGGCACCACAGACTTATCCCGGAGCCTACCCGACTGCCTCACCAACGCCACCGCGCTACCCTGCTAATGAAGCCCAGCCATCGCGGAGGAAGCGCAAGTACAACTGTACCCTCCCAGGCTGTGGCAAAAGCTTCACGCAGAAAACACACCTAGAAATCCACATCAGGGCACACACCGGTGACAAGCCATTTGTCAGTACACATCTCATAATTCTATCCAAACCGAATCAGGTGTTCAAGACAGCAACTAACCATTTTGGATGTGGCAGGTATGCAAGGAGCCCTTATGCGGGCAGCGCTTCTCACAGCAAGGCAACCTCAAGGTAAGCACATCACCAGCTGTCGCGCCCCGCGGTGGCGACGCACGAGGCAGAGACTGACATGTGTCCTAAAACCTAGACCCATCAGCGGCGACACACCGGCGAAAAGCCCTTTCAATGTGAGATCTGCCACAAGCGATTCGCTCAACGAGGCAACCTCCGCGCTCACAGGCTCACCCATGATCAATCTAAACGGTTTGACTGCCGTTTAGACGAATGTGGCAAGCAATTCACTCAGTTAGGCAACCTCAAGGTAAGTTTTTGACCTCCATTATGATAACCCTTTACTATGTCAAAATCAACGCTTCCCGTTTAAACCAACCCAAGCTAACCAACCCCTTACCCCAAAACAGTCACACCAAAACAAATTTCACGCAGCAACACTCCACAATCTAACGGTCCGGTTCTCGCAAATGGCCGAGAACGGACCGATGAACATGAACGCGGCAGACCGCGATCTGTGGGTATATTTCGCCGGGCTATACAAAAACAGCAACAAGGGCATCAAAGGCCGTGGCAAGGACCGGCGAATCTCAAAGACGAAACGGTCTGACGCGAAGAGTAGATGTGCCCCCATGGATCGAATACGGTCTGTTGAGTCTGAGGAGGGCGTTTCGAAGATGCAGTTGCAGATGCAGATGCAGATGCGCCGTGGGGGCTTTGAGGATGGCTTCTCCGTTTATAATACTTCCAGCAGTGATGGTGATGATGGTGATTCTTACTATATTGAGCGCAGGCCTCATGTTCATGTTCATGGTCATGGGCCTTGATTGGGTTTAGTCTCTGAAATTTCTTTCATTCTTCCTTTTATATTGCATTTACTGATGACCCCTTTTTGATATCCCTGTTCTTTCTTACTGATGTCCGTGTGGCTCCCATAATCAATTCCCTTTCTGTTATTGTTCTATCTATCTCATTGTCTTCTGCGTTCAAGTTCCAGTTGGATTTCACTCCTTTTCTATTTTGACCGCATACTCTTCTCCTTTGGGTTTATCAAGATGTACACGATTTACGAGGACTTTCATCTTTATTTTGAACTTGAGATATCCCCGCGTTAGGGTTGTACGGCTGGCTGAATCAACAGGGTCTTTGGGTGTTTCTTTTCTTTTTTTCTAGTCTTGTACAACTTAAGTGGTGTAGGTCGGCAACCCGCATATTCATTGCGTCTCGAGATGTATCGAGAAAGGTTAATTTGGAATAATCGGAGAGAGGTTCTCATATTTCTGTCGGCCATTCAGAGACCCGGATTTGGAGTGTACAATACAGAGGAGCAATAGAGAAAAAAGCAGAAAAAGGCTCTCCGGGACATAAGTCATTTAATGAAAAGGTTCAAAGAGATCAAATGCGAGAACGCAGCATGCATAAGCTGATACCTGATGGAGATGGCATCCATGTGACAGCTCTATTGCGCATCGGCATCGGCAATATCCAAATCTCCATCCGCAGCACCCTCCGGCACAGAAACAGGCGGGGCCTGGGTGCCGAGGGGAGTGGCATTAGCCAGAGCGTCAGAGATGAAGGATTCCTCGACGGCAGCCTTTCTCCGGAACACGCGGAGCCAGCGACGACCCCATTGGCGGATGATGGTATCCTCGGGGAGAGTGCCGCTGCCGTCACCGCGCTCCATCAGCTCATCGTTGCTTCCCGCGGCGATGGAGACGATAGAGTCTTCAATGTACTTGAAGAGGGCTTGCATGTCTGTACGCTCACGAGTGAGGGTCTCGTCGATGACGCTAAGTTGAGGCTCGTAGAGGCCGGGCTGGACGCGGGCGGCGACGATCTGACGCATGCGGTTGGTGACCTTGCCGACGGTGGCGGAGATCATCTCGAAGACGTGGGGCTTTGCGAGGATGGTTCCTGCCGCGACGGACTCGGAGAGGGCCCATTCGAGGACGGAGAGCGGGCTGAGGATGGTGTAGTTAAGCAGCTTGTCGATGATGTTGATGGCAATACCAGGCTGATCGACCCAATACTCCATGACGGAGGTGATTATTTGGCAGCGGGCATGTGGAGATTCCGTGCCGATGGCCAGAAGACGATCTTTGCTCCGTTCGATGCATGACAGAACGTGAGAGAGCGATTTCGATCCGACGAAGCAGAGTGAGGTTACGAATGCATCCGTTGAGGGGATCTTGGGGTCGTCAACGCCCTGGCTTTTAGCCTGGTCTTCAATGGCCGTGATGACGGGCTGGATTTCTTCGTCGCTAGCCTTCTTCCGAATAAGCTGCATGAGTTCTTGCCCTTCTTTAGAATATGGTGCCACTGGATGTTCAGGTTAGCCACGTTCACTGCCATTTGGGCCCCGAATTAAAATTACTTTCAGAGGAATATTTGAACTCCGGAGTATCCTTCTCTTTGCCTGCTGTGATCAACTTGGGGTAGGGATCAGGAAGAGTTCCCTTAATGCGCTGGGCGAAGCTCAACCGAATTTCCTTGTCCAAAGCACCCTGGATGAACGCCATTCTTGGATCAATGGCGGGCAGATCAAGATCGTCGGCCCTGTGAAATTGTTAACGACTGGTTAAAATAAGTAGAAGCTGACATTGTCTTACCATTCGCTCCATTTCCATGTAAACCCAAAGTTGCTCAAGTGGTGAGCGAACCAGTCTAAGAAACGGTTGCTGAGCTCCAAATCCATTGTTTCTAGGCTGTTATACAAGAATCGGATTGCACGGCCCAAACTCGGTGCAATTGCCGCGGGGGCAATCTTGCAGCACTCGGTGAGAACAGAGTGATAGTAGACCAGTTTGTGTTCCGACGCTGGCAATTGGAATAGCTGTGAGAAGACTGCATCAACCGCCACATCCTCAGGCTTCCACGGCTGCACCTCTCCTATGAGCTCGCGCATTCGGTCGAAAGGCGTGGCGCGCTTCACGAATGTGGTAGAGGTAAAATAGCAGTCGATATCGATCAGGAACTTGGCCGTAGCAACGCGGTTGAAGTCAAGGAGGTTAATGGTATCTACCAGTGCATCCCGAATAAGGGAAGAGGAGATGTCTGTGATCGCAGGAACGGTGTCTACTTCTTGGTTGGCATACACCGAAAGGTAGACCTCCGGGAAGAGAGGACGCGCGCCGTTCGGTACAGGGTTAGGCACGGTGATCGTGGGGAAAGGAACCTTGGTAACCGATTCGAAAGACTTGGGCTCATCCGTCTCGGAGTCGGGGACATCTTTCCAAGGACGAGGGAGGCACTTAAGCTCCCAGCCCCGGTTGGCCTCCCCTTGAAGTTGAGTCTGCATCAGGCTGATAACACTTTGACCAGCTGCCTCCTGATTCTCCTCGGGGCTGAATGTGTTCACCAGATCGACGAGGGCGTGCGGTGTAGACGCAATAATGTCGGTCTTCTCTAGAAGTGCGGAAGCCTGGGCCCCGAAGCCAGTGGCGGGGGACAGCATGACATACGGAATGGTGAACTGAATGATCTTTACCAATTCAAGGCCAAGAAGCTAAAAGCTGTTAGACGAGGTTCATACGACAGGTCAATTAATCCAACTTACATCTTCCGAAGAGGCAGTCTGAAGATCGACTGCACGAGCGAACAGCTCTTCCAGAAGAGGGAAGATGCCATCACCCTCATAGACTGGCTGGAGAATACCCAGGAAGCGAATAAGAAGCTTGACTTCACGCCATGCGCCAATATCGATATACTTCTGCAAGGCCTCAGCTGCCTTGCTCAAAACCTCGGATCCAAGCTCAGGCTTGAGAGCATGTGCGACCAGGACCGTGCCGGCGATAAAAGGAATTTTCATGGGTTGTTCGAGAACGCTACAAATATCCAAGTTAGTAATATTCCAACGTAAATTGAGTACATCGACACGTACAGATCAAGGGAGATGTTGATAAAGTCGCGGCGGATCTCCTCGTCGTCGTAGTTATCCGTGACTGTTTTCGCAATACCCTGCACGTCGTCTTCTGCTCTGCGAGCAGCCTATTAATGAAACTAAGCGTTAGTTCAGATCCACCATTTGTAGAGCGCAATGCGCGCGGAGAAAAAAAAAAAACAAGGCGCGTACCGATTCCGCGATGGTCAACAACTGCCGTCGCACCTGGACAAACAATGGCTCCTCATATCTGCGTCTTTGGGGGCGGCGATCAAAGTCATCATCATCTGTAAGAATTACAAGCTAGGTTAAGGTGTTGTTCGGGAAGCTTAGATTCATGTCTCTTACCTCTGTAGCGGCGTTTGCGCCCACCCCTGTAGCCCTGGTTTCGTCGGTCGTTTTCGGCCATTATGTTCTGGAATCAGTCCAATGGGCCAGAGTAATACCAGATTGCTATCGTAGAGACAGTGTTCCTGGGGAAGTGGAAAGCGAGGGTGACAGCTAGCTTGAGGTGAATGGGGAGCTCGGAAAGGGAAATTGAAGTTCCGGACCCGGTGCCCCTACAGGAAGTATCGCAACATCACACGAGACATAATTAACTACACCGTAGTACTTCACTACATAGGTATTAAACGATGTAGAGGAATTGAATATATTCCATCTTACACAGACAATTACACCGTTCAAATCCTATTTATTCTTTACGCATTACCGAAAAAGTAAAGAAAATCGTCTGCTTGAGAACTGGAATGACATATAGCCCATGGCCGGTAAGTCGGAGGACCGGGGAACCAGCCGAGCCCGATGAATCTGATACAAGGATATTGCGAACAAAAAAAAAAGAAAGCAAGGACGCAAAGGGAAGAACGAACGGGGATTCTAGCGCTGCAAGACGAGAGGTTGACCATAGAGGGGTCCTCCCTAAACGTGCGTGTATCCAAAGAAATCTTCAAGATCTCCGATGCATTTGTGGGAAGATTCACCCCTCCGGAGACGAGATCGACTTGCTGCGTCTGGAGGTTCTTCCCCTCGACCGATGAGACTGTGCAGTGTCCGACCCCCAAAGGCAGACGTGCACAGAAAGGGTATCACTTTTTCCTCCCGAGAGTTGTCTCAGACACCTCAAAATAAACTCCAGGCCATGACCTCCCATTGCGTGAAAACCATCAACCTTTACCACCCCGAAGAAACATGGTTTCCGCTTCCCAGCCATTAAAGGATGCACTTTTCCCACTTCAGACCATTCCCTGCTCATTCCAGTTCCAAGGATCCACCATGTCCGGGACGGCGAGTCCCCAAAGAAAAAGAAAAAAAGACAAGGCAGTGCAATCTCAATTCAGAGCTCACTCGAGATGGAACTTGGTTGGTAGATCGAATCTCGCGCAAAGTGCAGATGGCGGCACAACGAACATACGTATCCCTCGCGGAGGGCGGAGGACACACACTGGACAACTCAATCGAGGTGAGCAAGCATCTCCTCCTTGGTAAGGGGTTTGAAGGTATCGAGGCCGAGGCCGCGAGCTTCGAGGGCTGGGCGAGCGTGAGGCGGAATCAGCTGGGCGTTGAGTTCAGGGGCAATCGAAAGTTCTAGATGGTGGATTAGTGGGGTTTGTGTCTAGAGAGGGCGGGATAAGAGAGGGCGGGATATTGTACCGTGTTGTGAGAAATCGAAAAGCGCGGGGAGATCCTTAGAGGGGTTGTTGTGGTGGCGCGAGTCCGGTAGCCGGGTGTTCGGGTCGCGCAGCTCATCGAAGAAGGGATGGCACATAGCTTCCACCGCGGACAACCGTTGAGTCGGAGTGTATTCCAGAAGGGCGGAGATGAGGTCAATAGCCTCGGGTGGCGCCTTACGGAAAACCTAGTTCGGTCAGCACCATTACGGACCGGAGGTACGGGGGTCGAAAATACCTTGTTGAAGGGATGGGGCTTGATTTGAGGGAATTTGTGCTCCATATAGTTGGGGTTCATGGTGCGGATTTGTTCTCGAGTTGGGGTGCCCAAAACCTTGATGATCTCTACCAGCTGGTCAATGCCCGATTCACCGGGGAAGAGGGGCTGTCCAAGCATCAATTCCGCCATCACGCAACCAGTGGACCAAACATCTAAGACAGTAATTGTTAGAACTCGATATTATTTGGTGGGCAGGCAAGGGGTATTCACCAATCTTTGTTGTGTAGTTGGTCGCGCCAAAGATTAATTCGGGCGCCCGGTAGTAGCGAGAGCAGATGTATGAAACGTTGGGCTCGTTTTCGATCAGAATCTTAGCAGATCCGAAATCGCAGAGCTTCAGGATACCCGTGGCGGGATCCAAAAGGAGGTTCTGAGGCTTGATATCCCGGTGGCAGATACCCTGTGAGTGGATGTAGGCCAGCGACCGGAACAGTTGGTAGATGTAAAGCTTGACCTCTAGCATGGGCATCGTAGTCTTGAGTTTGTTGAAGTAACGCGATGCGCGGTACACGGTCTCGGGAACATACTCGAGGACGAGGTTAAGGTAGACTTCATCTTTCTATTATGAGGGGAGATCGGGGGCACGGTCAGCCCACGGGGAACGGGGGACGGAAAGACGATCGGGCGGGAGGACACCCAGGAGAACACATACCCTGTCGCCATTGGAGTAGTAAAAGGCTTTGAGTTCGACAATGTTAGGATGGCGCACGATCCGCATGATCTGCAGCTCACGGTTCTAGCGAGAGACTGGGGTTAGTGACCGGACACACAGCGAGATCCGCAGAGTGAGAGCCCGATTTACCTTGAACCGCTTATCCTGGAGGACTCTCTTGATGGCAGCATCTTCCCCGCTCGGAGCCATCTTGGTCTGAAACACGACACCGAAGGAGCCATTGCCCACGATCTTGCACTGGGTGTAGGAGATCTCCTTGGATTCGCCAGTCAGTCCATCTTGGACCTTCTCCCGGATGACCTCTAGACGCGGTCAGTTGTCTCCCGATTAAAATGGCGATTGATATATCTTACCACCCATGCGCAAAGTCGGGAACAATCCGGGTCGATTTTGTGACATCGCGGCGATAGATAGATATGTGAAGGTGAGAAGACCGTTTTGGGTGGTAAACCGGGGTGGAGTAGGGAGGGGCGGAAGGACCGATGGGAAAGGAAGCAAAATGGCACACCCGGGAGCCAAGAATGTAGTAAAAGTAGGGAAGAGGAAGAAGAATGAGAGAGGAGAAGGTGGGCAACTTTGCGTAGAGAATGTTCAACCAATGAAGTCGAATCGAGTGAAATAAGACGGGTTAGACTAGGGAAGGTTAGGTAAAATTGGGGCGGGTTCAGGGCCAAAAGAAAGGTGACGTTGATGGAATGGAGTTCCTTTCTTTTTTTTTTTCTTTTGTTCCTTTTTTTAGGGTCTTTTTTTTGATCTGATGCGTGAATGTGTGAAAGAAACAAAATCAGAAGGGAAGTCGATTCACAATCAAAGCCAATTGTCTTGGGGGTTGAGCAATTCGGGAGGGGAAAAGAGGAAAAAGAGAGGGGCGGGAGAGCTACAAGGTCAAGTTCCAATCCAAGTTCTCAGGTAATGGGAGTTTTTTTTTTTTTTTTTGGTTTTTATGAGTTACATACATATAGTGGTTATTGACGATTGACGATTACTATTCACTAGAACTATTCACTATTATCTGTATATCAATAACCAGGATACAAGATACAATGCCTCTTTCCTTTACAGTATAGTATTGTCAGTGACCGTATTACCACGCTCGGGAGATGATATCATACGGCTCTTATGGCGTAATTACCATACCAAAAAAGAAAAGACTTTGGAGAAAGCGGAGTCTCCGGGGTAGTGGGAATATAACGAGCTATACATAGTATCGTGGACATGCTCTATCTGTTTCGAGCCAACCTGCTAACACCGCTAACATCCCCATCTAAAAGAAAGCGCATGTCGGGTGACCCAACGGTGATTTTCCCTGGAACCACCGTCATTGGCCATGACTGTACTATCACGAGACCAGCTGACTTCGAAAAAAAAAGGAGCTTGGGCCGAGAGATGGCCCCAGCGACAGTGGGAGAGGTTCTATACTAATAATATCGACTAGTATACTACTAACGACGGACTAGCTAAGTCATTTGGCTTTCTAAATCTTCTTTCTCTGCATAACAGGGGCATTCCGACAGATAAAAGAATAAAAATAAAAATAACACACCGGTAATTGGGATCCAGACCGAGCGGTTGGAAAGCCATATACAATAGTCACAGCTATTCGGCCCGGATAATCCATCGGAATTGAAAGGGGCTCCCGTTCCACTTCCATTCTTTCGAGGGATCTCGATGCTCTCAAGTGCATCTGTGCAGGGGTTCCTTGGCATGTGAGTCGAAGCTATCTCAGCCGACGCCATTGGGATTCCAGCCCTAGTCCCATGCACTCGCTCCCAGAGATCTGGACCGGCAGCTGGCAGAATCGGATGTATCAGAAAGACCATACAATATGAATTCAAGTATCAGGATTCAAGTGGAAAAGGAACCCTCTTTCGAAGGGGGTCAGGAATGTTGGTTCCTGGCACCAACAGCTCAGGTACTAAAGAGGACTGAACTCCGTAGGGATGCACCTGGCTCAAAAGGTTAACGTTGAGGAGCTTACCTGGTGTATTGTATTGTACTGTATTGGTATTTACTGGTATCTGAGCGTGACATTGGGCATTTTGACATTTATCATTTATTATTTATACTGACTATCAACTAACGACCATATACAAGATAGTATTACTTACCACTTCAAAGAGATGGTATATCATTCGTTATATCTTCATAGCATTCCAAAGAACAATCTACATTCTCGCCATCTACTCCATAAATTTAAACTATAGCTTCCCCTCATCGACGTCACCAGACCGAGAGCAGGTGACCCTGGCTGACGGATCGGAATCGCCACAGTTCAACTTGTCATGCGACTTAATCTGCTCGACACGAGGCAAAACAGAATTTGACGCCCCATCAGCAGGGGTCTGACGCCGTCAACCTGAAATCTCCAGAGCCATGCATCGGTAGAACCATGACCACAGGTGTACACTCGGGATTCCGATGTGTCCATCGGGTCTCGGCTAACAAGATGCCCAGCCATTTGCTGACGCTACTCAATATCAATCAGTAATGGATCGAACTGCTTACCTTTTTAAGGATAGTGGATTCCATTCAATATCCAATACTGGCCCAGCCTGGAACCCACATATCATAGACCCTTGGACGTTCATACCCACAGTATACATCCTCGACAATGTATCCAATGTATAAAATTGCACAAGGCACATACCAGTCGCACCATTGTTCCACGGACCCGAAATGAGAATCGGGTGTGTTCCTGGCAAAAGCAACACTTCCGGCACTGGCATGATGTTTAAAATGTCGATGCATATGCACGGGAGGAAATCAGCGGAATGTCAGCCCAATAGTGCACCATCGGCATGTACGGATCGTTAAAGCATGGAAGCAAGGAACGGCATTCCGTTCGAGGTCTCTGTCAGACACGTGGGTGATATCTCAGAGTAGCGAGTACTATAATGAGATTCAAGCTAGTATACAAATAGCACTCGGCGTCTTCCAGGTTGAAATTGATACTGATAGAGTGTACATCGTACCCAAGAATTACCCAAGAATTCAAGATCACTAAGCAATTATGCGAATCATCTCAGAGGCTATTGGTTCAATCTCCAAATTGAATCCAGTCTTCCCATGCTATGGGTTCATGACGATCTAAATCTACCGTCCGATCTGTTGCAGAGCACACAGTGCGTCTATTATATTCAAACATAAGAGAACTCTGGTGGATATCATAACGACTGCTTTCTTGATTCTCGTCCACACGAGGAACGAGTATCATTTGCATGCCAAGGTATACAACCCTGGGCACGACCTCCATGGTACCCGTACAGGTAGAACGAAATACAATTCTAAATCGCCCAATCTACCAATGAATCGAGGCGAATAAATATGTCTTGTGGACACGCTACCCACATTCATTTCCAGAAATTATATTAGTGAGAACATGTCCTCCGTATGTTGTAGGTATATTACCGAAAGTAAGCCTGTCAATTGGGCCGACACACTCGGACCCCTCTAAACTGTAATTTCATTTCTCTTCCTTTTCAATTTTTCACTTCATTCTGTCTTCATTTCTGATTCGTCTAGAAGATTATTCCCGGGGTCAGCCATTTATCCGGAACATACATCCTTAGGTGCATATCCGGCCTCGAAGATAACTGGCCAGTTTCGTCCATAGTAGGGCAACCGCCAAGTTCAAAAAAAGGACAAAGCCCTAAAAAGAGGGTGGAACGGGGAATATGATGTCACTGGAGTCAGATAATTAGCGTCTGAACGACTATCAACCGCGGGACTTCCAATAGCGAGACAGCACTCCAACCCAGCCACACACTCCAAGCAGGGAACTGGGTGCCTATGGCCCATCAAAGACCGCCATCAGGCTGGAATATGGAGTAAGTGGCTGAAGATCCCACATGTCATATTGGGAGCGAAAGTGCCGTAGCACACTGTCCATGCCTAAAACCCAGGTGCACCATTTTATGTACTCCGTACCTCATTTTCTATTCCAGGACAACACCCCACAATAATCCTCCGTATCATTTTCGAGAGCGCAACATGGGAGACCCAACATATAAACGAATCCACTTTACCGAGAAACTTAGTCCCATAATGAAGTGGAGAAGAAAGCAGAGACCGTTCCCATTCTAGGGGATGCATTAAGGCCACTGCTGCACTCCGGAATCGTCTACCAATTGCAGGAGGTGCTCCAGTGCCCACTGCATATAGTGGAGCAATGCTGGATGGATTCGTCTGATTTGTCTTGGAAAATGCCATCGTTCGTCCCGGTCACCGCTTTGGGTATATGCGGGCATTATCCGGGGCTTTGTCCTCTCCGCTCTGTGTCTTGGTTTGATATTTGTGAGGAATAAGATGGAGCTTTTGTCTTTAGTTATAAGATATAATCTAGGATTCAATCAAAGAAAGATCGATATGAATATCGAATGGTCTGATTTTATGGCAATGCCAACGCATAGTTCACTACGGAGTATACATTGATCCACCTGGACAAAGAGCTGACCGTATCCATGGACATTCCGAGAAATAAAGATACACTTCACAATAAAATCATTAACCAAACTCAACTAAATCAAAACTTGTTTTACATTGGCCCCTCTATGATGCGAAAAACATAACCAGAGCTATCTGCAGGCGCAGCCATGCATCCCAGACCTGGCAATCCCATAGATCCAAAACATGGCCATGCGTGGGAAATGAACTGGAAAGATAGCAAGGAGACACAAGATATCAGACCACAAGCCAAACAGAGATGCAGCATCAGGTGGTAATGGAAAAGGAAATCAAAGAACCGGGGTGTGAATCTATACAAAAAAACGTTGGAATCTCCAGGGCGCCAAACAACTGGCCACCTGCACCAGCAACCCAAATTCAAGAGGATATACCGAGGAAGAGAGACAAACATATGTCATTTCAGACATGAGAGTGAAGAACTACTAAAACATGGGGGGTGAAAGGGTTATTATCTCGGGCGATGCGAGAGGAGAGATTTAGAAGGGAGGAGGGATCATGGTAGCGGGGTCAACCTTGTCCTGCTGCTCCATGACATCCTCACCAGCAAGCTCAAGGGAGACGGCAAGACCGAGCTTAGCCGTTTGCTAGAAAGAGAGGAAAAGAATTAGCATTGACATAATAATAATTGAGGAAAAAGAATGTCGCTTACCTTGGCCTGGTCGATCTCACCAGCGAAGGAGAGAGAGATGGGCATAGCAATACGCTTCTCAAGAAGACAGCTGACCTTGCCGGTGCTGTCGACCTGGGCGCGGAACGAAGAGGCACGGAAGTCGTACTTGGCACCAATGGCAGTGGTACCGTCACGAGAAGGGCCGCCCATCATAAGAGTAGCGGGGGAGGGTTGGAGTTGGAGGTTCATATCAATACCAGCCTCAACACGCTCGGACAGCTTGCGCCAGTAAGTGGCGTTGAAAGTGCCCTGCGCCTGGAGCTGAGCGGTACCGATCCAGTCCTGACCTTTATACTTGGCGGAGTAAGACAGAGCGGTCTCGGGGCGAGCGGTGATGGCCTGGCGTTGCCAGATAGCCTCGAAACCAAGAGCGAGGCTGGGGGTGATGGACTGCAAGTAGCTGCCGACGAAAATACCGGTGAGACCACCCTCGAGGATAGAGGGATTGAAGGCCTTGAGAGACGCGGAGAAGTCACGGCCAGTGTAGTCGTTATCTATCTGGACCAAGCCTTGGGTACCGCCGTTCATGATCTGAGCATTGGTCTTGGTGACGAGGGCCTGGTTCCAGCGGTAGTTGGCGACGGCGGCGAGGGCACCGTCGCTTCCATAGTTACCCTGCATAAACACCTGTCGGGGAACAATATGTTAAATACTGATATTTGTGGTGATCGGCATACATCGCATGGGATAGTTGTCCTTACCCTGGGGCTTCCGTACATGGCGGAGAAAGCATATGGAGGCAGATTGCCGGTTGAGCCCATAGAGAACGCATGCGACACACGGAACAGAGGGGACATGCCGAAGACCTTGGTCAGGTCTGCCCGGAGACCGGAGAACATGAAGTTCGTCAATAGAACATCCTTCTGCACTTCCCTGGCCAGGTTATCGACAGTGCCGGGGTTGGGTAGGTTGAGCAAGGCCCTTCGGTCGGAGAACGAGGAGTATGCATCGTTCACAGCCACGGCAGCAGGGTTCTCTATGAGAAAGGAGAGAGATGATAGGTAGTCGGCCATTTTGGTTGAAATCTGATAATTGACGAATAATTAGGTGTCGTCACGCGTGTTACTCGGTCTCAATTGAGACTTGGGGAAAAACACAAAGAATTGAGAATAAAAGGAATTAAGACCAGCCCGAGGATCTGGGACGAACAAACGTCTCAGATGACCTTGATAAAATAGAGTAAAAAGGGCTGGATCTGATGCGCTCGGGAGTGTAGGAGAAGCAATTCAAGACTTCTTAGCTGTGAAAAATGCTAGTCACCTGCCTCGGCGTCTTTGGTTGCTGCCGTTCACCGGGATATTACATAAGCTGTATCGGGCCCTCCCGGTTCAGGCAAGACCGGAGGGATTGGGAGTGATTGGGAGGATTTGACCTGATATCAATTGATCTTTGCAGTGTCCTTTTCTTTCTTTTCCATTCTCTTTGGTGTCGGACTGTGCTTGCATCGCTTTGCATATTACAGCCTGAAAAACCAGGCAAATAAAAGCCCATGAGCGGCACCTGATAGTTATCTCAGCCTTAATCGATTACCTATACCGCCTCTCAGGTACTTTCCTTGTTCCTTGTTCCTTGTGCACTTCACTGTCTTGCCATCGGCTGACGTGACTAGAAATATCTGGTCTCTTTCAGGGCTGTCAATCGATACTCCTGACACGCTGGATACTGAAATTTGTGATATCTCAGTATCTCAAGGTTGCGTCACCTCGACATCCCACCATGGACACTTTACTGTAAGCCTGCCTCTCCCGCTTCCCAATTTTATGTTTTCTCCATGAGAGTTCAAATGTTGGCTTGTGTGTACTTTCTGCTTGACAATAACGTCAGAAAAAAGAAGAAAGAAAAAAAAAAGCACGAGCCATACCTTGGCCGAAGAGTGTAGCCTGATGTGGATTTGAACTGACATCACATTAGTACCGCTGAGATCGTGGCTAACTCCCCACGATTCCGTCGCAAGTCGTCAATCTTTGTCGATGCAATTCATGACTTGCCGGAAAAGGCCGATTTGGCTCCGGCCCAGCTGTACAGCACCGAATCTGGCCGGCTTTTCCATTCGGGCCGCATTGTGATCATTACCGTCGGCTTGCCTGCCAGAGGCAAAACGTATGATACTTTTAGCACTGGGATTAGCGTTGCTCGGTTGGCTAATTTCAAATCTATGACAGACATATTTCAGTAGCTTTGGCACGATACCTGCGATGGTATGCTTTACTCCTGTGCTTTGCGCGTTTACAGGTATGCTGATGCATTGATAGGCTTGGTGTCAAAACCAGAATCTTCCATCTTGGTGACTACCGTCGTGCCACAATTCCATTTGGCGAGGACATGCCAGATGATTATTTCTATGTCAATGGTAGGCATGGTATCCTGATCTATCTGAGTGACCATATTGACATTGCCGTTTAGCGAGTGCCAAGTCCGTTCTTCTACGCCAAAAGATTGTGAGAAAATGTCGAGAAGACATCTATCACTTTTTGAATCACGAAAATGGTCAAATAGCGATATATGATGCCGTCAACCCGCTAGTCTCAGGACGGCGCTCGCTTGCCAAGGAGTTTGCAAAGCATGATATCGAGGTAAGTCAAAATTGATCGTTTGGATACTTGATAATAGAGTAATCATATTTTGCCAGACCCTGTTCATTGAGTCGTGGTGTGACGACGAACGCATCATTGAAGAGAATGTCCGCAGAGTCAAGATCTCCTCCCCTGATGTGAGTCTCGTGTATATCTTGGCATTGAATGGAAACTGACAATCATGGCTAGTACGTCTCGTGGAAATCAGAAGATGCCGTGAAGCATTACTTGAACCGTATCTATTCTCGTATCCCCCAATTCCAGACCATGGAGGAAAAGGACTTGAACTTTATCAAGGTACGCGCGATTGATTCTTTCCCATTGCCATCACTCATCAAATCCAGATGATCAACGCCGGCGAGAGATTGATTGTCAACAATCGAAGCTTTGGTTATCTTTCTAACCGTATTGTGTTCTATCTTCTGAATCTTCATATCAAATCGAGACGCACGTACTTTGCTCGAGTAGGTCATCTACAGTCCATATTTATACGATGCGAAATCTGACGTTTTACCTAGGCTGGCGTTTCGCTAGACGCAGGTTCATACAAAGCCGATGCTTCGCTATCAGAACAGGGAGAAGACTACGCTAAGAAAATGACGGCACGTCTTCTAGCTCACCGGGAAGAAGAAAAGCAAGCAATGATTGAACGAGGAGAGACTGGCTATGAGTCAAGGCCCTTGAAAGTTTGGACTTCCACACGCCGCAGGACAGTGGAAACTGCAAAGTACCTCCATGAAAACGGATATAAAGTCCGACAGAGGTCTCAATTGAGCCAACTGAACCCTGGTGTTTGTGAGAAGATGTCCGAGGAGCGCATCCGAGCAGAGTTTGGTGACGAGGTGGCTAAGCACGAGCTTGATCCCTACCACCATCGTTATCCCCGGGCAGAGGTAAGCCTTGACCAACCGCTCAAAGTGTGTAACTGCTGACCATTTGCACTAGTCCTACCATGACTTGGCTGTTCGCCTCGAGCCAATTATTCTTGAATTGGAGAGGGAGCAAACCGATCTACTCATCATCGCACACGAGAGTGTTTTGAGGGTTTTGTATGGCTATCTCATGGCCTGCAATGCTGCAGACATTCCGTTCCTTGAATTCCCTCGCAATGAGATCATTGAGGTAAATTGGACTTTGGGTTGGATTAATATCTATGGTTAATTGACACTATTGCAGATCCTTCCCGAGAGCTATCAGAACGAGGCACAGCGGATCCACATCCCCGACCTCCCCAAAGAGATTATCCCGGCCTCTCCAGAGGACTTGAAGATCCCAGTGCCTCCGAGCGGGGTGGTATCACCGGCGCAAGGGCTTGGTAGCCCAGAAGGTCAAACAACCCCACAGAGTGGTCATCGAACACCCAGCGGAATCCGAACACCGCGTGAGCGCGAACGGATCTCACAACAGCATGTTGAAGATGTGGTCTAGGTAATTGTCCACGCTATATATTACCTTCACATTCTTCTAGCCCACTTCGAGTCTCTTTTTGTCTTAGTTGCGTTGATAACATCAATACAATCCACCATGTTTAACCACCATGTAAAGTTGAGACAAAAACAATGTTATCTCCTTGTTGAAGTTCATATGTCTCTTCACCTTCGAGTTCCCAATCGGCATCGTTGATGAGGACGAGAATTCCTGGTCGTCTGTCGAAACCATTAATACTGTTTGAACCCCCAAAGTTATGTCGACATACACATTGTCCTCCATGATGAACATGTCTATCCTTTGATCCTTCATGAGGTTGTCGACAAGGTATTTAAGCAGGTATGAGATGTTTGGCCTGCTGCCGTCCTCTAAACGAGCAGGCAGAACGACCTTATGCTTACGCTCATTCCCGAATAGCAATTCTAAGCCGCCGCTATCGAGATCAATTATCAGTGGAGCTTGATCAATTGAAGGAAAGATTTGACGTACGTAAACTCGACGGTGATAGGGATGGGGAACTCTCCCTGGCCCGCATTTGAGGTATCAGCCATTTTTTTGTAGATGAAGGGGAATATAGAGCATATAGGAGTTGTCTCGACTTAAAGAAGAATGCAAAGAAATAACAAGTCGAGTCTGTGAGAAGATGGAGGGGCTAGGCGGAGACAGCACCTCTTATCGATAAGCCCCAATTTTCCCGCAATTTCTTTGCGGCTTTTCTCCAATTGATTCCTTCAGTACAGCAGCACAGACAGACAAAGGGTTCATAAGCCCTCATAGTACTCTATGGTCGCCGTCGACATAGAATATATCAGCGTGGGGGGAAACCGGCACCCTAATGCCGCGGATTGGGATGTGCAGACTGGCCTGCTCGCCTTTGGTGCGGACAACAATGTCGCCTTATGGGATCCTCTAGTAGGTCCATTAAGAACAATTGCGCATTGATAGGGAGAAGCTGACACTTAGCCAAGGACGAGAATGACCGTGGCATCCATGCTCTGCTTGTGGGCCATACCGACAAAGTCAGCGTCGTTCGATTTTATACATGCCCCGCCTCAGGAACGAGATTTATCGTCACCGGCTCCGTCGACCGCACAATACGGGTATGGAAAAAAGAAAATGCCAATCCCAACAACTATGTCCTTGCATCTACCCTTGAGGGTCACACGGGCTCCGTGAATGCGATCGCCGTCGCCGATGGAACGGATATCATCGCATCTGGAGCGGCTGATGGGACGGTCCGAACCTGGAGAATAAATGCACAGGAGGGGTTGAAATGCGAGCTACTTGAAACTATCACAATGGTACCACGGTTCTTCCCACTATCTCTGTCATTGCAGGGGCTCGAAGGCGACTCGGACAAGCCATTGGTGTTGGCCGTTGCAGGTACAACGACTAAGGTTCACATCTATGTCTCAGAAACCTCCATCGGCAAGCCAGAATTCAAGCACCGGGCCGCACTTGGGGGGCATGAAGCCTGGATTAAGGCTCTTGCATTCACTCGGGACAAACAGAGCAACGGTGATATCCTGCTAGCGTCTGCAAGTCAAGACAAATACATCCGTCTGTGGCGATTGCGTCGGGGTGAAGCAAGTGCACCTACTCCAATAGACGATACGGATCCTCTACTTGGAGGAATGGAACCTACACTATCGAACAAAGCCCATGAGTTTGAGACCGCGGGATCGAAATACTCGATTACTTTCGAAGCTCTTCTCTTTGGACATGAAGATTGGATTTATACTATTGCGTGGAATCCTGATTTGAAGCGACAGCAACTTCTTTCGGCATCGGCTGATAATACTATCACAATTTGGGAACAAGACCAAGCATCAGGCGTCTGGATGTCCACAGAGAGAATGGGAGAGATCAGTGTCCAAAAAGGATCTACTACGGCGACTGGTAGTGCAGGTGGTTTCTGGATTGGGCTCTGGTCACCAGATGGGAGGCAGGTGGTAAGTCTTGGCCGGACAGGAAGTTGGAGAGTTTGGCGACTTGAGTCCGATATTTGGGTACAGAGGTTTGGCATTTCGGGTCATGTGCGCTCCGCAAACGGTGTACAATGGGAACCCACTGGAGGCTACCTGCTTTCAACGAGTTCAGACCAAACCACGCGGCTTCATGCAAAGTGGGTACGGGGAAATATAGGTTCATGGCATGAATTCTCCCGCCCTCAGATTCATGGCTACGATTTGAACTGTGTCGATACTCTGGGTCCCTCACAGTTCGTGACTGGCGCAGAAGAGAAGCTTCTGCGTGTATTCAACGAGCCCAAACCAATTGCTCAGTTACTCGAGAGACTCACTGGGTTCAAACAATCGAACGATCAGGACCTCCCAGACACTGCAGAGATCCCGGTGCTGGGTCTTTCGAACAAGGCACTTGGAGATGAGGCGCCAGTGGAAGAGGACGGGGAAAAAGCCCCAACTGAGGCGCCAGTCGCCTCTGCCTCGCTTGCTGCCAACCACCCGCCACTGGAGGACCAGTTGTCTCGTTACACCTTGTGGCCGGAGCATGAGAAGCTCTATGGCCATGGCTATGAGATTTCAGCAGTGGCAGTGAGTCATGACCGTAGGCTCATTGCTACCGCCTGCAAGGCCAGCTCGATTGACCATGCGGTAATTCGCCTCTATGATACGTCAGACTGGCATGAGATCAAACCTTCTCTCACTGCGCACTCTTTGACCATCACAGACCTTTCATTCTCGAGTGAGGATAGTTATCTTCTCAGTGTTGGACGAGATCGCCAATGGGCGGTCTTCCAGCGGAGCGATACAGACCCAACTACGTTTACAAACTTCAGCTCAAACCCTAAGGGTCACTCTCGAATGATCCTAGGTGCGGCCTGGGCCCCAGCTACAACAGACTATGTCTTTGCCACGGCAGGACGTGACAAATCTGTGAAGATCTGGCAGAAGTCTGAAGACACCTTCGTTTGCAAAACGACGGTGGCCCTGACATCGGCCGTCTCAGCAATTGCTTTCTTGCCCACAATATACAAAGGCACATATGTTATTGCTGTCGGCGAGGATAATGGTGTCATCTCCATTCACCGGGTTGCTGCTGATACCCTCGAAGCCCAGCACGTCATGACCATTGACAAAGAAGCCTCGCCCTCAAAGACGATTACCCAATTATCATGGCGACCAGTGCCGGCGGCAGGGGATAGTAGGCATCAATTCGAATTGGCGGTGGCAAGTGAGGACACATCCACACGGATATATGCCATCTCGAACATGCTCTCATGATTTATATGAAACCAAAATAGTTTTACTTAGGTAGCTGCCCTTTATGAGTCATGCTGGTTGAGATGTCTTTTCAATGTCTTTGTATATGTCTTTCGGTATTCTTTCGAGATCTTTTGAGATGCCTGTAGATGTCTATTCAATATCAGCCGTAAGTCAATGTACGATTCCTACCAAACTATCGGAATATATGTTGCGTGGGAAGTGAAGGAACATCAACACAAGGTCATTAAATTACTCCAAGTTAAAAAAGGATATCGTATGCCGTTGAGAATGCCGCTGAGAGATTAAGACTCTTCCTTCTTGACCCCATCATCACTACCTGATTCCTTACAGGGGTCCTGGGTGGTTTCCTCCTGTCCTGGTTCGTCCCCAATGAGGGGCTTCTCTGCGAAGTCGGCGCTTCCATCCTCCCTAATCCTCTCTAGGAACCGAAGAAGAAGCTCTACTTCGGACTGCGAGGCCTGCACTAGTATCGAAAGCAGGTCAGGCTCCACACTAGGACTACCCCGAGTGGCGGTAATGGTGCTCACTATAATTACCTATAAGTTAGCATATATCCTTTGAACAATGTCTAGAGTAAGCCCTATCGATTTTGGGGGTGGGGTTGAGCTATAAATGCACAACTCAAACGTCGTAACGTTGAATTGGCGGATCATCTCAGTAACAGCTACAGGCCGAACACTCAGGCTAAGCCTATAAGCCGAACCCATAGACAGCAACCACAGGACGAACCTACAGTTCTAACCCGAAAGACGATGCTCGGATGTATATAGAAAGGAGCTGGATATTATAAATTGACAAGGTTCACATACCAGACTCGATGGAGGGAGAAGGGGGAGGAGGGCGGTTGTTGCGGGCAGTCCGGTCTCAGTACACATTGTCAGGACATGTCTCGATGGCTCTTGATACCAGTCACTGATCAAATAGTGTCAAGTGACTGATTCAGCTTGTTTCAACGTGGATTGCAAGGCAAACCACATATTTCAAGGAATCAAGCCTCAGGTAGGGTTGGATGTATGAAGATCACATACCTGTCCGCTTTTGGCCACCACGGTGGCTACGGCGGGTCTTCTTGCGGAGGTTAGCCGTCTTCTTCTATCAAAGACTCAATATCAGAGTGACTTCTAGAATATCGTATAGGGTCGCGTTACCTGGGGCTTGTAAGCCGCCATCATGGAGATGTTGTTAGCCAAGGCCGTGTCTCTCAGACAGGCGGCCCAGCGATGGCAATCCTCCTGGGTGTGGCCATCAATCTCACAGAATGTGCACCATTCCTTTTGTAATTGGTCAGTCTATGTCGACAATGTCTCCTTCCGTGTGGATGATAACGTGAGACCGTAGAGGATAGGCAAGCGCTTCAATTCGATTCAACGCGACAAGAAGTCTCACTTACTGCTACTCTTTTCTTTCCCTTGTCAGGCATTGTGGCTTCCTTAAAATAAGAAAAGACAAAATGCAAAGAACCAGACCTTGAGAGGGTCCGGGGTTGTTCTGGTCTTGGGTGGTGCGTGAGAGAGAGAGAGAGAGAGAGAGAGAGAGAGAGAGAGATAATAGAAACAGAGAGAGGAAGGAGAGAAAAGTAAAAGAGACAAGGACTGCTATCGCATTCTAATGTGGCAGGCAAACACACACTTTATGGCTTTCTAGGGCCTATTCAAACACTTAGAAGGCATTTGCGAAGACATCTACGAAGACATAGTGGAATCAGAAGTACAAAACGTCTAATATCATGTTGAACCGACTTGATATTTAGACTATGGGTATGCATTGCATCTATTGTTCATATCTCATGACTCAATATCATAGATCAGGGATCACTTTGAACTACCAAGTGAGGACTATGTCCACACGTATATATTCTCGGATATACTTTCTGATTTGTATAAAAAGAAACAAATTCCTAGCCTGAGTTGTGAATGTTGAAAACTCCCAAATGTTGAATAGATCCTGTAGATGCAGATGCCAACCCATAAACCCCGTATATGCCTTGTGGTTGAACCCAATTGTTGTTGAATGGCACGTTGAATGACTCCTGACATCAGTGCTAGCATGCAAAGAAGGAAAAATAGAAAAGAAACAGAAAAACAAAATGTCAGATGTTTCAGATTATTTTCTCAGTCGTGCTTTTCCAGTCCGTAACCTCCAATACCATCTAGGGACTGATAGGTCTTAGCCTGATTACCACGATCATTCCGAGGACCTCTGGCTTGCATATCTTCCTTGAGCCACTTAAGAACTAGCTCTCCAAGACGACTATTCTCCGAAGTCCACGCGGGAACTTCTTCATGGAACGACTCGACGCTACCCAGCGCCTTGACCTTGCCCAAGTGCATGTGGGCCAAATGGGTAGGCCACTGGGCTAGGTTATCCAAGATATGGGTAGCATAAACAATAGTGCAGGCACGAGTCTCAGTCTCTCGCTTCAGGAAAGCCAAGAAATTGCTCCTGGACAAAAGGTCCAAGTCGACAGTGATCTCGTCGAGCAGCAGAACCTGCCAGGGCCGCAGCAAGCCCATGGCCAGCTGCACGCGGCGGCGTTCTCCATCCGAGACGGCATGCATGCGCCAGCGCAGATCGACATCGAGGATTTCGATTAGCTCGTCCCGGCGCTCTGGATAAGCATCTCCGCCGACAGAGGCGAGCAGTGTCGGCACATCGATGTCTGTGCGGACGATGCTGTTTAACACCCATTCGACTCCCAAGTAAGTCACGCCATCTAGGCTGTCCTTAAAGGGGTCCTTGCCGCCAATGGCGATGGTGTTATTGGGTGCAAGGCGCTTCCCTGATAGGAGGCGGAGGAGGGTGGTTTTCCCCGCTCCATTTGCTATGTTTTGGTTAGTCTTCGAGATTAGTCTGAAATGCAAATGGATTTGACTTACCGCCAATCAGTAGGGTGCGGCTCCCAGCTGGTAAGCTCATGCTTACGTTCTCCAGGCCACTGGAGCCATCTTGAAACTTGTACGAGAGGTTCCGTACCTCAATGGATGGGGGAGTGGAATTAGTATCCGCCATAACAAATGTGTGAGAAGAAAAGCACCGAGAGAAAAGCGAGTTCGTCAAATTTGAAGAGATGGAGGTAGAATGAAGTAGACAAGGCTGTTAATCCAGATTTATCTAGACTGCTTTGATGTCAGCGCTCATTGTAAGATGAGACGACCCTGAGGGGTTGGGGACGCCATGGATGAGGTAACCCGCTTGATAACCGATAACAACTTTTTCCCCCCACGTCGTCGCAAGGAACATCGCGATATGCTGTCGGCACTCCGATCTATTTGGCACGGTCAAATGAACATGAATCCGCTGATAGCTGTCGTGGGCGCCACAGGCACAGGCAAGTCAAAGGTGATGACTCCAAGTACCGCCCGCACTTCCTCCGAACACAATGACTGATAGCTGTAGACAGCTTGCAGTGGACTTGGCCTCTCGATTCAATGGTGAAATCATCAATGGCGACGCAATGCAGATGTACCGCGGTTTGCCGATCATAACGAACCAGATCCCGACAGAGGAACGGAACGGCATACCTCACCACCTCCTCAGTTGCATCGACCTAGACGCGGAAGCATGGCGCATAGGGCTGTTCAAGCGAGAAGCTTTGCGAGTCATTGAAGACATCCACGCTCGTGGCAAGGTCCCCATCCTTGTTGGTGGCACCCACTATTATACCCAAGCAGTACTGTTCAAAGAACAGCTTGTGGGCGAGGGGGTGGACGACGAAGGCGAGCGGGAACAGCTCATGGAGTTTAGCACAACCTCGAATAAATGGCCGATTTTGAACTCGTCGCCTGAAGTCCTCTTGGAGAAGCTGCGCGAGGTGGATCCCGTCATGGCTGCGCGATGGCATCCGAGAGATGCACGGAAAATCCGGCGGTCATTGGAAATCTATTTTCAGACAGGGCGACGAGCATCGGAGATTTATAAGGAGCAATTCTCTCAAAAAAGAAAGGCCCTAGACCAGGAGGAGGGACTGCTACGGTTCGAGAACACATTGGTCTTTTGGGTACATGCCGAGAAGGAGGTCCTCAACGCGCGCCTGGATGCGCGCGTCGATGACATGGTCAAGCAGGGCTTGATGACCGAGGCGGAGAAGATGTCGAACTACTTGGAGGAAAAAGCTTCGCAGGGGATTGAAGTTGACCAAACACGGGGAGTCTGGGTGTCCATTGGATTCAAGGAATTGGCGCCATACTTCAAGGCTATCCGGGACGGACAAGCAAGCGAGAAAGAAATCGAAGATCTCAAACGAAACTCTCTTGAATTAATTCGGATCGCCACACGGCAGTACGGAACATCGCAGGTCAAATGGATCCGCAATAAACTCTGGCAAGCACTCACAGAAGCTGGAGAGACACGTCGTCTTTATCTCCTGGACAGTTCCAATGTCAGCGACTGGAGCAAGTGCATCACTGAACCGTCCGAGGAGATTATGCAACTGATGCAGCAAAATAAGCCGACCCCCGATCCCAAATCACTTTCTCAGTTAGCAAACGCGGAGTTCAGCGCGAAGGAAGCCCAGGAAAAGCGCGTGCTGGCAGACCCTATCGGGAAGTGCTATACCTGTGACGTCTGCCAGAAGACAATGGCATCTGAGGACCAGTGGCATATTCATTTGAATAGTCATCAGCATAAAAGGGGACTCAAGTCTGCGAGGAAAAGAGCACAGCGAGATGAATATTTCCGAAAGAAGGAATTGGAAGCGCAGGGGATCCAGGCTCCTGAAACCGAACCTGGGTCATGAGGTATCGCATTGCATAGTCAGAGTAATTAAGGACATAGAAATACCCAAAAGTCTTCTGTTGTTTTCACAGCGAGGGAATATCTTCCATGTGAAGCTCATTTCCTTCGGACTGCCGCTCGCCTCAGATTGAGCTTAAGGTCAATGGAAGTGCCTGTGCAATTTTTTATTTATTGCAATGATTCTCAAGCAATGAAATACATTAGTACTAACTATCATACATTAGACCTTCTAATCACGAACTCGCATTGGTCGTGCTCGATCGCCAGGCCTTGAAAGCAGGTGAGATAATATCGCCATGTCCTTGTTCCTCAACCTGGTAGACCTCGATGACCGGAGACTTCTCTTTCTTCCGAATTCTCCATGTCCCTTCCCGGGTGATAGTCTGCTTGAGCCCTGGGAGGTGTGTCAGTGCTGCTATAAATTCACGAAAAAGAACACTCACACTCCAAGAATGCACCAGTAAAATTGATGCAGACGTTTCCATCCCAAGAACGCCGGCCGACATTCAACACTTTCCCGGGTATACTGGCTGTATCCAGTTCCTCCAAGCTATGGCAAATGCCATTTTCATCACGGAATCCCACGATAATCTTAGGCACACCGAGCAGGAATGACTGTGCCCAAAACTTGAGCAATTTCCGCTCATACTTGATCATATCACGTTCATTGCGGATCTGAGCTGATGTCTTCAACTCAACCCAGTTAATGGGGCTTTCTTTTCGCGAAGGCTTGCTGTCCCAGACTAGAACAGAATTAGTATGGCGTATAGCCACGAGAACCAAGGCACACATACTGGCATCAACCTCTCCACCAAGAATCATACGCACATTACCGATCCCGGTGCGGACAACCGAGCAATACTGTGCTGCGTTGTTGACGACCTCGTTCTGTCGGCCTTCGATCTCTTCACGGGTCGATTCATCCCACGTCTTCGAAAGTACAGCCAGCTTTTCGAATTTGTAGCCTAGAATTGTTAGTCTATACATATTTCCATAGGTTGTTTGACACACCCCAATACATCATGAGTTCCTGCGCTGCCATTCCAGGTGGCGATCCTCGCTTGCGTTGGATCTCTTTCTGTTGGTTTTTGTACTCGTTGTTTTCCTCAATGAATCTAAAACAAGTCAACACCTTATATAGTGATCTTGCTTGCTAGATATACACACATGGTACCCTATGATAGATGTTAGACCATGGAAGCTGAACAATCTTGTTGGGACTGATATCGTACCTGGAAACAAGTTGCATTCATCTCGAAGCTAGAGATAGCCAGGGATTAGAGAAACAGCACGCTATGTTTGGATTATATCATGGTTACAAACCCATTCATATTATCAAAAGGAGCTGTTAGAATCTGTATATAGAGATCAGAACTTGGTTCCACATCAGATGATAGTCCGCGCCAGGCTTCAATTCAACACACCTTGGTCATCATTCCTCTCCATGTGACGATGTCTACATCACACTTTTTCTCTGTTTCTTTCTCATAGGCAACAATGGTATCAAGTAAAGCATCCAAGTGCTCATCCGCGACATCATCGAGCTTCTGGAATGTCTCGTAGCCTACGTTCAGGTCTGCAGGGAGAGCCGGCGTGTAGTAGTAGGCCATGGACGAATCGCCCAGCGAAAAACGACGATTTTCATCATAAGAGAAGCAAGCAATTTCCTAGTAGCAGGTAAGCGATTCATTTTGATTTGTTTGACATAGCACTAGGTCTTTGGCTTACCCTCGGTCTCCGGATAGAGGTATTTGCGCCGCCGAAGCGATGCAGGGGCTGGATATTAAAAGTGGACCGGTTCATGGTGACGTTGTCGCTATTGAGTGATGGACATTGCCGAATGAAGAAGAGCGATTGCTTGGTCCTTGATATAGATTGTCGCGACTAGCTAGGTAGCTGTATAGTCGTTAGGGATGCACACCGGAAACAAGGGGTCAATCAAACGAACAGAGTCCAAACAGCAGAAATTGCAGATTCCACGTAAAAAAAAAATCAGTCTCAGCTATAAAGCAACCACAAGGTCACTATCTCTGAGGAGATGACGGAGATGCCATGTGCTCTGGGCGAATTGCCGCGTCCCCACCAAATCTCAACCAACTCCCCGCGAACGTTCTTGCATTACGCACTCTGCTGGATAGCGTCCTCGATTCTACTTTTCTTTGATTTACTCGACCAGCGCTTCCTTTTAGTCGACTATGTCATCCCGCATTGATAAGGTCATCTCCCGCCAGCGAGAAAAGTGAGAATCCATAACCACCTTGGGCTTCAAAAGATCCGGTTCTGACTTATGTTGCTGTCCGTAGGATTGCTGATGGCGCCTACTACGAAGCTCACCAACAACTCCGTGTTATTGCTGCCCGGTATATCAAGCAGTCTAACTACGATGCTGCAGCGGAGATCCTGGCTGGGGGCGCGAAGGAGCTATTGAAAGCTGGTTCTCGGCAGGGTGCCTCGGCCAGTGGTGGGGATTTGGCCATCATGTTGGTACTCGAAGTATACAATAAAGCCGAATGGGAGATTTCAGGCGGTAATGATGATGCAGAGGGTCGGGCTCGGAAGAGTGAGTCTATCAAGTATCTTTTTACTACTGGGGGTTGATTACTGCAACGTGGTGCTTCAGGTTGCCCCAGTAGCTATTACAGACCTAGCATTGCTAACCTATCTATCTTTGTTCATCAGAGCGCCTGATCGAGTTGCTACGCGAATTCCCGTCAGATGAACCTACACGAAAGAGGTTCATCCAAGAAATAATTGGATGGAGTGCAAAGTTCGGACCACTGGAACGAGGAGATGCCGATTTACATCATGCTGTTGGTTCAGTATACGCCGAAGGTGAGTGATGTCGGAGTGCAATGTTTGGTGCGTTCTAATCTAGTGTCTCAGATAACGAGCCATACGATGCCGAGAAACATCTCATCCTAGGAACCTCCGAATCAGCCGAGACTCTCGCAAAGCTCGAGTATGAATGGTACACCAACGATGAGCCACACACCGCAGCGATCTATGCGTCACGTGCAGTGTTCCCATACCTCCTCACCGGAAATCTCCGCAGCGCAAATAAAGCCTTGCTTATTTTCACTTCACGGCTTTCAGCGGCCAATCCTCAGCTCGGTGTGCAAGAAGTCAGCAGTGCCAGCTCTGACGCCCGGGTGTTCCCTGCCCTTCCTTTGATGAACTTCATCACTATGTTACTGTTGGCCATTCAGCGTGGAAGTGCCGATCTCTTCCGACAGCTCACTGCACACTATGCGACACAAATTCGAGAAGTTGGTATCTGGGACGATGCTCTGGCTCAGATTGGCGAGCAGTACTTTGCCATCAAGATTCCCCGGCAAGGAAACCCTTTGATGGACATGATGAGCGGTATGTTGTTCGGAGGAGGTCAGAACAAGACGGGTGGCAGAGGAGCATCGCAGTCCAGAGCTGTGAAGAAGGTTGAGGCACCGCCATCGAGCATGGAGCTTGATTAGGGAGATCAGATCCGTGGGTCTTTGAAGCAGGCCTTTACAGGAAACATATCCAACTGATAGTGTAATGAGATCAAGATGCATGCAGCAAACGCAGTCCTCTAGTTAGAAATCGAGGCCTTCTCAGGCTCGAACATCCAATTGTCTTCATCCAGTGATGCTACCTTTTTGCGGAGGCTTTCTTGCACCATACTCAGAATTTCTATTTCGTATTAGTATATGATCACATGTACGACTGTCGGACTTAGACAGACTGTGACTTACCATCGGGTTCACCGTTTGATTGTCTGGTCCGGTGCCGAACCATCATCTCCACGAGAGCTGCCTCAAACTCTGTGTCAATATTAGCAGACTATGCTTCAGAGTAAAACAGCGTGTAAGGAGCATACTATCTTTGTCACGCCCATTGAGTTCCAAAGAATCGTATCCTCCATCCTCTGGCGCGAGTTCAGCCAGCTCCTCTCCATCCTCTCCAACTAGAACCTGCGGCAATGTTGGAATCTCAAGCTTGTAGCTGCCATTCTTGTCCCGAACTACAATATCTTTATTCTCCACAGTTTTGAACGGTCGAGTGTGTGGCCCCGAGTCCGATGATGTAGGCTTCAGCCGGTGCGAGGGACGATTGGAAAGGCTGTGGTTCTGAGGAACTGTGCCATTAGGTGGTCCTACAGAAGCAGGTCGGCGGCTGAGGTTCCCATGGAAAAGGTTACGGCGCACAGAGGTCTGATTCATCATACCAGATGTTTGCATGACTGTATACACCACAGTTTGTGCTTCTCTGTTGGGTTTGGCCGGAGGTCTGAGTATTCGGGGAACCGTGTGCGTCGGAGAGAGGAGATGTGGATGGTTTGAGGAGTAGGTGAATCTGAGTTGCGTCTATTAGGATGTGTAAATGAAGGGAATGGAGTCATTGGCCGACTTCTAGGTATTAAGAATAATTGTTGTTGGGGCGAAGAGTGGAAGAACGGCGCAGAATGAAGTTGAGGGGAAAAAAGATCACGAAAACGCTAGCATTGAACTGGACTACGTGTGCAGCAGTCAGCCTATGGATGATTGAATACTCCATATTCAGTCTCTAGTAGATTCTGGAATATAAAATCCCAAAATAACAGCTTCAATGCCTCATAGCTCAATGCCATCACATCTGCAAAGTGCACAGGCCAGCTGATAAGCCGTTATCGCATTTCCCACGCGTCTCTTTCGCGTCTTCTCTTCACTGCACTTCTTCACTTGGAATCACCATATCACTCACAATGGTTCAAGCTGAATCTTCCTCTGCCTCTCGCAATGGTGCCAAGGCAAATACTGCCGGTGCCCCTGTGGACTATGAGCTTCCCTGGTAGGCTTTCCGTTTTCGACATTACCAGGTAGAGCTAACCGTTGGCTTGTCAATAGGGTCGAGAAATATCGCCCAATCTTCCTCGATGATATTGTCGGCAACACTGAAACAGTGGAACGGTTAAAGATCATTGCTAAAGATGGTAATATGCCACACGTTATCATCTCCGGCATGCCGGGTATTGGAAAGACCACTTCAGTATTATGTCTGGCGCGGCAAATGTTGGGAGATGCATACAAGGAGGCAGTTCTGGAGCTGAACGCAAGTGATGAGAGAGGTTAGTGGTGGCATAGTCTCTCATTATTTGGTTGATATTGATGCTGTGGTTTAGGTATTGATGTGGTGCGAAATCGGATCAAAGGTTTTGCCCAAAAGAAGGTTACCCTGCCCCAAGGACGCCATAAATTGGTCATCCTTGATGAAGCTGATAGGTTTGTCCTCTTCAGAGTTTACTTTCGGCCATTAGACTCACATCTCCCCGCAGCATGACCGCCGGTGCTCAACAAGCCCTGCGACGTACTATGGAAATCTATTCCTCCACCACACGATTTGCCTTTGCCTGTAACCAGTCGAACAAGATCATCGAACCCATTCAATCCCGTTGCGCCATTCTCCGTTATGCTCGGTTGACAGATGCTCAGGTTGTTAAACGGTTGATGCAGATTTGCGAGGCGGAGAATGTTCAGCACTCTGAGGATGGCATTGCTGCACTTGTTTTCAGTGCAGAGGGCGATATGCGTCAGGCTATCAACAATCTACAGAGTACGTGGTCCGGTTTCGGTTTCGTCAGCGGGGACAATGTTTTCCGGGTGGTCGATAGCCCGCACCCGATCAAAGTTCAGGCCATGATCAAGGCCTGCTGGGAGGGAAAGGTAGATGTGGCACTGGAGGGGTTGAACGAGCTATGGTATGTTGTAAATGTGTTTGCTTTGAGGTGCTGGAGGTTTCTGACCGATTTATATCTACAGGACCCTGGGTTACTCCTCTCACGATATCATCAGTACCATGTTCCGAGTCACCAAGACCATCCCTACATTGTCTGAACACTCCAAGTTGGAGTTCATTCGGGAGATTGGATTCACACATATGCGTATCCTGGATGGTGTGCAGTCAATACTTCAACTGAGTGGCTGTGTGGCGAAGCTTTGCAAGATAAACATGAAACCAGATTTGTTCGAGCTTCCCAAGGCTTGAGACTCAAGAGTGCTTGCCTTGTTGCATATTCCCACGGCGTTTGTCATTTAAGTGACTCTGGAGGCAGATATCCCATCAAGCTGCATAATGAGTTACGTCTACCATTTATTCCAAAAATCAGTTCAATCCACGGCGATATACGCCATTCAGTCTGCGAGTTGACCCAACCTTACATTATACCTATACATCCTAGATAGCTCAATTGGATTTGTCGACGTGACTTTTCCAGAGCTTCTGAATGATTGTAGCAGCCCCCAGTACCTTCTCTTCCTGGAGTTTCTTCCCGATGATCTGCAGATTCACCGGATATCCATCCGCCTGTTTGGGATCGAAAAGATTCCAATTCCACTCATCGAAACTGTTTCTTGGAACATAAGGCTCCGAAGGCAACACATCCAGCTCTGCCCTCACCCTATCCACCGGGAATGTCAAAGCCGGATAATCCAGCAAATTCCAAATCTTAGTATAGCCAACCCAACGGAATTTCCGATGAGGCACAGTCGTATGCGACAAAGTAGGACTTAGCAGAACGTCGACAGCCTGACCCGACGGAGACCGCACCGCATTCCATTTATCCAGGTATTTCTTTTGCACTGCAGCTTTCCGCTTGTTCAACTGCCAATACTCATAAACCGAGATAGCCTTGCCGCGGTCAACCAGTGCTTCAACGTGAGGAATAAACGGCTCGCCGGCAACGGCTACGTCCCGACGAATATCTTCACCCCCATCAACCGTGTAGAAGAGATCCATGATCTCAATGCACTCCGCATGGTCGGATGTATCCCAGATCACAATCTCGTGGCCATTTGCTTTAAGCACTGCTGAGAGTTCTTGCAGGGCGCGCGCGATAGGCGGGTGGACCTTTACTATGCCGTCATCCAGGATCAAGCCGATAACCAACGGTCGGTCTTGGGGTTCTTGGAATGCAGTCTCGTTCCAAGGAAGAGGAACGCATCGTGGATCGAGGTCCCAGGGCTGACTGTTCGCTATCAGACGGCTCATGTAGCAGATAGACGAGAGATCCCGGGCCATCGGGCCGATGGAAGATGGGACATGTTCTTGACCTTCGGTGGAGACAGGTACACCCTCGTAGGGGAGTCTGGCACTCTGTTCGGGAGTTTATTAGCACATATCGTTGGATAGGCAGTTTATTCATGGCGATTGGTATTTACGCTTGGTTTGAAGCCATACGAACCCACTATAGCCTGTGGCATTCTTATACTTCCGCCGAGATCAGTTCCGAATCCTAATAGCGATCCATGCAATGTCAACAAAGCGGCTTCGCCGCCGCTTGAGCCACCGGGTGTAAAGACTGGATTGCGAGGATTGGTTGTGAGTCCCCAGAGAGGATTCTCGGTTTCGGCCCACTGGAGATAGAGTCAATCTCCGAATCGGATACAGCCAGTGATGATGCTCAGACGAACCATGATACTCTGTGGAAGGTTTGTCTTCGCGATGACGATAGCGCCCATGTTCTTCAAGATCTGCACGAGCACTGCGTCTTCCTGGGCGGGGGCGAAGCACCTGCCCACATATCCCAAGGTCGTGTCGACGCCTTTGACATTAACTTGGTCTTTTAGCGTGATCGGGATTCCATGCAGGGGACCCTTGAGCTTTCCGGTTTCTGTAAAGTCGGCGTCTAGCTGCTTTGCCTGTTCTAAGGCATCTTCGAAAAGAATCTCGGTCAAGCTGTTTGTCTATCCATGCCAGATTATATCAGTGAGTTGGTCGATGGAAATAGGAACGAAGATGAAAGACACATACCAATTGATGTGCTACCACAACCCTGCCGAGGATATTAGTATATGGTCTATTCCAACCTCGGTAAAAGACATACCGTTGGATAAATGCCTTGATCACCTGTTCTGCTCGGAACTCTCCCTTCTCCAGACATTCCAGCAGAGCGGCGACATTGTCAATATCTGTGATCTTCTGAATCAAGGGATCTTCTAGCCGAGTGCGCTCCTCGGGATTCTGTACTTGCGGCAGACGTTGAGCTACATCGACTAAGTATGGTGCGATAAGTTGGTCTCTGATGAGCCTTTTATGAGCGACGATCTCTTCCCACGACTCTGAACTGTCCATTTCTTGCTATCGTTTGCCATTTTCACGGAGGTCAAGACTAGCTTAATATAGTCTGCTCGGACTACACTCCGAGGGCCACTCTTATCAAGTGGAGACGTGGCACATTCTGGTCAAATGCCATATATTAGTTCATTGGTTTTTTCTTCAGTCCAATCTTAGCGGGAATCGCCGTTCCCCAATCAATTTGGGGAGTTTTTATGATCTTCTTGACGTGAAGGTCGTTTGAGAAGCGAAAAGTAGAAGAAACAGGAGACAGAGAGAGGGGAAGGGGGCCAATGTGGGTCAGACCCTTCGACCTCACTAGGTTTTATGTTCAACAATCTCTCTCTACCTGAGCCTATAGCTCTACAGCTACTTCGTATTCAGCTTTATCTTTATATTATGGAAACTAGATCACCGGGCTCTGCCACCGGCCCCATCCGATCACATAAATCGCCTATTGCCAAGAGGGCATGTGACCAATGCAAATTCCGCAAGATCAAGGTAGCATATCCACCGCCCCTGTATATTAAATTGACAATCAATGTACTAACTTACCACTCCAGTGTAGCCTGTCACAGCCCTGCAAGGCTTGTGAGTCGATGGGCTTCGATTGTACATTCCTTCAACCACAGAAGAAGCGCGGACCAACCGGGCAGTGAGTAATGGCCCGTGACTCTAAATAATACCACTGACGGGGACAAAGTCGCGTGTCGCAAATTCGACAGCAGCAAACTGTCATTACTGCCCAAGAGCCTAAGAATGGCTTCCAATTTCAAACTCCATCCTCATCGGTGGAGTCTGGTCAAGCCTTGCCTAGAGCACCTTGGGGTGCCCCCACTCATGGTCCGATGCCCCTAGAAGGTGCCGGATTACCTCCAGGTATACCTCCAATGGCAGCCTGGGGTGAGGATACCCCATCTATAGATTCTCACAGCAGCGCCATGAGCTGGAGCGATCGAAATGACGTCGAGTACTGGCTTCCGGATAATCTGGATGCGCAAGTCCCTATCTTCGATTTACCAGGAAGTAATGTATATCTCCGGCCATCTCTCCCGTCTATCATTCAACCAGTCCCCGATGCTGCGGCTGCGGCCATAGGAATACCCCAGGAAGGTCCAAATATGGCATTCTCACCAACCGTGAGGTCTATGCACTCAGATACCCAGGAGACCGATGCAATGTGGCCATCCAGCATCAATGAAGCAAATATAATCCCTTGGATTGATGTCTACTTTGATCGGCTACATCCGACCATACCCGTCCTCAACCGGTCATCTCTGTACACCTCAATGATCACACAAGAACATCGCAAGAACTCTCAGTTCGGGGCCATGCTCTTGTCGTTATGTGCATTCTCGCTCACACAGCCAATTGAGATCAACGAGCGGCCGACGTCCTCATCTCGAGCTCTGCAGGCACGAGCCATGATGAACGAAGCGACCAAAATGCGAAGCTGTTCGGACTTTGGCGAGAATCCAACCATTGAAGCTGTCCTAACGAGTTTTTTCCTCTTTGGCTGTTTGTTCGGAAGTAACCAGCACAACGCAGCGTGGCTCCGGATACGGGAGGCGCTAGATCTTGCGGCCACGCTGGGATTGAATGATCCCGAGTCGTATCAGGATCTATCCGGGGAAGAGAAAGGCCAGCGGCTGCGAACGTACCTCGTCCTCTCTATTACGGAAAGGTAAGTAAAATGGCCAGCCCTCTTCAAAATCAACTCACTGACCATAACCTTCAGAGCCTACGCTTTGCAACGGCGACATCCAATAACGTTCTGGGGGAAGCCCGGATTCACTATGCGGTCGGTGCATGACTTCATCCACACCGCCACGCATAGCGTCGTCTCTGGCATTGTGGTCCACAACGAGAAAGATGCCGAGGGAATGATGGGTCTCGCACGAATGATGGAACTATTCGATGCCATCGACGAAGATGTCATCGACTGCTGGAACCGCCGATGCGATGGCAGCAACGGGTACTGCCAGAGACTCACCGCAGTGAAGGCACTCTCCATCCACCAAAATCTCAATCGAGTCAACCAAGCCGAACGATATCGCGGCTATGACTGGTTCGAGCGAGCCAAGGGAGGCCGCGAAACCAGAAATGTCACATTTGCCATGGGCCTACGAGAGACCCAAGCAGCGGACGTTTTTATCACCCAGAAATGGCTCCAGAACCGTGTCTGGCTCCTCTCTTCAACCCACGGGCTTCTGAGTGCCCATTCGGAACAACCCGAGCTAACCTTTGGATATGCCGTATCCGTTGCTGAATCCACTCTCCAGCTGTGCCAGTCATTACGGCTGAGCTCCATGGAAGCCCATGGTATCGGTCTGGTATGTAACTTGCTGTCATCTATAGCCTTTGCCCCTTACTAACAACTCAACATCTAGACCGAAAAGCTGTACGATATCGCAATCTGCGCCACAAACATCCTATGCAACACAAATCCATCTTACGGGAATGGCCTAAACATGCCCGTCAATTTCACCGAAATAATACCACCAACTACAACTTCCACAGCCCAGAGTCTCGCAGAAGACTTTTTGTTACTGATGACCAGCTTCCGCGGTGGAAACCATCCTTACCTGGAGAAGTATAGAGCTCACCTACGCTCACTACAGATCATGGAACCCAAAGCTCCAGAGTGGGGGCAATGATGAGGCTCTCAGGGAGGTAGGGAGGTTTTTTTTCACTTGGCCTGAGTCATCTTCCAATTATTTGTATGAAATGGGTCTTCGATTTGTCTTTTTTATACCTTGGCTCATGTTGGAAAATCGGGTTTCACTAGATTTTACAGTGTACCACTATAGCGAGTTCTACTATACCCAGGTTTATATATCCATGATGGGTACAATGCGAAAAGCACAAAGCATCTACGCGATTATATTTTACAGACTTCATTAGAATTATAAACTAATCGAGCTGTCACAAATCCTTTTCACGGGACCTCAACTCAAATGGAGTCTCGTACGACCTCCACTTCCACATAGGGATCTTCGCGGCATACATCTCATCAATCTCGGCAAAAGTCCGGCCACGCGTCTCCGGCATGAAAAAGTAGAAAAAGACAATGATTACAGCCATGCAGGCAGCGAAGACGAGATATGTCTTCGCGCCAAGATTAGCCGCATCCGCCGAAGTCAGCTGCGGAACAACGAGAGTGGTGATAACGGCCGTTGTTTGTGCACAGGCGATTGTGTAGGCCATGGTGTGGTGGCGGAGTTTGGGAGTTGCCATCTCGGAGGGCATGAGGATCGACAGCGAGAAGAAGGAAGAGGCCCAGAAGAAGTTGAATACAAAGGACAAAGCGGCAATGGCCATAGTGGCTTTCTTGTTGCCATTGTCAAAGGCTAAGCCACCGGCCACGGCATCGATTACGAACAGAATCCCCATCCCGACGAATGCTGTCGGACGTCGACCAGCACGGTCGATGACGAAGGGTGCGGCAATAGTGCCGGCTAATGTGCAGCAGGATGAGATGATTGTCAGGGCGAAGACGTCTGCAACCCCTAGTACTGTGAGGAAGACGGTTGTATATGTTGTTGAAAGAATGACGCCTGATATTTGGTTAAGAGAGAAGAATGAGCCCGCAGTCAGGGTACGCTTGAGGTGCTCTCGCTGGAATATGTGCCAGAACTTGGTCTGGGCGTGTAGCTCGCGTTCAATTTCTTCAGATAGCTTCATGAGACGGAGTTCATTTTCAACCTCGTCGTCACTGGACCCACGCAGTTTCCGCAGGTTCCGTCGAGCGTGTTCTATATTTCCCTTCCCGACCAGCCATTGCGGGCTTTCCGGAAGGGGCACCGTTAGGAACAGAAGAAGCACAGGCAGAGCACATTGTACAGCCATTGGGATCTGATACGATAGATTCCCTTGGATCTTTTCAGTTCTGAAGACCACCACGGTACCTACCACGCCGGCCGTTAGATTCAAGATGTTCATTGAACTGACGCATCTTCCACGTATAGAGGCGGGAACCACCTAATTGTAAGAATGAGCGAGATTGAACATTGAACAAGCGCTAAGGGATCGATACCTCGGAGATATACAAAGGGGCAGTTGCATTTATGATACCCAAAGCAATCGAATTGATAGAACGACCTCCCACAAAGGCCCCTATAGTAGGCGCAAAGACTTGCAGCAATCCACCACCGATAGATATGAAATATGCAATGATCAAAGGCCATTTGCGACCAAGGTGGAAATTCAGTGGCGAAGCAAGCAGACCTCCGATCACGGACGCCACCAATGGAAGGGAGAAAACCAGATTTTGGTTGCGAGCCGTGAGAACATACTGCCCAGTGACTGGGTTAGGTCCTTGGAATTTCTCGACCTGCTTCGAATCAGCCTGGAACATGTTTCGTTATGAAAAGATGAGCATACAAAATCTGGCAATGCAGCAACCGGGGATATAATCTTGTCATCGAATCCGAACAAGAATGATGCGGCACCAAACACTGTACAGGCGAAGATTAACTGGACATTGATCGCGTGCGATTTCCGCGCGGCCGAGATCGAACAGTCGACTTGGGTCTCAGTCGAACAAAACTTGAAAGACATGCAGATTGTGTGAGCCTGTACCCTTGAAGACACACTTCATAAGGCTACAAGTTGTATGTCGGAGAAGGGGAGTTCCCCGGATTCCCCAAAAACCTAAACTCCCCGGATTTACTGGAGGAAGTTTCTCCGAGATTGCCCTCTGCAAAGGAATGCATCTTCATTGCATATGTTCAGAACAGTTCCCCATCTGATGAGCGCATTCTATAGTTACTGTGATGCTTTACGTTGACATGTTTTGATCTGCGTCGATTTATATTGATTTATATTGCATTTCGCCGACAATCCTCCTTATACCGAATATATTCCCGATTAACCCCCGAATCGGGCTTCTTGAAGATCGGACTCGCTCAAGATTTCCTTTTTTTTCCGTGAAAAACATTCTCAGACTATGATTTAGAACTCTCGAACACCTCTTGGGGAAAGCTACACGTGTTTGGTCTTCAGCAAATATCCCAAGTCACCTGATTTATGGCATTGCCAGCTGTATTGTCCCCGAGCCGTATGCGCGGCTTGGCCCATGAAGTTAATGACCTATCTGATGAAGAGAAATCACTTCGGAATCTCTCACAATGGAGACCATCATTCCATGTCATGGCACCAGCAGGATGGATGAATGACCCAAATGGATTGGGATACGACCCAAAAACAGGATTATACCATTTATGCTTCCAATGGAACCCGCACGGGAATGATTGGGGCAATATCTCCTGGGGCCATGCTATATCCTCAGACCTGGTGTCATGGACGATATCCACCGATCCCATATTGACGCCCTCTACTGCTTATGACTGCCTCGGTGTCTTTACGGGATGTCTACAAGCAACCGATGTCTTCGGACAGCCGGGAGCTCTCACAGCCATATACACCTCCGTGAGCCATCTCCCAATCAATTATAGGCTCCCATATACACTCGGTAGTGAGTCTCTCAGTTTAGCTGTCTCACAAGACGGAGGCGAGACCTGGGAGCGCCAGGACTGCAACCCGTTCCTCGCTGGCCCGCCTCCACATCTTAATGTGACGGGTTGGAGAGATCCTTTCATCACAACTTGGGCCGCAGGACCTCTTTCCAAACACACACCGTCAACCTTATATGGCTTTGTGTCAGGAGGAATCTCCAAGAAAACCCCAACAGTCTTTGTCTACACTGTCCAAGCAACAGACCTCAGCAAGTGGGAGTTCATTGGCCCATTGATCGACGTCGGCCTCAATCTACGCCCATCTCGCTGGTCAGGCGACTATGGCCTGAACTGGGAAGTTGCTAATCTGATGACCCTGAGCAATGATACCGCGTCTCGGGACTTCATCATCATAGGAGCCGAGGGCTGTGTGCCGTTGGAGAGTTCGAACCAAGACGCGGCCCAAGAAGCACGTCGGAGACGAGAACCCCGAGGCCAGTTCTGGATATCTGTCACATCCAACGGAGAAAAGCAATCTACCTCCACAGACAGTGCTCTGGCCTCATATGCATTCTCTGGTATCTTTGATCATGGCTGCTACTATGCGGCCAACTCCTTCTACGACCCTCAAACCTCGCAACGTATCGTCTATGGCTGGATAACGGAAGAGGACCTGTCCAATTCTCTGCGTCATCGCCAAGGATTCAGTGGCCTGCTTTCACTTCCTCGTGTGGTGGGATTGATGACAATGAGAAATGTCAAGAAGGCACGAATCTCGGAGCTGAGTTCGATTACCTCAATCGACGCAGTCCCCGATGCACCTGGTACTGGTACTTTCACGATCCATACTATGAAGATCAACCCAGACAGCCGGCTTGTGCAACTGAGGCAAAGTGCACGGGAGAGCCACCTTGTTGACGTTGCCCTGTCTACATCACATTCACTAAGTGCGATGCTGTTGGGGACATCCAAATGGGAAATCGACGCCGAATTTTCCGTTAGTAGATCTTGTGCACGTGTGGGTATCAGGATTCTACACACTCATGGTAAGACATTGGTTTTGATTCTTCGCATTTATCGTACATATACTGAACTGATACTCGTTCATCTAGACGGTCAAGATTGCACGACCCTTTCCTGGGCCCCACAAAGTGAGACCTTCGAAATCCATCGACCTTTGATTGACGATCCTGAAGTCAATCACGGCCATGAAACTGCTCCGCACACGCTATTTACTTGCCTAGATGAGCGAGGCGAAGAGGTTGAAGAAACGCTTCGAGTACACGCTTTCTTCGACTCAAGTGTGTTAGAAGTTTTTGTCAATGACAGAACGGTCATATCTACACGAATCTACCACCCAGCAGCTAATTGCTTCGGACCACTGTTCTTCGCAGAGTCTGCTGATGATGCTGGGGTAGACGAGGATCAGCCAACTGCAGTCCTCGTGCGAGCTTCTATATGGGATGGTCTTGGTGTATGAGAGATTGCAATATGCAAATATTATGAACATTATGTACAGTATAAACCGCATGTAGTATGCAGCGCGCTAGATCTCAGTAATAAAACAGGGTAGAAGTAGACGTGGCGTGGGGCATCATGCAACTAGCAAAAAGATGAAGCAATCAGAATGCACCCGCCTAAAGCCATGGTCATCACATCGTCGCCAAAAAGGCCTCTATTGAAAGCGCGAATACACGCACAAACACCAAAAACAGCTTTCACTTCCTACCGTACACCCTAGCTATATACGCATGGGTATCACAATCATAAGAGCAAACAAGATCAGAGCGGGCGGAGAGTTTCCCCGAATTTATCGGGAACCGCGCTTCCAGAATTTCCAGCTGGGAAGATCGATCCGACCATCTCGCTGGTAGATACGCCAGTAGTAGACGGGCACGCCGGTGATGATGAACGCGACGACGATGAGCGTTTGCAAGGGCTCGGAGATGACAGCTCGGCTGAGAAGGAACAGGCTCACGCAGCAAAATATAATGGGTGTGGTGATCCAGGTGCGGTAGGGACGTTCCAACAGGGGTTCACGGATACGGAGGACGATTAGGCCAAGAACCGTGAGGAAGTAGAAGGTGTATCCGGCTACACCGTAGAATGTGACGAGGGTGCCGAACTCGCCGACGACGATGTATATAGTAGTCAGGACGCTATTAAAAGCCATGGCATAGATTGGCGTGAAGCCGAGTCTGGAGTCATCGCCGAAGAGACGGGAGAGGAACTTGCGGGCCCAGGAGCGGTGGCGTAGTCGGCTGCTTGCTGGGAGGCCTTGCGAGGGGGAGGCATGGAGACCGATGCGGCCGAATATTGAGGGAAGATACCCTTCCTTGCCGGCTGCGTAGACTAGTCGGCCGCTTGTGAAGGTGGTTGCGTTTAGGGCTCCGAAGCAGCTGGCTGAGACGACGAGAGCTAAAATCAAGGCTCCCGGGGCGCCGAATACTTTTCCGCCAAATTGTACGGCGACAGTGTTGCTTGCCTCAATGGTGGAGTGAGGAAGAACGAGGAAATATGAGACATTGGCGAGCAGATAGGAGATGATGACCAGTGGCATCGCGGTGTGGATGACTCGGGGCAGATCGCGGTTTGGGTTCTTGAATTCGCCCGTCACATAGTTGGTCTGCAATATGTGAGTGGAAGCATTCTAAATACTTGAGTGTCAACTTACATTGTCCCAGCCGTCAAATGCCCAGAGACCTGCATACAGGGCCACTGCAAAACCAGATATCTCAGTGGTGGTTCCCTCGAACCATCCTGTCGTCTTCCATTCTTCATTCGCGTTTCCTCCGGCCGAGAAGCCAGTCACAGCGACTATAATACCGATGACTGTGACACCCAGCAGAGCAACAAACTTGAAGAACATGAAAAAATCACCAATGCGGGTAGCGAACTTGGTGGAGATGCAATTGAGCAGGGTCACCGTGACAAGCCCTCCAAACGCAACACCCTTGTTGATCCAAGGATTGACATCGCCGACATCAGCGCCCACAAACGCACGGACGACATATTCGCCAAAGATGAGAGAGATAATCGCCGCAGAGCCAGGTTTCAATACCAACACGGCGCACCATGCGAAAAGAAAACCCGTCAGCTCTCCGAAGATCTTGGACAGATAGATCTGCGAGCCTCCGTTGAGCGGAATTGCTCCTCCCAGCTCTGCATAGCTAGCAGCGCCCGTCCAGGCCAGTAGACCAGCCACAGCCCAAACGATGAGCGAGGCGCCCGGCGACCCCGCATTGGCATTGACTTGACTCGGTGACGAGAAGATACCAGATCCAATAATTAGCCCGACGATGAGCGATAGCCCGTTCAGGTATGTCAATGTTTTGTTCCGCTCTAGCGATCCGTCTGTGAACCCTGGTCTGTCCGCGGACGGAGTACCTAGGGGCGCGTAGCCACCCTGTGTTTGCGACAGCGGGAATAGGTTGCGCCCGAAATCAAAAGCCGAGGATATAGAGAATGAGCTCTGAGCTCTGTGACGGCCAACTAGCCCGGCATCTTGACGCGAATCTGCGAGAGGATCCTCGTCCTCAAGGGAGAGCTTGCGGGATGAGGAGACGCCGTCGGGAGAAGAGGAGCGTGAGGACCCGCCCACAGAGCCGGGGGATGAGGACGCGAGGGAGGCAAGTTCTAGTGAATCTCGAGGCGCAGCGAGGCCATTCCTGCCTTGATATGTATTTGACATGTTCTCTTTGTGTCCGTGTAGTATAAATCGTCGAGGAGAGGGAGCGAGGGTAGCGGAAAGGTATGTCGTCAGGAGTAGCCAAGGGAAGTCTCCATTGCCTGAAGGGAATGGGGAGAATAGCGAGAATGTCGAGTCGGTAGAAGGAGAAGTCTCCAAAGTGAGTTGAAGTGAAGAAGAAGAAGCCGCCAAGGGGGTGTGTTTTTTGTCGATCGCCCGGCTCTCCCTTGGCCTCGACCCTTAGATTTCCGGGCCCCCGCGATTTCTATTTTTCTTCAATTGCACTTCCACATGAATAACTTATCTTCTTTATGCTGTAGAAGCAGCCACGGTCTCAGAGCTGTAGCTCGGCCTGTACGCTATGCTTCAACCTCAGCAACCTCGGCGTCATCGTCAAAGTCATCCCGTTCCAACTCGCGCCGCTGGCTAAGCATCGCCTTCGTGGGCGCAACAGCAGCAGGTGCAGGCGCCTATATCCGATCCCAAAACACATCATCCGCCACCTTGAACCCCGAAACATTCACCAAATATAGCATTGTATCACGCGAGCCCGTGTCGGCAACCAGCAGCCTTTTCATGCTACGACCACGCATACCCAGCGACAGCAACTACGATGTCTACGAGGAAGCATGGCAGACGGGAGTCTGGAGTGTGATGTTCAAGCAACCACAGTTACAAATCGGACGGGATTACACGCCGCTGCCCACGACGTCGGCGACTTCGCTAAGTGTCGACGACGAGAACGAGGGCTGCCTGCGCTTCTTCATTCGAAAGGATCCCTTCGGAGAGGTCTCGCGCTACCTGCACAACCTTGATGTAGGTGCTGACGTCGAGATTCGTGGACCCAAGATCGAATGCGCGATCCCGAAGGAAACGGAGGATATTGTCTTTATTGCTGGTGGGACGGGGATTGCGCCGGCTCTGCAGGCTGCTTATTCTCTTCTGAATCGCACGCACACCGAGCGTCCACCGACGATCCATATCTTGTGGGCGAATCGGTTAAAGAATGACTGTGCTGGTGGACACAGTGACTCGCTAAAGCCGCAGTCACGCCGGGGCTGGTTTTCCGGGTGGTTTGGCTCGAAGAGTCGCGATACTACTTCGGAAAAGGCTGTGGATGTTGTACCAACAGAAGAAACTTCTATTATTGTGCGAGAGCTAGAGGCGCTCAAGTCCCAGTATCCCGGGCAGGTCATTGTGGATTATTATCGGGACGAGGAAAACACGTTCATTGGAAAGGAAGATATCCGAGGTGCTATTACACCAGCGTCAAAAAGCAACTCTCGCAGGAGCAAGTTGATTCTGGTTTCCGGTCCTGAGGGGTTCATCAGCTACATGGCTGGGCCTAAGCTGTGGGCGCAAGGTCAGGAGCTCCAGGGCCCCTTGAAAGGACTCATCAAGGAACTTGATCTCAAAGAATGGGCTGTGTGGAAGCTCTGAGCTCTTTCTCTTGGGCTTTTGTACCAACATCGGAAACATTTTGTCATTAAAGCATATATATAGCATGGATATACTGGGAGTTATGTTGAATAAACAGTCGCAACTGTCCTGGACACTGTGGCGTCCTATTTCGTTACCCATCACACATTCCTGGCCAAAAGCTCCAGGTTGAATTCGCTCAAACCCCGATTTTATATCCAAACGGATCTACTGTGCTGTAGCAAAGTCCTCGAGGTACTTCACTAGCTTCTGCACATTCTCCAATGGGACCGCATTGTAGTTGCTGGCGCGCATACCGCCTACACTACGGTGGCCCTTGAGGCCTTGGAGAAGACGCTTCTCAGCGCCAGCGATGAACTCCTTCTCCTTTGTATCATCGCCGCCGCAGACACGGAAGCAGATGTTCATGCGGCTGCGGACGCTAGCGTCAGGAACAACCTGGTACACTTGCGGGAACTTGTCCAAAGCACCGTAGATAAGCTCGGACTTTTTGTTGGCTACTTCCTCTTGCCCGCTGACCTTTTGAGCGCCGAAATCGGCCATCAGGTCGGCCATGACCTGGCCGGCAATCCAGAGGTTGAAGATGGGGAGGGTGTTGTAGAGGGAGTTATTCTTTGCGGTGATTGCGTAGTCGAGAACGATTGGGCCGGGAAGACCGCCAATGTTCAACCGATGGAGAAGATCAGAGGAGGGAGTCGCGGTCTGGGGAGGGAGGAGATCCTTGCGAACGATGGCAATGGTGATACCAGTGACACCGATGTTCTTTTGTGCGCCACCCTGTATATATTGTTAGTGTACTACACCCTTAACGCGAAAAGATTGAAGCCAACGTACGAAAATGACCGCGTATTTGCTGACATCAACCTTCCGGCTGATGAAGTTGGAGCTCATATCGGCGACCACGAGGCGCTCATCTTCGGCATCCTGACCCTGAGCCTCCAACGACTTGGGGAACTGCTGGAACTCGACACCATCGACGGTCTCGTTGTCGCAGAAGTAGACAAACGCAGAGCCCTTGCCGCCCTCCTTCTTGGTAGGAGTCAATGACCAGGTATCCTCAGCGGGAATTTTTCCAAACTTTCCATCGTTGGCCTTGCGAGCATCAAGAGCAACATTCACGTATTTCGAGCCGATCAGTCTACTCGCTTCCTGGGAAGCCTTGAGCGACCAAGATCCTGTCACAAGGTAATCCAGCTTGAGCTCCTCATCGACCTCCTTCTGAAGTCTCTGGAAGACCAATTCGTCAATCTGAGTCTGTTCCGCACCGGGCTGTGCCTTCTTCACATCGGCCTCCGCCCTGCGACGACGGCGCTCAATCCAGACGGGGACCAGGTTTTGCACGACAGCGCTGAACTCGCCACTGCCTCCGGCCTGCATGAACAGGATCTCATAGTTATCGGGGATATCGAGGAGAGCGGCGAGGTTGGCTTTGGCATCGTTGAGGATCTTGTTTGCGGTGGGGGAGCGGTGCGAGATTTCGCCGAGTCCGAGTCCGGCGTCGTTGAAGTTGACAAATGCCTTTGCGCCGGCTTCAACGACTGAGGTCGGGAGAGGAGCTGGGCCAGCTCCAAAGTAGGCGACTTCTTGTCGGGAAGGCATAGTGATTTTAATTAGGGGGACTGATGTAAAGAGAAAGAAGAGAAGCGGGAGGGAAAATCCTCAAAAGGTGTGGACCGTAGTGGATCAACCTTTAAGGACAGTACGAAGAGATATAGCTATTTATATGTTCCAACGACAGGATTTACTGGAATTCCAATGCGCAGCATAATATATTCACCGAATCTACATTTACACGTTCAATTGAGTGTTCTATAGGTCAATCCTGGCAATGGCGGGGTATGAGTCAATTCTGTATGCGCCATTGAGTCATGATCTCGGTTGAAGAATGAGTTTTTCGGATGGCTTATATGGCTTGTACTGACGAAGTACGTAGTAAAAGCATATCACAGAGTCATCTCGCTTTCCAATTGCCTAGGATCTAATCTATTTGACAGATCAACGTTGGAATGGCGGGGGTGATCGACATATACAAGGTTGTATAGTATGAAATGACTGTTTTCCAAATGTATGAAGTCAGTAAGAAATAAACATGTCTCTCTCTTAACTAGATCCAATTGCTCTTTTCGTAGAGTCTGTTCTTCCTCTGTACTAAGTAGTTGAGATATGAAAGATGAAGCCCATAGACCGATATCGGCGAAAGAGTCACATGCTATTATCAGGTGACTGGTTTGTAATGTTTGTCTCGACTTTTCTATGACCTTTGACACCATATCTCAGGCAGTGCTAGTAGCAAAGGGCAAGTACTGCTAGGACTTATTTCCACGAGCTTAGCAGAGGGGAGGAGCTCTCTATGGCAGTTTGAGGATTCGAATAGTGGGAGGTTCCTGTGAGCAACTTGTCATTCTACTTAGGACATGTACAAAGCCCCTATAACGAGATATCATTCTGAAGCATGACTGTTCAAATCGTTCAGCTCTCTGGACTTGCCTGCTAACTCTACAGTGCCTCTTCTATTATCAAGCCATACTCAGCGGGATGTGTTGAAACTCCCGAAGTCCGTAGTATGGCCTGAGGATGTTAGTTTGGGGGCTATTTCAGGGGTTTTAGATATAAGTGCTTCGCTCTTTTCTGTCGACTTTATAGCGAACATAATTGATTTTCCAGTGTTTCTCATAATGATAATGAGCCAGTCCCAGGCGCATTTGTATCTATATCGAAAGATATTGCTGGTGGTTACTACCGGAGGATTCACACATGCTGGTAAGACGGAACATGAAACGTGAACATATTGACACTGATTAGGAAATATACAGCTCCTGTTTTGGAGATTGGCCGGGTGCTCGCGGAACGTGGCCACGAAATTGAATTTGCAACAGTCGAGGGACAAGAGAGCTGGGTGAAACCCGAGTATGACTTCGTCAACAAGCTTCATCAGTTAGGCCCCGGGTATGCTACGATGGCTGGCGAGGCCGTGCGCCAGGCCACTAGAGTTAAACGGGCAAGCTACGAAATGCCGTTGTCAACACTGCTCCTGTTCTAGCTAATAGACCGCCAGTTTGCAGTCTTGGCATTGATACTGAGGCGTATTAACTCACTGTATTTCATCCATTGTGCTTTTTTAGATATCGAGTAGCGAGGGTAAAAACCTAGTGGTGAAATATCATGTAACCCACCATCAACTCGAATGAAGATCCAGGAAGATGACTTGAGAGCAAGAGGATGGATCTATCTACCATTCCCAGCCATTGTTGTCTCGGTACAAGTCAATTCTCTCAATGGGGAAATACGACTTGATGGACGGATCCACTAAAACAGGATCGTGCGTGGCATAGTGAGCGTCGCTCCAAATCTTATCAAGAAAGCGGTTGGTCGCATCTCTGAAGCCGAATATGTGCCTGAAATGAACCAGTCAGCTATTTCATCATCATCGAGGATAACCAGAGGGCAAGAATCACACGTACATCTCTCCAGTAGACCATTCGTATATGATTTTAGTGCAACTGGGTACCCAGACTTGATAGTCAAACGGCAAAAGCATCTTAGTTCATGTCAGCCCTGAATATTTTGGCAATCGCGTAGGCAACGTACTTGTCAATCTGTCGGAACTTGACCCGAATGTCTTGCCGTTCCGAGAAAGCGCAATTTCAGAACCGGGTGAATTCCAAAGGCTCGCCAGGCACCTTCTTCCATACCACATAAGTGACAAATCCGCCCGGTATGATATCGTCATTATCCTGCTTCCCAAACTGTTATCCAAGAAGTTCGGGAACAACTTTACAGCCTTGCTGCTTGAAGTGCTTCAGGGCTTGGAGCTCTGGGGGCTCGAATGGCCCGGTAGCCTGGGCAGCTCGGACTGAAGCCTTTCTCAATTCTGTTCCAAGCCAGGGTATCTGCTGATAGATACGCAAGAACTTGAGGGGTCCTTGCGCACCAGAGGGGCGACACAAAAACTTTCCAGCAATGTATGCAGGACCCCTACCATCAATGAAATTTTGCTCGGACTGGGTCACGATATCCTCTTCAATCTTCTCGACTATCTCCCAGGTCTCAGGTCTGAAGTTAATCGGGGCTTGGGGCGGAGAGTTCATTGTAATTTGTCTGCCTTCGAGGCCAGAGAGGACTTGGCCAGAGTTAGAAGAGTTAGACATGATAGGGTAGGGATTAATGATGTTACCAATGATGCGATTGGAGTGAACTGATAGAAAGAGAGGACTTGAGAGGAGAATGGACGCGAAAGTGAGAAGTTGAGAAAGTTGCCCAGCTGAGAGAGAAAACAAAAAAAGGAAGAGAGAGCTCGCCAACTATGGGTAATATGCGTAGACGTACATGCAGCAAACCGAATCCCAAAACAGCAAGTACTCTGACTATAAAACAAACAGAACCAACCTCTTCCTCATCCACTCTTCCACTTCCTTCGCCTCTTCCATCCTCGTCCCTCATTCTTCACCCTTCATCTCTCCGCCATCGATCTACTTCAAATCCACAACCACATCCACCATGTATCATCCCCCTGCAGCACAACAAGATCGTAACAACCCCCTGAGTCTTCCAATCTACGAATGCTGGTTTTGCCCAACGAACTGGATCGGTTTCTCAGGCCTCCTCTTCCATCTCGAAGAAGGCCGTTGCGTGAAGCAGGACCGCATCCGCACTCTCGCTTTCGAGACTCCTGAATATGGGTTTTACGGCAACCGACTCACCGACCAAAACCCCTTCTTCTGCTTCCAATGCCGTGCTCAGTTCCCTCAGGTCTCTTACCTCTATCACCATGCTGAGCACAACCCTTCCTGCTCGTACTTGCTCAACCCCTCCGAGTGCCTAGGAGCTCTCCGTGACTTTTACATTGAGTACTATGAGTGCCCTGGCTCGGACTATGTCCACTTTTGAGTTTCTTTCGTCATGAATATTGATTCCAATTTCATTGCAATTGTGGTGGGCTGCTTGGTTTGAGAGAGGGAAAGGAGATATCAGAGCTTTTGTTTGTTCAGGGAGAAGAAGTGGGCTGCAGTGAGGTGAGGCATTGTGGTTTGTTTCTGGTTCACAAAGGGAATGGCGTGCAATATGTGGAATAGCTTACATCGCCAAATAACATACTTAATGTTTGGATTCTTCCATTTTATATTGTTTGATTATCGCCTTGCCATTGATGGAACATTTGATAAGGTAAGGCTCTGTATATTAGCTTTGAGCTGTGGTCAACCAAAGTGCCATTTATGTATGACAAAAGCCCTAGAATAGCACAAAGAAAGGCGAAAGAACCACAAAACAAAAAAGAAGGGTAAAAAACCCCTAGCATAAAGTAAGCACCACTAGATAAAGCTAATCGCCCTACAGGAAGAAGCCATATGGATAGACAGGGATGATGAAGCTATTCATAGCACATCCTGCACAACATACATCGGTGGTTATCGGCCTACATCCCACCCCCTACCTGACTATTAGCTTATTATAGACAATTTAAAGAACTTCATGATCCTTCTAAGCCAAAATAGGGGTCTAAATAGTCCAGTTACATTGTTGTCCGAGGCTGCAAGGTACTTCCTTGTCAGCCCCGATGACAGGGTGAAGGGATGACGTTTGTTCTGCAGCACAACGTGGGTTTCTTATTTTATTTTCGGAGCATTTACTATTTTACTCCTACTACCTTCTATGTTTGATTGGATGATAATCCTTCTAGAAGGAATTCATTCTAAGCAGATATCCCGCTATTCTTAGATCTGACAGGAGTTTTAGAATTGAAACACTGAAACTCCGACAATATTCTAGTCGAATAGCGAATAAGGAGAAATAGCCAATGGAAATAGAAATAGCAAAAACAAATATAGAAATATCTTAAATGCGAGTAATCACAATGATCGACACCCAGGAAGCATGTTTCAACCTGCCTTATACAGGGCTACAGCTGAAGCTTGCCTCAGCATTGGAATTCTTCATGATACCGTAGCATCTACGATGACAGGAATAGCTCCCAAGCCCCAATATAATAATTTAGGGCGTGCTGTATTGCCATCCTTCGGCATCGGATACATCTGGCCTAGCTGAGACACGCCCGGTACTTTGAGTACTTTGCGGAGACTGTCTCCGGTCCTGACTCAGATAGATCATTGATGTTTGACAAAATTCTGTCTTTGACAAGGACAATAGGAGTGTTGTGGCTAATTTTCGAAAATGAACCCGAAGCGTTCGTTGCTGGGTGCCTGGGATGAATGAGACCCCGGCAACCAAGGCAGACGATTTTGGGATTCCCTTTTCTTTCTTATAAGTATCACATTGCTGATCGGTGGTGGTAGTTCTTGGGTTACCATCGCATACATTATTAGTCTATCAAGCTGCTATTCATACACAATTGCATCAGTTCTTGCAACTTCATCAACACATCACCTCCCGTCTCCCCTTTGAAGCTATCTAGCAGTTATCTCTGCCTAAATCATTCGTCATGATGTCACCTGCAATGGGTCGAGGAGGATACAATGCCCCCGCCAACAGACCTTGCCGCAAGCTTTTGCCTAGCCGAAATTAGGCCGTCCAGAATGTGCATGATGGACGATGCACTCTCAGCAATCATTTCAATCATGTCAATTGCAACTAGCAGTCGGTCGATGTCACGACTCTTGCCGAACAAGCTATCATAATATGGCTTTGCAAGTCAAGCTCGTTGGAGCTATACTTGAATCGCAATGTTCATTTGCCGACACAGAATCTATGACAGTCAGCTCGTCATCCGGACCAGCAAACCACGAGAAAGACCCTCCAGTACTTACTTCTCGAAGACGACTCCCAACACATCCTCGACATCTCCACTCTCGCCTTTTCCTGTGATCTTGGCGAGCATATCAGCCGCAAAGCGCAGATGTTCCGCAGCAGTGACGATATCGACTTCAGATTCAACATGGGAATCAAGAGAGCCGAGTCGTTTCTCTCGCGATGCATCATCATGACATTCGGCAGAAGAGGCTTGAGATAGGAAGTCGTCCAGATGACCAAGACATATTTGAAGATTAGAGCTTTGGCGATGCGTGACACCTAGAGAATCTTCCCAATACGAGATATCATATTGATCCCCATCTCCGTCCACGCCAAGCGGCGAGGCAATCTGCTCAAACGTCGTGATTAGTCCACGTAGAAAGGCTTGTAGATTACCCGGGTCTGTGGCGATATTGAGAGACGATGCTCCCTGCCGGGCTTCCTCGCAGGAAATGGTAAATACACGCTCTACCGGGACCGAAGGGAAGAGGTCGTGGATCGTATCCGACAATGACTGCGGCACGCTACTTTCCAAGGCAGTGTGTAGCTTGTCGCATTTGTTGACAGCCACAACGAGACACTTTCCTGCTTCCACGCAGTCATTAACAGCACCCAGAACCTCCGGCTCAACGAATAACCGGACGCCAGTGGCAGTGTCTTCCAGCGAAAGAACCACAATAACAACATCAGACTCCAAAGCCCTCTCCCTAGCCCGGCGAATGCCCTCTTTCTCAACAGCTCCAATAACAACCCCCTCGCCATCACCAGAGCCGCCCTCAGCCCGGATCCCCGCCATATCCCCAAGCTTACAATACCATCCTCCAAGATCAACCCCAACATCGACGATATCCCTCGTCGTCCCTTGTTCAGTACTAACAATGGCAGCCTCCTTCCCAACAACCCGATTAAGCAACGAACTCTTGCCAGCATTCGGCGCACCCAACAGCGCAACCCGAATCCCATTCCTAAGCAACTCGCCCCGCGACGCATTAGCAATATGGAAACCGATCTGCACGCTCAACGTGCGCACTTGGGCCGCAACAGAAGAAACAAGCTCCTCGGTGGACTCATCGAAATGCTGATCCTCAGAGAAATCAATCAGCGCCTCCAGCTCGCCGCGCGCATACAGCAGACCCTGCCGCCACCGCTCATATCGGTTCAGCAATGCGTCGCTGGAGCCACGCACGGCTAGTCGTCGCTGCTGCTCGGTGTCGGCGGAGAGTGTGTCGCCGAGAGCTTCAATCTGAGGCAGGCTGAGACGGTCGTTCATGAAGGCGCGGCGGGTGAATTCGCCTGGTTCGGCGTAGCGCACTGTTTGCTCTGTGGTGTTTGTCTGTGCGATTGCTGAAAGGACGGCTTTTGTTATTGCGGGGCCGCCGTGGATGTGTAGTTCGAGGATGTCTTCGCCTGTTGCGGTTCGTGGGGAGGGGAAGTAGAGGACTAAGGCGCCGGCATCGAGGATTGTGTTTGCGGTTGGGGGTTGGGTTGGGTCATAGAGGGTGCGGAGGGCTGCATATCGCGGTTTTGGAAGGGGGTGGTTTGGACAGAGACTTTTGTATATCTGGATAGCATTGTTAGTCTGGTGCTTTGGTGGGTTGGGGTTGTCTTCGAGGAATACGTACAGAAGTACAGGCCGGACCCGATACACGCACGACTGCAATGGCTGCTCGTCCAGTTGCAGTAGAAAGCGCATATATTGTAGAGTCTCCATCTAGCATGAATCTAGCTGGGCGAGTAGACGAGAAAGCTCGAGCTTGTCCGGGAGCCCGCCGGCCTCGCGGTTCGGAGAGAAAGCCATGTCGGATATATGATTTATTTGAGATGGTTTGCCATGATTGACTCGTTGACAAGCTGAAGGGAGAAACCCAACGCAGTACTTGTCGAGATGCTCGCATCCGCAAGATTAGACCAATGAAATATGGTAGAAGCCGAGGAGTCCAAATGTTCAAATGTTGGTCCGATGTTTATCTTGCGATAAGGGCGACTCTATCTTACCGCCTCTATCACCGCCTTCACGAACCATATAACCTTCGAGTTTCATTGAGAACATGGAAGAGATCGAGAACATAGATTTTTGTCTAACTGCGAGTATTCAAAACCTGCTATTGAAAAGAACAAGCAAAAGCAGTCCATCTAATGCGGGTCTAGTCAAGGATACACAGCAGATATAAAACTTGACAACGACTGTGCTTCAAAGTAAGGAGTAAAGAACAAGGCGACAATGCAGGAAACATTGAACATCAAGCTCACCATGCAATTCGATGGTACGCCCTCCAATCATCGCCACCTTTCTATGGCAGGTAGCGTTGGATGAAGAAGACGGGGGTGTGGGGAAGAGATTATGTACAAGGAGAGGGAGACAGGATGTCGGTGGGTATGTGGGAATGGAAAAAAAAAAGAAAAGAGACAATGATTGCACATGAAGGGATACTGTTAAGATGAAACAGAAAAGAAGAAACAAAGAAATTGTATCATCGCACCATGCTTGGCTCGTAGAAGTGTAGGTAGGGAATGGGTATTATACAATCGAGGGCGGTTGTAGTAAGTAGTAAGTAGTGGTGTTGATGGCAATGGAGAGCAATTGGGGTTAAATCCAATGCATCATCAATGAGAATCGATAAAACATTAAATTAAATCGGCTGTCGGTGATTGACTTAATCCGAAAAATCAGTTGGTTTTTGAGGAGAGGAATCGTCAATCGAGGGATCCTGTGATGAATCGCCTTGCTCCGAGACGACGATGGAAGGGGGAGGTTGAGACTCGTTGGGTGAGCCGGGGGGTTGTTGGTCGTCTGTGGCCATCGAGTCTGCCTGCGAAGGAGAAGCAGGCTCTTGCACTGTAGCAAGGCCACTAGAGCCATCCGCGCTATCTTTGCTCCCGCCTGTGGGATTTCGGCGTCTCATGCGGCGATTACGGCGCTCTTCATCTGCGCTCTCTCTTCTCCGTCGCTGGCGCTCGCCGCCGCCTGCATCAGAATTACTCCTCAGACCGAGAAGCATGCTGGCCGCACGATCGGCAACGTCTTCGCCTTCAGACACTTGAGCTTCCTGTTTGCCATCTTCCTGTGCGGTACTCGGAGGGCTCAGAAGACTGGTCTCGTCATTATTATCGCCATTGGTTGTCTTTTCGGCTCCGTCTTCGCCTCCTTCCGCCTCGCCCGAATCAGGTGGTGGCTTGGTCCCCGAAGTTACGCGGACGTTATGCCGCTCCTTTAGACGAGCACGACGACGGCGGTCTCGTTGATCCTTGGCTTGAGGTGCTGCAGCACGCAACTTCTCAAGTAATGAGTCCATGGCACCACTTGAAGCAGGCGACTGCACTGCCTCTGCGGTGGGAGTGCTGTTGGCGAGGTTGACATTGATTCGCTTGCGAGCGAGGGATGCTTCTGTGCGCCTTCTGGATTCTTCTAGAGCCGTGTTCTTCTCCCTGGATTTCTTCCACTCGATCAAGAACGAGCTCAACTTCGCAAAGAAATCTCGTCTAGCATTCTCATCTGCGTTGTCTTCACCGTAGAAGACCATGATATCGTCAAACGCCTTCGCCATCTCATCAAGGTAGAGCTGCAGCTGCTCGGCCTTCCGTCTGGCATCCTTCATGGACCGCTGAACGACTTGGCTGACGCGATCCTGTGGGTGGAACCTCTTAGGGTCACTCAGGTTACCAGCGTCCAAGCTGGCCTGTACGTTCTTGATGTTGCTAATGTATTTGATAGCGTCAGTGCGGAGCTGATCGACATTAACCTTCTGAAGACCAATGACACCGCTGATCTCATCGAGGAAGCCCTCCCACTCTGGATACTGGTTGCGCACGATACGCTCGACCAGATCGGCAAAGGTAGTCTCATTTTTGTCGTCTTTCACCATACCCAGCCGGGCGAGGGAGCTCAGCTTGAAACCCTGGGCCTGCTTGTTGGCATCGTTCATGAAGTTTCCAATGTCGAGAATCAGACCGAGCACGTTCATCAATGACACAGAGTCCCGCAAGGACTCGCTGACTCGTGCAACCTCTTTGAGCCTTGTGGAGATGTGCTCGTACTCTGGCTCGAAAGTGCGGGTCAGTGCAAGTGCTCTGTTTCTTGCTTTCCAGTAGTGATTGAGCTCAAATGCAGTGTAGAGATAGATCTGATCCTCGCGAGTGATCTCGGAGGGATCCTGTTCGCGATCGGAGGTAGCGGCGCCAGGGCCCGTCCAATCCATACTATATGGTGCCATAAGCTTGGCCACGTTCTCTGGTATATTGCACATTTCGTCTCTTTGCAGGAAGTCCATGACAACACTGTTATCCAGAATTTCCTTGTCACAATGGATGATCATGCGAGTAACCTCCTCGGCCGGGTATTGTGAGAACTTGGACAGAGCAATCTGGAAGTTCTTGGATAGATCGTTCGAGATAATCTGTTTCTTGGCCGTGCGCTGCTTCGCACCAGTGCTAGCTCCGAATATCTTCGTTTCCTTGGCCATGAATAATCGCTCCACCTCGTCTAGTACACCCTTCTTAGCAAGCTCGGTATATTTTTCTTCCTTTGCTTCGGCGGTTGGCGCATGGGTAGCCCAAACAGTCACTTGAGGCGTGTCGACCTTGTCCCAATGCAGAGCCTTGAGCTTCTTCTTCGGTCGAATGAATGGCATGTGGATTGTAGACGGCGAAACATCTCCAACCATGTATGCGGGTCTCCAGCCTGTACCTAAGGCAGCGCTGGGGGGTGGAGGCGGGGGAATCATGAGGCCATTAGCTCCAGGAACAGGAGGTGGTGGTGGAAGAGCGAATCCACCACCACCGGGAGGCGGTGGTGGAGGCAAGCCAACTCTCCCACCGGGGGGCGGAGGTGGAGGCGGTAATCCAGGAACACCCTTGGCACCACCTGGCGGAGGCGGCGGTGGGAGAGCCATTCCGCCAGGCGGTGGTGGAGGAGGTAGACCAATCTTTCCACCCGGGGGAGGCGGCGGTGGAAGAGCAGAGCCCCCTGGCGGAGGTGGAGGTGGAAGAGCCAAGCCCCCTGGTGGAGGTGGAGGAGGAAGAATCTTGCCTCCTGGCGGTGGGGGTGGGGTAAGAGCTACAACTCCAGGCGGCGGCGGAGGCGAAGGAACAACATTGTCCCCTGGAGGAGGAGGCGGCATAGCCTTTGCAGCAGCTTCATGCTCTTCTAGCTTGAGTACCTGCTCCCCTTCAACAACGTCGGGATCTTCAGCCTCAAACCTGGGAACCTTGGAAGCAAGCTCGCCTAGGAAGCCGGTAGTCTGGGCAGCGTTCAAACGAGGACGATGCATTTCCACCAGACGAGGCCTCTCATACATCGGCTCACCATTGCTGTCTAGTGGAATGTCCTCCTCGTCTTCCAGAGTCGAGTCCATCGTAGGGATATGGCTGCGCTTGCGGTAAACAGATCCCAAAGATCCAGGGTCAAGGTTTCGGCGGGTAGTTTCAGCAAAGTACTCACTGTCATCTACTTCACCTTCCATCTTCTCGCGCAGCTCGCGGAGGCGATCCGATGGTCCATGCTGGCCCCAGACCTTGCCCTCCAGTTTGAACTGGGTCTTTGTCCGCTCAAGCTGGCGTTCCAGACGTTCCATGAGTCGTTCGCGATCCATAATACCGGGCATCTGGGATGGATCTGCTGCCTCTACCATATCATGGTTGTTGACCTTTCGGGCATTAGAGGCAGCGATATCCTGGGCATCTCGGAGCATGAGGTATAGTTCTCGGGTTTCCAGCTCATTGCGTTGCAATTCCTGAGCACGCAGTCGTTGTATTTCTGCAACCTCGGCCTTGAACGATTCATTTTGCCTTTGTTGCAGCTCGATTATACCAGCTTGTTCATCGATTTGCTTTTGCAATTTCAAAACTAAGCCTTCTGCGCCGAGCTCGATCTGCGCTCGCATCTCATCGCGCTCAGCAATGGCAGCCTCTGCGATCTGCCGAGCCTCAAGAGACTCATCATAGACACGTCTTGCCTCAGCATCGGTGTGCAGCCGATCTAGCAGACTCTGCACAGTGAAGGTCAGGCCTTGCCGAAGATCAAGGTCGGGCAGCCTCCGGTCCATGGCCACGTAGCTCAGCATGGCATCTACAAGCTGGAACATACGGAGCCCTTCCTCCCCGGAGTTCTCCCGGATGAGGAGCATATGCTGCATAGCCGAGAGGAAGTAGTCATGGGATCGACTGCCGTTGATCTTGGACGTGATTGCATCGACGATTTGCATAGGATCGCTCATGTCCTTAACTTCGCCCTCGATGCTATCCTTCATGCTGCTGCCCTCCCGCTGGAGAAGGTCTTCATAATCGATGGCCTCATTATCGCGGAACCGTTCGATTTGCTTGTCAATAACCTCATACTGGAATCCCTCCATCTTTGTCAACAGACGCTTGATTCCACATGATGTGAATTGGGCGCGGATATGGCAACGGAGCTGCAGGTCCGTTTCTGCCCCGTCCACCAGCATATTGATAAGGATCATGGTTGAAACCGCATACTCCATAAGGAGGTTCTCCATGCCAATTCCACCGCTGCGGTACTCTTCGCTGGCACCGACCAGACTTCCCATCTTTCCACGGCCGTCGATGGTGACCTCGACAATACGCATCCAAGCATCGAAGCGACCGGTCTCGTTGTGATCATGTTTGACCTTGTCCATGGCTTGCAGAACTTTTAGGTGGCCTTGTCCATCACCCCAGTGGCACAAGAAAGTCAGGACTTCGCTGACAAGTTTCCGAGTATTGAGGCGCGGTGATGATAACGAGCTGACAAGTGCAACTAGCACATTTTGATGCTCTAGGGCGTCGTCTGCGCCATACTTGTTGTTCATCAGACCTTTCAGACATTTAGCAATATCGTATTCTCGGTCTAGATCCTTATCGCCTGTGGGGGGAGCCGGGACAGGACCAGAGGCTTTTCTTCTGTTGATCTTCAAGAGGACATTGGTCAAAGCGATTTGGCCTTGGGCTTCAACAAAGGCTTTCACCCAGCTGTGTAGTGATTAGTGATACGCATAATATCGAGAAAAGGAGGTATTTCATACCTGATTGGCTGTGTCCGCAAGCTGACACTCAAACTAGCAAGCTGCTTGGACGTAATGGTGTCATCCATTACCTTCTTCACATACCATTCCGGGCTACCTTCTTCATCGGCACGTTCAAGCAAACCAGACAGACCGTCATGGCCGTGAGTTTGCCGCGCATTTTGCCGTCTTTTTTGCTCTCCTTGCAACTCTGTCAAGCGATCCTGATGGACCAATGTCCATTTCTTTGAGGCAGGGTATGACAGCATCTGCCGTTTAGCCTGTTCGGGAAGATTTTGCCATCCTCGCTTCTGCATCAGCTCTAGAAAAAGCTGATCCACAATGCGGTCATCTCTCGGTCGAGTTAAGTAGTTGTCTTGTGGCCGGGGGACAGCAGCCGGTGCAGATATCTGGTGGGAGGACCCCGCATTTGACAAGCGACCCGAGCTGGAACTGGGAAACAAAGCAGGACGGTCACTAGAATGCGAGGTTGTGAGAGTGCGAGAGGAATTATCCGAGGAGAAGTAGCTTGAGCCGCGGGTGTTAGAAGAAACGGAGGAATAGATGCTGGCTTGGTCGAGGGAGGTGCGGGAGTTAGAGGACGAATCAATAGAATAGGAGTTGTGGGTAGGGCCATTGTTCGCTGATGAGCTGCCTGGCCGTCCCCATTGCTGCTGTTGCTGTTGATGTTGTTGATATTGTTGTTGATATTGCTGCTGCTGTTGTTGTTGCTGTCTGGCACCTCGCTCGCCGGGGTTGCTGCCGGGGTTATTCGAGATGTGCGGGTGCGCACGAGGACCAGGATATGGGACGTACCCATTTGGCGCAGAGGTAGAGGTCACAGTGGGATATTGATGATAGTCATTTCCAGCTTGGCCCAAGTGGTTGGGAGAAGGCTCGTTGCGCGATGAGCTAGGGCGTGACATGTTATCGATTGGAATCGGGGTCCTGGTATCGGTGGGGAGGCTTTCAAAGGGGATGGAGGTGATGACGCCTGAGGTATGTGCGATACTGCTTGGGTCGAAATCCTGGGTCAAGTCGACAGATTGAATCGAAGACCGCTTCGAATGGCGGGACGAGCGTGAGCCCGCGCTTCCCGGAGGTGCCAGGCCATCGTAGGGAGCTCCATAACTATCGTATCGTTCCTCGGTCGGCTTCTCTTTGTACAACTTTCGTCCGAAGAACGACTTTCCACTCGATGTCGGCTTAGGTTTCTCGGCTTGTGAACTGGTGGGCATCTTGGCGGGCGTCACTAAGATGATGCAGGGCGCAGCATAAGGGCCCCTCCAAAGCTCTCAAGAACGGTATTAAATAGGGATGTCCGATTTCGCGATAAGGCGCTGTCGATCGCAAGGGATATGGGAGAAGATGATGACATTCAAAGCGAAAGTGGCTCTCTGTTTTGTCCCTCCCTGGCTAGTGCTAGTTAGTATACCCGGATTGCGACAGCGGAGGCGCGAGAGGCTGAGGGGTAAGGGGCTTCCTTCACGGCACATACCCCACAAAGAAAGCAAAATAGGAGAGGAGGAAAATAACATGCAAGCTTTTGCAAATGTCAAGTCCAGTTTGCCGCCAGGATCAAAGCCCGAGCGTTCTTCTAATCGTTCCATTGATATTAGGGGGCTTCCCGGAGAAACTCCCCGACCGTGCACGTGATGTTTAAGATCACGTAAGCTTGTACTTGGACCCTTCCAAGGTCGACGTCCACTGGGCCGGAATGAACGGAGTTTGAAAGAGAAAATAACTCATTGTTGGGGCTGAGCGAGGATACTAAGCCAGATACCATCCATATATCAGCGTCATATCAAGTTTAGCAACTGTGTAGTCTCGTAGAATGATTATAGATTCAAGGCAATGAGATACATACTATGCCGCTAAACTACTTCGGGTATGTCCTCCATAGTTCATCACTGTCAACTAGAACTAGAGCAAGTCCCTCATCATTTACTATATCTATTCCTGGTATATATCTTTATTTGGCACCTACCACAGACATAGCCAGTTCTTTCACGTTCCGTCTTTGTTCGAAGTCAAAGAGAGAGTAGGAATAACTTGAACGGCTCTTTAGTCCGGTAGCGTAGGAAATATGTGAGCCTACGATCTTTAGATGTTAATCTAGTGTTAATAATGGGTGAGCCAGCTGTAGGCGGCTGTCTCCAACCATGTTAAGAGCTGCGGACAGTGCGAGGCCCATGGTGCTAGCGGCTTAGCAAGTGCATATAGAAAGAATGATAGGCTCGCAAAGGAGATATGGGAAAGAACAGAGAATGGGCTAAGAAAACATGTTGTATGAGACTCAGACTACCTATTATATAGGTACTCTGCGGACTCATCGGCATAGATATTCTGATAACTGACTATATTGTTGTTAGGGTGCCTTTATATACTAATGTTTAACTGTATACAGGTAGTCAAGTCTAGTCCTACGAAAAATATACTTTTTTGGGTAAAAAGGGAATGATGTGAGATATCAAAGAATATCAACAAAAGTGACATCTCTGATATCCCAAATCGCCGGTCGTTTGTCGATCTGCCGATCCTGCCGCGTGTGCCCCCGGACCTCGCTCCGCAATCTCTCGCGCAAACCTTGGAACCCTCAAACCTCATCACTCTACCATCCTCTTCTAGCGCGCTTTAGAGCCCAATTCCCAGCATCCAGCATGGGATCAACAAGTGTCTTTGCCAAGGTGCGTACAAAGCCCCCTATTCCGACGCGCAAGCCATACATCACCGTTAGGCACACTCCATGACCAAGAGTGAAGACTAGGACCAAGACCCAAAAGAATACAAAACTAACAAACCCAACCCACGCATAGACAATCCTCGTCCCAGCCGCAATTGCACTATCAATCTACATCCTAGTCTCATGCGTCATAATCCCCTTCTTCCGCCGCTACCACCAGCGCTACTCGCAATATCTCCCGCTACATACTATATCCGCACATACACTATCCCTACGCGACCGCATAGCCGATAAAGTGATGCACTTCTTCCTTCCCTCTCGGTGGCGGTGGGGCGGACATGTAGCCGACCACGATACAATCAGTATTGATGATGAGGAAGGGGAGATCTTGGTTGGGATGGATAGGGATTCTATGAGGCGGGGTGCGCTGGAGCAACAGAGACGTGATACTCTGGCTGAGACGGAGAGTCGTTTAAGTCGGGATTTAGAGGAGGGGTTTATCGATGATAGTGATGAGGAGGGAAGTGAGGGGCATGGGAATGTACGGACAGGGAGGCTTTGAAACGTTGAAGATCACGTTCACATATACATATCTGCATTCTCGGGGTTGGAGCTTTTGTCATGGATATTTTGCAGCCTGTATGATCTGGGCTCATATGTTTGGTGTTTCAAGCGTGGTGAGTTTGTGAATAGAGTTATTTTGTCTTTTTTTGTAATTATATGTTGCATGTAGTTTATAGATTGATAGCATATACATTTTGGGACCTACTGCTACCAATCATACTGGGCCATCAAGAATGTCTAAAAAAAGACATCATCTCTACTCCGTACACGTTCTAGACTCCACCGAAGGGCTGGACTCAATTAATCCGGTGAGATCGACATAGCTCCACCGATCACCATGCATTCTGCATATTACTACAACATACAAAGTAGTACTACACATTAAGTCGGGGACGTGGTACATCCCAGAAACATGCTCAACGGCATTTAGACGCAAAACCTACATCTCAGTCCACTATGGTCACTCCACTCAATCTGGTCAGACGGCTTGGTAGCGTCGATGCAGAGAGGATGCATAAGCTCCATCGTCTCCGCTTCCAATCCTACCATAGCAACCTTATCCAGTCTCTTAGGCTCATACCTAGGGTCCCTCCTCCTCCCCACACTCCACGTGGGTGCGTCTGGGTCTGTGTCCCCATGCAATGTCAGCCATGCATCCTTCAGCTTGTTCGCCTCCATGAGCTGGCGATCGTCATCAGTGACCGAATTGAAATCGCCCACAATGAGGCCACCACTACAGCCAGGTTCGTACAGGGCGCTAGAGAGCTGCTTTAGCTGCTCAGCGCGGTAGGAGAAGGCATCGCACGACTCGAGGTATACGTTTATGATTCGGAGGAAGGTGTCCGGTGCGTAAGGAGGGATGAGGTCCAGGCAAAGTCCATCCCTACCGGATGCACTTTGGAGGGGCTGGCGAAAAACCGACCCGACAATGAACTTTCCCTCATCGTCTGATCCATCCATTTCCTTCGAGTCTAGGCTATACGCGAAGCGTTCTTTAGACAGTAGGGTCATGGTTGTGAAATGCTTGTACTCTAGGTCCGTCGCGGCGTCTGTCGTGAGGAAAGCTTGGCGTATTTTGCGGTTGCCTAAGAGACTGGCACGAACTTCGGACCTGACCTCTTGCAGGCAGAGAATGTCAGGAATTCCAAACTTAAAAACACGGTTGATAAGACCATGGCAGCGTCGTGTGGGCTGGCTACTCGAGTAGTCAATGTGAGACTATGTTGAAATGAGATCTAGTGTTTCCTTGGGCTGAGCTTTGCACCCCGGGACTCTGGACGGGCCGTGAGGCGACTGGTACCCAACCGCGAACAGCGAGGCTAAAACAGGAAAAAGATTGAGGGATTCTGACCGGCATTTCAGGAAGATTGAAGGTAGATACATGCTGGGAAAAATTGAAAGGTCAAAGCGTGGAGTGGTGCTGGAAGAGGACGAAGTGAGTAGTCGTGGTCGAGGGTTTGAGCGAGTGGTTTATGTAAGTTTTGGGGGTGGTTCCGTGGCGTTGAACTGAGCCACACTTGGGCATGAAGAGCAGGCGAGCCATCGACTGCTCAATCCCCAGAATGAGAAGGCAACTGGCTGTGACTCGGACACCATAGCTAACAATAGAAGACGCATGAAACCCTATTTGGTGAAAGTGCCTTGAGGCAGTGACAGTGAATGGAGCGGTATACTTACCATGAGGCTCTCCCTCGTCCTCCATAGAAGGAGCCAGGGCACTCTTATGCCAGGGTGTTGTCGACTGGTCGTGGAGGAGTGGCACCCATGCCTCAGTCCCATGCTTTTTGCAGGGCGAAATAAGCAACGTTGTTCAGAAAGGGAAACAACCTGTTGATGACTACAAATTGGGTAAGAAATCTCAAAGGCAATTGCAAAAGAAGGAAAGCTTGGAAATCGTATTCATTGGTATCGTAAAAGATGCTACCTAATTTCAGTATTGCCCATGCCATCGGGAGCAATTGGGACTTTTATGAACATCTCAAAAAACAAGAAATATGAAACAAAGTCTCTCACCCGGAGAATACTTCATAATATATCACACAGGACTTTCTACTTGCGCTGACCGTAAGCCTTGGTGGCGTAGGAACCCTTGTGGACAATCAAGTCCTGAGGGCGGTAGTCCTCACGGCCGGAGAAGTAGCTCTCGAGAATGTTCTTGGTACCCTCGGCGTAGCGGACCTGAGCATCGATGGAGGTACCGGACATGTGGGGAACCATGGCATTGCCGCCACCCCAGGGGTGCTCGGCGTAGCGGAGAGGGTGGTCCTTGGGGGCGGGCTGGGGGAACCAGACATCACCACCGTAACCACGGAGGTGACCAGACTTGAGGGCCTCAGCAACATCCTCCTTAACAACGATAGCACCGCGAGCGGTGTTGACGAGCCAAGCACCGGGCTTCATCTTGGAGATGAGCTCCTTGTTGAAGAGACCGCGGGTCTTCTCGTGCAGGGGGCAGTTAATGGTGACAACGTCACACTGGGCGAGCATCTCCTCGAGATCATCGACGCGACGGCAGCCGATCTCCTTCTCGGTCTCGGGGGAGAGGGGCTGGTAGTCGTAGTAGAGGAGCTCCTTGCACTCGAAGGGCTTGAGGCGGCGGAGGACACGCTCACCGATACGGCCAACGCCGACGGTACCGACGACCTTGTCCTCAAGATCGAACTCGTTCTTGGCGACGGCAGCGACGTTCCAGTCGCCGGCCTTGATCTGCTCGTGGGCAGGGACGAAGTTGCGGACAAGGACCAGGATGGTCATGACGACGTGCTCAGCGACAGAGACGACGTTGGAGCCAGTGACCTCGGCGACGGTGATACCGCCGTTGGTGGTGTTGGCAGCGTTCAGGTCAACGTGATCGGAACCAATACCGGCAGTGATAGCGAGCTTGAGCTTCTTGGCCTTGGCCAGACGCTCAGCGGTGAGGTAACCGGGGTGGAAGCTGTTATATAGTTAGTGAGAGCTTTTCAAATCTCGTGCGTAAGAGACGAACGGAGTAGTGATGATGACTTCAGCATCAACGAGCTCCTTGTCGAAAGCGGAGTTCTCGCCTTCCTTGTCGGAGGTGGTCACTAGGGTGTGACCCTGGTCCTCGAGCCACTTGCGGATGCCGAGCTCATTCTCGGTAGTACCGAGAAGCTTAGGCTGCTGCTGGGAGTGAATGCCACCCTATATCACAGACATGGGTCAGTGATTGAAGTATACAAAGCAAGTGGGAATGACTTACATCGTAAAGAACCAAAAGAACTTTGCCCTGGAGGTTTGAAGTTGCGGTTAGTGTACGTGCACCGGAAATACAGCCAGCCAACGGTGAAGCCCGAGTGAATGAACTGGAGGCAACAGTCGGCTTGAGAGAGCTTGCGAGGAAGGGCCGTCCTAATTGACGGGAAAGAGAGCGAGTAAATACCATCGTGAAGGTTTATAAAAAAATATTTATAAAGTATGTTCAAAGTATCACTAAAAGAAGGTCAGCGCTCTGTTTTATACATTCGTGTATGGTTGATATAAATAGTTGATGAGGTCAACGTCCAAAAACAGCGTTGGAGAAAACCGGTTGCAAGCTCGGAAGGGGAGAGAGAAGTGGGGAATCTTGCAACCCAGGGAATGCGATCTGACTATGGGGGAAATAGTAGAACAAGAAGATGGTAAAGGATACTCACAGGTAGAGTTGAATAGATGGGAGTTGGATAGAGTGAGAAGAAAGAAATCCGAAGAGTAACTGGAGCTAGGTTATATATCCCCCTCTCTACGAAGACAAGCATTGTCCCCTCAAAGTAAGTCGCATAGAAACGGGAGAGTCGGACTAAACTGGGAACGAATCCACTTGGAGAACTCTCCGCATGAGGGACAGAGGGTCAGAATGTGTTCAACATAGTACAACATACGGAGTACTTTGGATTGGTGGCCTATCATCTTCGGACTTACGTAGCTTGCCATGTCCACTTGTATTATTATTGTATATCGCATATTGCATATCGTATGTTGTATATTTTGTCTATTTTGCTTTTATATGTTATGCTATCGCCCATGGACTATTACATAACTAACCTTGGAAAGCTCTCTAGGGATGAACGTGCGGGGACACTTTTGTAGTGTGCAGTCAGACATACAACTTACGCACTTATACTGAATAAAATGCCTCGTAGTATCTCTATATCCTCGTTGTAATATTCCAAATCACTAATTCATTTGTTATTCCCATCTCTCCGTCAGCCCATCAGCCCATCAGGAATCCAAGTATTACCCCGCTGAGGGGTAACTATATCTGCTGACATAATGAGGGGTAAAGTCAAACCGCAACCCACGCCCGGATATGCAACTCGTATACAGCCACTATGTTGACCCCAATAATTAGCATCTCCAACCTGCAAGCTCATGTAAATACTATCTCGCAAGGTACTAAAACACTCCAAGTTCCCCAGCACTCGATGGCATCCTCCTCCAGGAGCCATGCCGAACAATTTCCGCTCTTTTGCCGATATTCGGCCTCCATGTCACTTTCTCCAACTTCGGCCCCGCTACTCCCCTACAGAGCTACCCATTATGTACGTTGCCTCCTCGCGAGGAGGTTTTGGAGAAATATCCCTGGATCCGCACCAGATCCACCGATGAGGTTCCGGATCAGATCATGGACGAGACCACGGAAAGCATAACCACATCATGGACAGACTCGAGCAGGATGGGTGGATTTCCTAATCCCCCCTCATCCCGTGTCGGAGACTCGATTTGTCTCTCTATTCGCAGCGCGCTTCATCTCTTTGACAGGACTACAGATTAATTGGGATAAGAACAATATGTTTCAAGTTGCTCGGTCGGGCATTGGATTGCCTTGCTTGCATTGCTACGTTGGGTGCCGAAATTCTAATATTGAAATGATGATCAGAGAACCATCGAACATTTGTCTGACAAGACTGATTTTATAGTTACTAGCCACCCTCCGATTGCAGAACAACAGACTGTACATTCGCGGGATGCCGACACGATATACTAACTACCGTTCCAACCCACCGGTCCCAAAATTACCTACTCAAATTCAGTCCATCATAATAGTCGCCTACCTGAGATGATGGTCCGGGGCTTTGGCGCATATCGTATTGTCGCATGATCAGTGCGGGGGCAATTCGGTTCGATTCGTCACCCTCGAACTTCCGGGAAGCGCATCAACCTGTGTCCGTTTGCTATCGCCAGCAATGTGTAATCGTGATGTGAGTTCCTTCCAAAATCGGACTGTTGCAGTCTTCAGAGCCTCGAACATTGCACATGCATAATTTAACACGTCCACAGTCAGATCGAACAAAAAGGTCCATGAAAGGTCCACTAACTGACGAACTGCCTCCCCCTCCATAAAGACTTCCGCACTGTTCACAAGATCGCGTCTTTTAGCATTCATCTGACAAGCGTGCCCAGATGAGCGCAGACATGTATGTGCCGACTATCTCGCATGGCATGAATGCTCTTGTCAGCCATAACGTGCGACTGTCCCAAGGTAGAACCGCACGAATACCACGTCCCTCAGCCGGTACGCTTATATTACACCCAATCTCACGACTGACGATCCAAGAGGCGGAACCTGCAAACCCTTGCCACCGAATCCCATCTTGAAAAATTCGGATTTGTATCATCCCAGAGGCTTGCTTCCACGAGTAGACACAGTGCACATTCAGTCATTACCTGCCTAGCGGTATCAGATGCTAAAGAAAATGATAGAAGTCTTTCCATCGGCTGGAACCATTTTGAAAATGAATAGAAAAAAATCCGATGATGCATTCCAGGAATGTGGGTTCAAATTCTGAAATGATGCAAGGATCGGTGTACATTGTAGACCCGTGTGTCGATGTTATCAAAATGACATCCAGTCTACATGATTTGTGCAACATAGGGCTCATATGATGAATGAATTGTCTGAAAAGGGGACTTTGCAGACGTTACCTGTCGAGTTTTGCCGCAAATACACTTTATCTAACATTACAAATTCGATGAACCTATCAGTAATTGCCTACTGTTAAAACAGAGAGCATCACTATGCACTTGATGTCGACCTACATCGCACAACAGGTTATGTGTTACCCAGCTATTGTATATGCATTTGGCCTTGGAATAGATATCTTGATCTTTCAAAAAGAGTCCATATTAAAGAACATCACACCCGAGAGGATCGCCAATGAAGCACACGATTCCCGATCTCTTTAATATTATCAAACTGTCAAACTATCACCATGAGCTCAACGGCATTATCTGATCAGTCCCCATCGTTTGTTAAAATCCTCATGTTGCATGGTAAGAGCGTCCTTCTGTCTTTCCTGTAGAAGCCGAGCAGCCAATTTGACCCATAAAATTCAGGGCACGGCCAATCTGGACAGTTTTTCCAATGCAAAACTCGATTCATGCGACAATATATGGAGCAATCCGTGCTCAAAGCCCTGCAGCAAGACCATGCTCGTCAAATAAGCAACATTGAATTCTTTTACCCTTTAGGTCAACTGCGAGCCGATCCAGAGAACTGGCACAAAGACGACGACAAGCGGGCCTGGGGTGATGGAGATCCAGAGACAGGACATATCAAAGGTCTTGAAGAGTCCATTCAACATGTATCTGAGATTCTTGAGAGACATGGTCCTTTTATCGGGATCATAGGATTCTCATCAGGCGCCGCCGTGGCTGCTATTGTCAAATCCCTTCTTGAAAAGAAAGGACCAATCTGCAACTTCAATCTCACGGTAAGCGCTCTCGAGTATTCGCCGTTATTTGTCAGTGACTTGTATCCCATCTTCTAGCGAGATCACCCCCAATGTAGTTTGCTATTTGCCTGAGCGGTTTTGAGCTGGCAAACCCTGCGTACGCGCCGATATATTACCCCAAGATCAAAACCCCAATACTTCATGTCATAGGATCTTTAGATGCAGTGGTTGATCCATCCCGGTCCTTGTTGTTAGCAAAGGATTGCGTTAATGTCGAGATTTACCAATTCTGTGGGGCTCATTATGTGCCTCGAACGCCAGACTTCTTGCAGGTTGTCGGACGATTTGTTGAAGGGATTCTGATTGGCAGCGATGATGAGGATGATTGGGAATATTGCGAGGATAACCAGATGCACCTGGGATTGTAACCTGACGTAATCAGTATGATCTGCCAAAATCAACGAATCAGCGGCGGGGCGATTGATAATCTCCGAATCTCCGATTTCTCGGACTCGGCGCTCGGACATTCAAATCTATTTCTTTCTATTTTCTGGGCATTCGGTTCTTTGAATTTGTACACATTCTATCCATTATAATGCGACTAATACTTGTGCAATCGCTTAAGTGCGACTGGAGCGGGCGAACCTATCGAAACTGCCAGACAATCCGTCTACTGTCTAGTACCCCTCAGCGCGGTAGCAGACTCCGCGCCCGCCTAGAAATCCCCCCTCCCTTCCCCGTTACCAAGACATGCCCCGAGCCAAGCTGCAATTGTCCGCCCACGCCCGTTCTACCGGAAGAGCTACCGATCGATTATGAACAAGCCTTAAATGGCACGATGGCTGCCTACGCGCAGCAGCTTCTCGTCTGCACAGGACAGCGAGACTGGACGAGTCGCATTGAGAATGATGGTGAAAACAAAGGCTGGGGTAACCTTGTGAGAGGATTGAAGAGCCTGCTAGGTCGTGGAGGGCCATATCTTGATGTAAGTGGATCGCATAACCCAATGGATGTGCAAACATTTGCTTATACAGGATCACAGCCTTTCAACAATATCTTGGTCACAAATTCATCTATCGCGCCAGCTGCAGGCTCCTCCTCCACCTCTGCCTCGGTATTCCTCTTCCCCAGTTTCAAATACATTCCCTCGATACCCGTGAACACAACTTCATCGCCCGACCAAACAACCGACCTTACGACTTTCGTGCGCGCATATCTTCTTCCTGAACGACTCCACAGCATGCACTCCTCTCTCCCCGCAACTAAGCAAGCACACATGACCCGATCCCCGGACCTAGCGTCAAACTTCCCAGGAGTTATTGATATCAACCACTCCCCAACAGTGTTAATATGTGGACATGGAGGTCGCGACATGCGCTGTGGTCTCATGGCCCCCGCGTTGGAAAGCGAGTTCAAGCGCGTGTTGCAAGCACGAGGATTCACTTCCGCAGACAGTGATGGGACCACAGTGGACAACCCGAACCACGCTAATATTGGTCTGATCAGTCATGTTGGAGGACACAAATACGCAGGCAATGTGATTATTTATATGCCACCGAAGATGACAGTGGCAACTTCTTCAGAGCCTCACCCGCTGGCGGGTAAGGGCATTTGGTACGGCCGTATCGAGCCCAAGCATGTGGAGGGACTTGTCGAGGAGACTATTCTCGGAGGGAGAGTGATAGCGGATCATTTCCGGGGTGGCATTGACAAGAATGGTGATATTCTGAGGATGTAGACTTAGGATAGAATAGAGTGTACGATACATATTGGGTTGCAATGCAGGATATGCATACTCATTGAACATAAAATACATTCCCAAAATATCAATTCGTTGTAAATACAAAGGACTCGACATCTTCATACCTAGGGCTTCCAGAAGTTGTTCAAAATAGTGTTGATACGCTAGTCCAAATCGGGACTAAAGCTATCCGGGCTCCGGGGAAGTTTTGAAGATGCGCAGACAGACAAGTCAGACGATCAAATCGCGGACATGGCCAATTGCCCCAATTACTCCAATATCTAAGCATCTTAGACACATAATGATCCACTAGCCATGCAATCCCTCTCACGACTCCGATTAACCAGCGCCGTCGCGCCTGGTCGCATTCACACGCGCCCAACCCTACGAGCCCTCTCACCAGTCTACACCCTAACCCGATTAGCTAGCACCTCAGCCCGCCGACTGGACCTCCCGGCCCTCGACAAAAAATGGCACGCAAAATGGGAAAGCGAGCGCGCCACGCCGCGCTCAACACCCGACACAACACAGAAGCCTAAATCATACATCCTGTCCATGTTCCCATACCCGTCTGGCACGCTGCACATGGGCCATCTGCGCGTGTACACGATCTCCGATGTGATCTCGCGGTTTTATAAAATGCGCGGACATGACGTGCTCCATCCTATGGGGTGGGATGCATTTGGGCTGCCGGCGGAGAATGCGGCGATTGAGAGGGGTATTGATCCTGCGGTGTGGACGCAGGCGAATATCTCAAAGATGAAGGAGCAGTTGAGGTGTATTTCGGCGGATTTTGATTGGGATAGGGTATGTCTATGAAGTATTGATTCGGCGGGTTGGATAACTAATTGATACTTATGGCTTAGGAACTGGCTACGTGTTCCCCGGATTTCTATGAGCATACTCAGCGCATCTTTTTGATGTTATATCGGAAAGGTTTGGCGTATCAGGCAGAAGCGTTGGTTAATTATGACCCTGTGGATAAGACCGTTTTGGCAAATGAGCAGGTGAGTCGGGATCAGAGGGTAAATCTTGATTTGGTCTAATTCTCGTCCAGGTTGATGCCAATGGATTCTCGTGGAGGTCTGGGGCTAAGGTTGAGAAGTTGAATCTGAAACAGTGGTTCTTCAAGATCACTGATTTCAAAGAAGCACTTTTGAAAGACCTCGATTCTCTTGCCGGAGGATGGCCGGAGCGTGTCCTGTCGATGCAACGCAATTGGCTTGGAAAGTCTTACGGTGCCAAGGTCACATTCCCTGTAACGATCGGTGGAGGTGACCAGGTCGATGTGAATGTATTCACTACCCGACCAGACACTTTGTATGGTGTGGAGTATCTAGCGCTGTCTTTGAATCACCCTATTGTGTTGAAGGCTGCTGAGAAAGACGAGGCACTTCGCAAATTCCTGAGCGATTCCTTGTCGCTTGCACCGGATTCCAAAGCAGGATACCGGCTGTCCGACATTGAGGCTTCTCATCCGTTGTGCAAAATTGATACAGAAACACCCCACTTGCTGAGAAAGCTTCCTGTCTTTGTGGCTCCTTATGTCCTTAGCGACTATGGCGAGGGAGCAGTCATGGGCGTTCCGGGCCATGATAACAGGGACATGATGTTCTTCAAGGAAAATGTGAACCCCGATTCGATCCCTGTTGTTATCGAGGCTGAGCCAAGTGGCAATGAAGCAAACGGCGGTGTTGTTCCGACGTCAGACACAAAAGCTTTCACACAAGAGGGCGTATTGAATTCGCGCTGCGGAAAGTATCAAGGCTTACACTCCAAGGAGGCATCGAAAGCGATTGTCAATGACCTAGAGCAGGTCGGTCAGGCTGGGTTCGTTGAGAGCTGGCGTCTGCGAGATTGGTTGATCAGTCGCCAGCGATACTGGGGTACGCCCATCCCTATCATCCACTGCGGCGACTGTGGTCCTGTGCCGGTGCCCGACAAGGATCTTCCAGTGAAGCTGCCGAAAATCGAGGGAGAGTGGCTCAAGGGAAAGAAGGGAAACCCTCTGGAATCATCGGAGGAATGGCTCCATACAACATGCCCCAGTTGCAATGGTCCCGCTCGACGCGACACAGATACCATGGACACCTTCGTGGACTCGTCCTGGTACTACTTGCGGTTCTTGGACTATGCTAACAAGGAAGCCCCGTTCTCCCCTGCAGTGATGCAGCCGGTGGACGTGTATATCGGTGGTGTCGAGCATGCCATTCTGCATCTTCTCTACGCCCGATTCATTTACAAATTCCTCTCTCAGTCTGAGCTGCCCCCAGCTAGGGACTCCGCGTCACCCGCAGAACCATTCAAAGTGCTTCTCAGCCAGGGTATGGTCCATGGAAAGACCTTCACTGAGCCCTCGACAGGCCGCTTCCTTCTCCCGTCGGAAGTTGACCTGACCAACCCAGACAAGCCTTCGATAAAGGGAACACAAGCTTCCCCTAATATCTCCTTCGAAAAGATGTCCAAGAGCAAGTACAATGGCGTGGACCCTACCAGCACCACATCAAAATATGGTGCCGACGCTACTCGCGCGCACATCCTGTTCTCCGCACCAGTCAGCGAGGTTCTAGAATGGGACGAAACTAAGGTCGTCGGCGTCGAGCGCTGGTTCGGTCGACTCTGGAAACTTGTCCAAGACACCCAGCAGACCCTAACGGAGGCATCATTCTCCGTCTCAGAAGCAGATCTGAAATCATCTACCACCCACGCCGCTCCCCTCCCGTCATCACTCCAGGACCTGAGCGACTCCGACGCAGGCGCAGTCCTAGCCACTCACAACACCATCGCATCCGTCACCACTTGCATCGAAAACAATCCGTACAGCCTGAACACAGTCATCTCAGACCTAATTAAGCTGACCAATACCCTGGCCTCGACACCCGCCTCCTCCCCTCTGATCCTATACCTGTCCGTCTCATCACTCCTCCGTCTACTAGCCCCCATCGCCCCAGCCTTAGCCTCTGAATCATGGGAAGTCCTGCACGCCACCACAACTACCACCTCCTCAACACCAGTGCCATCCATCCTTTCATCCCCTTGGCCCAGCACCCTCATCACACCCGACCAAGTCGAAACCCTCTCCTCTCGCGGCGGCCAAACGGTCGCCGTCCAGGTCAACGGTAAGCTCCGCTGTGCTGTGACCATTCCGCGTACGGATTCTTCGGCGACAGCGCCGCAGGGCAAGAATTCACCTTCGCAGGAAGAACAAGATTGGATCATCAGTCGAGTGTTGGAGACTGCTGAGGGGAAGTTGTGGCTCCAGGAGAAGAATGACTGGGAAAAGAGACGGCGGGTTATTGTCATCAAGGGGGGTAAACTTGTCAATGTTGTTTTCTGATTTCCCTTTTTATACCTTGGTATTAGATGTGGGATTTGTATTACTATTTCTATGTCATTTTATCTCAATCTGGTCATTTTCGGAGTCATGTCGCCCATCTATGTATTCCTCTTGCCCTCCTTGCCTCGCCCGCTGGATAGACTTGTATATTACTTTGATAGGTATTGCATAGAGCTTTCTCTTCTCACTTTGTTTCTCTTTCTTTTACAAGGGGTTATTGCCAGACGCCTTAGATATCAGGCCTTGCGTGGCTATAAAGGGCTATAAATTTGGCATCTCCTTTTTTCCCTTCTTTCTGTATTTCTCTTACCAGCATATTTCCTAACGTTTATACTTTTATAATAAGAGGATCTCCTCAACTACCTCATCATTATAATATATAAACACAACCCATAAGCCTGTTAGAGCGGAGAGATCATGAGTACCGTGCTCATGGAGTGAATTTGAAAGCCACCAAAATGGCGAAGTAATAGCTCCCCTTCCCATGTCATGATTCAATAAGAGCCACTCTAACATCAACAGCTTACTTATTTCACGTTATCCAAAAGAGTACCACATTCGACCACTCCATGCATTGACGAGGACATTCCCAATGCTCCACTTCGATTCGAATGATCCTTCCAGCTTTGAGAGATATAATTACAAGCCTGCCTGAGCCGATCATAAGGACCTGGGCTCAGGATCTATGCTAGTCTGCAACTATTGGATCGTAACTCGCAACACGAGGCAGTCCCAGCACGGGAGATAATGCGCTAGCCGAGATGGTTTACTGGATCCAGGACATCTATATCCACCTGCTGGAGAGCATGGCTCTCTACTCTCCTCGCATCAACCATCAGTGTACGCCTACTCGCCCCGGTGGTCCATTTGCACCAGCCTGTGAAGAAATCTCAGAAATTCAAGAAATCGTCGACTAGCTACCAGCGATTAGAGTCTGGATTTTTGCTACAATTAGTGGAACAAGTGCCTTTGGGTTTCTTTCCCATTCCCCCTTGCCAGGGGGTGCTTCTTCCGGTTGCAAAGTCAACCCGACCACGTGTGCGAGATCCATGAAGGGCGCACCAAGTGCACCTACTATGCTTCCGCTATAGTAACTCAAGTCGAAGCAGAGAGGAACCCTGGAGGTCAATATGCTAGATAAATGATAAGATACTTTAACGTGGCGTGCAGCATCCATGCAGTATGTGTAGAAGCATAGCATTCGCCCCCTTAATCCTCGAAATCCGAAATCCGTAGTATAAAGCAAGTCTCTTGTTCAGATAGAATCCAGACAAAGCTCTGTAGCGGGTCATACATTCCCACGACATAGGAAACCCCACGCCTTGGAATACAGGTCGAATGTCCTCTGAAGAGGATCCTTGATCGGGGTTTGGGTATCATATAAGACGTTGACAAAGTCGAACAATCATCCATTACCCAATTCGCTCCCCCCTTCAGCTCCCTCCGGAAAAGAAGATCCCCCACGCCCTCCAACCGGAGGAGTCTCCATCGGGAAACTGAGATATTTCCAATCCTCAATTTCCTCAATAATACACTTCAACCGATCCCGTATACTCTCAACAGCATAGGTACCCAGAATCAGCCTCAGAGGCGGATAAGAGCAATGACCAAGCTGCCAAACCAAATGCGCCGCCTTAACCGCACTAGCAGGCTGCTTATCACCCAGCCACATGAGCATACGTCGCGCATGCGCTGCCGGCGACGTCATCGTATTATACGGCTCACTGGGCGGCTTAACCAGAAAATGGCCGTAGAGCGGCAAGGGCGACGAAAGCTGATGTTCAGAAGGGTTAGGCACGAGCGCAGACGACGAAACCAAATCCCCGATATCATCACGACGCATATGACCAGGCTCAACGAGCGTCCCCTTGATATTAAAACTATCCACCTCATACAGCATACTCTCCATCAAGCCCTCGACGGCGTATTTGGATGCACAGTATGGTCCGAGGCCCGGCACGCCGAGCGCGCCAGACGTTGAGCTGAAAATGAGGTATCTCCCCGCGCGACGCTGGCGGAAATGCGGCAGCGAGAGCTGGATCATATTCAGGGTTCCTGTGAAGTTTGTTTCGAACTGGTTGCGGATGTCGAATTCATCTTGGTCTTCGCAGGCGCCGATGACGCCGTAGCCGGAGCAGTTTGCGATTATGTCGATTCGGCCGAAGCGTGTTATTGTTTGGTCGATTACGCGCTTGACGGTCTCGCGTGCTCGTACGTCGCATAGGAGTCCGATGCAGTTGGCTGATTCTAGCTCCTTCATTGCTGCGAGGCTGTTCTCGTATGTGCGTCCGACGGCTGCTACTAGGTCATTGTTGGCGAGGGCGGTTTTTACTAGGGAGCGGCCCATGTGGCCAGTTGCGCCGAAGATCTGGGGGTGTGTTAGTGTTTGTCGGGGTTTTTGCTTGGGGAGGGGTTGTATACCAGCCATACGAGGGGTTTGGGGGGATTCTGGGGGCCCGGTGGATCGGTTGTTGAAGGGAGATGGAGTCTTGGTTCGCGTGAGGCTGGAGAGGAGGGCCCTCCTTTTGGGGATGTCTGCTCCATGATGTGGCTCAGGTGAGGGGAGAAAGACGAAGATGAATCTCCGCATTTGGGGTCTGTCCCTACGGGTGGGTATAGCGACAAATACGAAATAAGTTGCCGCTAACTATTTCCTTTTCTGGTCTGATGAAATTGACTGTCATTGCATGCTTTGCTTGATATGTTTCTATTCCATTACCCATATACACCATAACTAAAACACAATTATCGTCCAACTTCCCGTCGCAGCCGTCCCGCAGCTGTCGAAGGTCCTGGTTCTGGCCAGCTGCTCACTGCATCATCAACCTCTTCCAAGAAGGTTGTACTGTTGTGAATAGATGTGCCGCCTAGAACGACTCGCACACCCGGAGAGCTGGCATTGACCTGCGCTACCATCTTAGCCTCCTCGTAGGTGGTGCCGCCGACCATGAAGATGATGATGTCCTGCGGCTTGTCCCGTGTGTGTCCACTACCCTCGAGGAAGGGGTATTGCAGTTCCTTCAGGCGGCCTTTGATGAGATTTTGTAGAGTCACTTCTAGTCTGGGGGAGTGTTGCGTGTAGACGTTCTCGACGCCTTTTAGACCCTTGAACCGGTTGCTTGCGCCGGAGAAGAAGGAGGTTGATTCGAAGAGGTCGGAGAACCCGCCTGCAACTGGTGGGGCTTGGAGGGAGTGGTGATAGGTGAGGAGCTTGGGGATAATATTTACGCGGTTAGGTGAGACTTCGCCAGCTGTGGCGAGGAGATCAAGGAGAATTGGTAGCGCGTTGTTGGGTTGCTTCTCATAACGAAGGGCATAGAGAGCCACCAGACGCAACTTATTATCTGAGGGCACATTTGGCTGCCCGATGATTCGTTGTAGTGACTGAAGAAGGGTGAGTCCGTGAACAAAGCATAATCAGTTTAACTATTGAACATACCCTAAGATCATTGGAGTGGTTATCATTGCATGCCAGGCTCTGCTCCAACTCGCTCACATCGAGGAGGGTATCCTCGCCGACGCGCCGACTGAGTTCACCCACCAGGGTAACGTGCTTGCTCACATTACCTGCCAGCTTGCGAAATTCGGGATAATCCTCCACAAAACGCTTCATGTCCGCAATGGACTCGATATTCGCGGTGCTTTGAGTTTTGGTTTGGTACTGCTCCACATATTCTTTAATGTTCTGGCCCAGATCACCAAAGTTCTGATACATATTCTTCTTGAAGAAGGGGTCCTGGTCCTGAGCCAAGACAATCTCTTTCAGTTCTGGTCGGATATCTGGCACGTCATGCAGATCCACTCGGCCATTGTTGATGCCAAGCAGCTCATGTACCATTGCCTGGTACGTCCACTGAGTCAACAACGGGGTGATGGGATCATCGCGGCGGTCAAGAATGAGCAGGATAGGTGGTGTATCGGTCCGGCGGAAATTAAATAGCTGCTCCTCCTGCGTGATGTGGTATCGGACCTCCGTGGCCAATTTCCGGGCCAGTAGGCTGTTCTTCTCATAGCGAATAAGCGGGTTCTTCTTCAATGCGAGGAGCAGGGCCAGGACCCCCTCGGTGGCTCTTTGTAACGAATCTGGGTTCCATAAATCCGGCGAATGGCTCCATATCCGCTGCAATGGGAAACCTAAACCCAAAGAGCAAAGGTCCGGGTTGATAACGAGGAAGTCGGCAAACTGTTCCTGAACCGACTGGACGACCTCGTGACTGTCCGCTTCTGCCAGCCGCTCGAGGGCGGATTTGCGGATGATGTTGCTAAGGTAGATATAATATTCGCCATATTTAGGTTCTCGCAGCTCGTCGATCAGAAACTGAATAGAGGTTGGTGATGGTCGTACGAAGCATAGGCATCGTAGATGTCGCATCTTCTCGCGTGCGGCATTGTCCAAGCGGTCAATGAGGTAGACCTCGTGGTTAAGAAGGGCGGATTGGGTGATGGCGGTCGAAACAATAGGGACCTATAGCCATGGAAGTTAGGTTAGAGATCGAGATCAGTATATTGCCAGCAGGGTAAATCCACCCACTGTCTCACTATCAAGAAGCAAGATCTTCATCTTGGATGACGAGGCTCCGGACTCACCCACGGTGACCATCTTGGAGATGTACCCCGAGGCAGCCGCGACGACATCCATGGTGGGAGATTTCACCAGGAAATAAGTTTTATAAAGTAGCTTTAGCTCCTGATTGAGGCTGTTCAAGCTGTGGAAGATCGAGGGGCTGAATGTGGAGAGGGCGGAAACTTGTTGGGGGAAATTCCACTTTCCACATGACGAGGTGTTTTCCTTTCCCTTTTTTGGCTTCTTCTTCTTCTTTTCTTCACTGCTCTGATCTTCTTTTTGTCTTCTCCTTTTTGTTTTGTCTGTTTCCTCATCTTCTACAAGGTCAACAATGTTGCCCTATGTAGATCAGAGTACGTCAACCCTCATTAAACTTGGGAAGCTCGGTCTAACTAACACTTCTCCCCGCAGTATTCGAGGTGCCAGCTCGACTCACTGGCGCATCGACTGATGAGCGTACGATCTTCCATTTCCATAAGCTCCCGACATTGCTAGCAATTGCTGACCCCCAGCTTCAGTCAAGCTGATCGGCTCGTTCCTCCTCTCCTACCCGCTGGCCGCCCTCCTCAAACGTATCCCCGATGGCCAACCCTGGAAGAAGAATGCCTTCATTATCACCGTTTCATTGTTCTATATTATCGGACTGTTCGACCTCTGGGATGGTCTACGCACCTTGCTGTACAGTGCCGCGGCCACCTACGCAATCGCCTACTACGTGGATGGATCACTGATGCCGTGGATCGGGTTCCTTTTCCTGATGGGTCACATGTCGATTAACCATATTGATCGTCAGAGGGCGAACGACAGATCGGCCGTTGACATTACTGGAGCGCAGATGGTCATGGTCATGAAACTTAGCTCGTTCTGCTGGAACATTCATGACGGCCGTCTGCCCAAGGACCAACTTTCGGACTCGCAGAAGTACTCTGCTATTACGAAATTCCCGGGTATTGTAGACTATCTGGGCTATGTCCTTTTCTTCCCTTCTCTTTTTGCCGGTCCCTCCTTTGAATATGTGGATTATCGCCGTTGGATCGACACTACGCTCTTCGAAGTGCCGCCAGGCACTGACCCATCCAAGGTGCCACCTACCCGGAAGAAGCGAAAGATTCCTCGCAGCGGAAGACCTGCTGCATTGAAAGCCGCCGCCGGGTTAATCTGGATTTTTGCCTTCATCCAACTGAGCTCATACTTTACCACCGACTTTGTGCTTTCAGACGCGTTCTTGCAGTATTCCTTCCTACGTCGCGTTTTCAACGTGTTCATGCTGGGTTTCACCGCCCGTACCAAGTATTACGGCGTCTGGGCTCTGACTGAGGGTGCCTGTATTCTATCCGGCATGGGATACAACAGCTTCGACCCGAAAACAGGCAAGGTCTTCTGGAATCGACTGCAGAACGTCGATCCTTGGGCCATGGAAACGGCGCAGAATTCGCATGCTTACCTAGCCAACTGGAACAAGAACACCAACCACTGGCTGCGCAACTACGTCTACCTCCGCGTCACGCCGAAGGGCAAGAAACCGGGCTTCCGCGCCAGCCTGGCTACCTTCGCCACCAGCGCGCTCTGGCACGGTTTCCACCCAGGATACTACATGACCTTTATACTAGGCTCATTTATCCAGACCGCAGCAAAGAGTAAGCACAAGACATCTCCACAATCCACACCCTCCCATAACTAACCATTCAATAGACTTCCGCCGCTACGTGCGCCCCTTCTTCCTCACACCGGACGGCACCAAGCCAATGCCAAACAAGCGCTACTACGACATCCTCAGCTGGCTGGCAACACAGCTGACCCTCTCCTTCGCCGTCATTCCCTTCATCATCCTCGACTTCGATGACTCCATGACTGTCTGGTCCCGCCTTTACTTCTACGGTATTCTCAACTGCGCCGTTTCCCTGATTGCCTTCGCCTCCTTCTCCCCGCTCAGAAAATACCTCGTCTCTCAATTGAAGCACCGCAGCCGTCCTGCTGTGGCTCGCGCCGTGAGCACCGACTCCGTGCTTCCACCTGACCTAGGCCTGCCGAATGATCCCGAGCGTGACTTTGACGAGGCTGTTGCTGAGATCAAGGCCGAGATCGAGTATCGTGGTAGACGGGGAAGTACGGTTAAGATGCCTACAGGCGCGGAATTGAAGGCTGCCGTTGAGCAGAAACTTGGGCGGAAGTTGTAGGCCGTAGCAGTGGATTCATTAGAGACAGCTGATTAGCCAGTCTGTGTTCGTTTTCTATAGAACAGTAGGAGCGTTTCGTTATTATTCGTTTTTATATATTAGCGATGGCTTCGTCGAGATAGATTAGTCGATATCTATAGATATTTCAAGGATTGGATGGTTTGTACGGAATAGCAAGCTCTGATTTGATTATAATCACTTTCAAGAAGAGTAATGAAGAAGTTGAGTATAGCACAAGTAAATTGTGATACATAGAATGACCCAAGTGAAAAGCACAATAACAAAAACATATATCCAGTACACGGACGTATAGCATAAATGCAAACAAAGGCTGTCGCCATGCATAGAATTCCGACAAACATATAAGCCATAGACATATCCGAAGGCAAATGTTGAAACGTCGAAAAAATGTAAAACAGAAGAGGATATTTATGTGCGTTGAAGTCGTGGAGTCGTTCAGAACAGATGTGCAGACAGAGAAGGGAAAAGAAGAGAGAAGAACATAAAAGGGGGCTGAATCGTCAATAATGAAGAAGAGATCACAGCAAGGAGAAGGTGTCTGCAATATAGTGGACAGCAAGGGGAAAAGAAACCAGTCGACTGGTTTTTCGGGGAGCTCAACCGCGAAGAAAAAGAAGAGAAAAAAAAGCATCAAGGTAATCTGCAGTGTTGAAAGTCCAAGTCGTAAGAGCGTAAATAAGAAGATCGCAAAACGCAGCCCAATCCGGGGAACAAATAGCCCTAAAAACCCGTGGTAGTCCCAATAACAGCAAGCACAACAATAATAACAAGTATAGCCACCCCAAGCGAAATCATCCACCGATTAAGATTCCTCCACCAGCGCGCATTATCCCTCCTCCGCTGCTGCAGATTCACATTCTGAGCCTCAAGCGCCATTCCCACATCCGGAGAATGAAACTCAACCATCTGCGCGACCTTCGGCTTAGGCGGCAAAGGCAGGAACGCAGCCACACACCACGCCGGCGGGAAAATGAACCCCAGGCAGAATGAATAGACTTGGATATTCCGCCGGCCAAGAACAGGCTCGTAGCGCGAGTCGAGGGAGGGCGGCCGCCACCGACTTGTCGAGTGCTGGACAACACGTCGGTCGGGGACCAGATGCGGGGACCAGCTATGGCGGAGGCGGTAGAGGTGGCTGCCGGTGAACTCGCCGTCTTCGGGTTGCGGGGAGGGGACCCAGTGGGCGCGTGGGTCGCGCGGGTCGCTGTCTACGCGGCGTTGGGGGATTGCTTGGGTTTGCGGGGCAGGAGGAGCGGGGAGGGCTCGTTCTGGGGAGCGAGGACGGGGGATGTTGAGGGGTCCTGGGACGAGGCTTGAGTTTGGGGTTCCGGGACGGGAGGAGGGTGGCCGAGTTGAGGGTGGCCGAATTGATGGTGCACGGGCGGATGGCGGACGGGAAGCGTCCATCATTGAGAGGGTTGAGTTTAGGCCCATTGGTTCGCGGAGGTAGTAGACTTTTGCCCAGGTGGGGAGGATGTTGAGGATGGTGCTTGATCCTGTGCCTGGGCGTTGGAGGCTGCGGGTGCTGTCGCTTCGCTTTGAGCCGGAGGAGAGGCTTTGGGGCTGGGAGAAGACCGGGCGGTTGGGGAGCTTGGTTAGGCTGTCGAGACGTTCGTCTTCGCTGTCGTTGTTGGAGGGGTCGACAAGCCAGACGGAGGATCTGGTTGTTTCTGTTGCTAGGGCTGCTGGTGGTGGTGGGGTTGGCGCTGCCATATCGCGGTCTGAGTCCGTGTCTCCTTCTCCGGCGAGCTTAGTTGATTCATCGGCGGACCAGATAGATGAGACGGTTGAGAGATGCGGGTTCCAGCGTCCTGATGCCAAGTGAGGATTGCAACGTCCAGATGCAGGGCCGGGGGTGAAGTCGCGTTCTGAGGATGCGCCGGTGCGGGAGCTTGAAGATGGCGCGCGAATACGCGGGTATTGAATGGGTACACCATTGTCGATGGCAGCCTGCAAGTCAGAAGCGGAGCGGAGACTGCGCGAAGAAGAGGTTGCTGATTGGGAACGGCTGCCTGACGGCGCCCTGGATGATGAGCGGAAAGAGGCAATAGATTGCGCGATCGGACTCGAGTGGAATGAGGCTATAGACTGCGCAGGTGGGCTGGAGTGGAATGACGGGGATCCATAGCTCGATTGCTCGGACGAGGCCGGTTGGAAGGCGTTTTGAAACCAGGGTGCAGAGCCCACGTGCCGGACAACGGTTCCTCCTGAATTATACGACGAAAGCGAGTTTGTTCGTGGTCCCGACTCTGAATGAAAGTTCATGCTCGAGTTATCTAGCATCACAAAGTTGGGACTGGACGGGGCCCCGATTTGTTCCACTATAGGGCTGGAGTAGCCCGTCACGGACTCGGCAGAAGATTTTGGCGACATGGACGACTCCGAGCGTACGGCTTTGATCGTTGGGGTGGTCGTCGGCAATCCCATATCGTCATCTGAGAAGTCCGCTTCTGAACTCTCGGACCCATAGTCTGGTGCTTTCCCCGAGCCTGGCAGCGATGACTTGCTAGAGGATGGGTCATCATCCCACAACTGCGGGGGCGAGTTGCCGGTATCCACGGTGGAGGATACATCCCAGCTACCAATTGAGTGGTCTCGCGGGCTGTGGGGTGCCGGGTGGCTGAAAGCCGGGGAGGAATAGGTTGACGTGGATGATCCCAGGTGGTGATCGGAGTAGCTGAAACCAGTGTCTGATATGTATTGTTGTTGTCCTTTCCCAGGAAGCGGCAAGAGAATCTGCTCCGGCTTGGTCGGGAATGGGGTTGCGGTGTACATATCAACTTCTTCATCCGGGACGATGCGTAATGAGCGGGTTGGTGATCTTTCATTTGAGTGCGAGGGCGTACGCTCGTGCAATGGCCTTCGCGCGCGGGGCGAAGTTGAGCGAGCGGGAAAAGACATTATTTGGACACACTGAGAGCATTGATTGAAAAAGCTGATTGAATAAAGTCGAAGGCGAAGGGCAATTGGCAAACCAGGCGTGTAAACAATTCAAAAGAGTGTTGTTGTTTTCCGAGTCGAGTATTCGATGTAAGGAATGTGGTACCTTGGATATCCAGGGTAGTTCTATAGGCTGATGTTCATCAAAAGAGTGTGGGTAGACGTGCAGAAGTCGTCAATTAGGTCGTTTCAAACATCCAAGGCCATTAAAGAGAGTGGTCGAAAAACAATCATTAAAACGTTTCAAAACAAAAAGGACAGAAAAGCAGAGGCGCACACGAAGTCGAAGAAGAACGTGAGACACTTGGAAGGGAGGAATTTTGTTGCCCCAGCGGTGAGCGTCTAGGCAAGTGAGATCTTAGACTGCAGGGGTTATGCAGGCTGCATGCACTTGGGATTGACAGTCGGGTGGCTATTAACGATTGGATGCGATCAAAAGTACGAGGTGCAATTGATTTGGTGTTTCTTCTGGTGGAATCGGTTGCAATTGGGATGTCTTTGTTCTTGTCCTGTGTCTGTTCTGTCTGTTGATGACGATATTTACATCTCATACTCCTGGGCTGTCGTTTAAATATATAAATCCATATTAATGCGGAGTATCCATTCACAGACAGACTCCTTGAAACATCTCGTCTCATTTAATCGCTTAAGTTAGGTGGAGCCGGTGTGCGCTGTCCCTGATCCTGATGAACTGCCAATGAACTGCCACTAGTTTCCTCCGTCCTCGATGCGCCGGTCTAGAGCTGACAGAACCTGGCAGAATGCAGGCAGAGAACAATAATCAGATGCTCATTGCCAATAAATACTTTGCCTCGTGTCATCGGAGAATAACTGTCCACGATCCCTCGCATTGACTCACAATTCAAGGGGCGAGAGCTCACATCCTGTTTTGGCACGGTCCACCAGTTCGAATCAGGTTTGGCTTGAAACCGGCGTTCGTCGAGACTGAAACTGAGATTCTGGACAAGCCTATGTATAGATCGACTATATAAACAAACATACGAACCTCTGACGGTCGATATAAAAAAGAACAATCGTAAGAATAACCATCAGCCAGTCCATGGTGCATGGTGACAGTACAATACTGTATTGTATCATTTCCAACCAATCACCTCTCTTTTTCCCGTACGGTAACACCGACAAAGAACATCTCCTCGCCCATCCATCCCCGTAAATAGTCACCTCCCCAACTCTGCAGATCATGGCGCCGGTAGGGATAATGTCTCGCCTAAAGAGTTTATACTCGAAGCAGGGTAAGTCAAGGGGGGGATCCTGAAAAAAGAGTCGCAACTAACAATTCAGATGAACCTGCCTTGTCGGAACATACCGTTGCTTTTCTCTCTGTATGTAGAACTCCTAGAAACAACAAAAACACGAAAAGAAAAGAAACCACAATGCACGCAACATCCTTGTATCTAACTCCCATCAGGTCCTCCTCACACTACTCTACGTGTTGCCATTCTATCTTTCTTCAACAACCCGCCCATCGCCAAGTCTCAGTCGCGATGCCCCGTCCGTGATTCGCGCCCGCATTCGCGCCGTCACGGGCTCCTGTATCGTGAGCTCTGTCTTCGTCCTCTGGCTCATCATCGAGGACAATTCCTCCCTCGGCGCCGGTGTCAGACTCCTCGGCTGGTGGCCCGTCGGGCTGCTGGAGACCCTTCGGAGTCTTTTCCTAACCGCGGTTCTGTTCCTCGGCCCGCTCTTCGAACGTGGCATTGTGGAAGGCGAATGGAAGTTCTGGTTCCGTCGTAGTAAGCTCTCCGAGAGTCTCGGTGGCTGCATTGGCTGGAGGAATTATGTCGCGGTATGCAATTGCTTTGCTTTTTCCATCTTTTCTTCCCCTCCCCACATCTCAATCTAATAACCTCTAGGGCCCCTTCACAGAAGAAGTCATGTTCCGATCCGCCATGGTACCGCTGCATTTACTAGCACACACCTCGCCGGGCCGGATCGTGTTCATGGCACCGCTGTATTTCGGGATTGCGCACGTGCACCACTTTTACGAGTTCTGTCTGACCCATCCGGACACCCCGGCTTTGGCCGCCCTGCTGCGGTCGCTCTTCCAGTTCGGCTACACCACTATTTTTGGCTGGTATGCGACCTTTGTCTATTTGCGGACCGGCTCGTTGCTGGCCGTGGTTCTCATCCATAGTTTCTGCAACTGGTGTGGATTGCCGCGGTTCTGGGGACGGGTCCAGGCGGGTGAATCTATCGGTCCCCCTATCACTCGGGGTAAGGAGGATTTTGATGATATCAAAGTTGGGGTAAGGGGGAACAGTGGTCTGGGTGTTGGGTGGACGGTTGCTTATTATGTACTTCTTGTTGCTGGAGCGCTTGGTTTCGCTCAGGGGTTGTGGCCTTTGACTGAGTCTTATCATGCTCTGGTTTCATTTTCGGACAAGTCGAATTAGGTTCGATAGCTTTGGCTTTCGGTCTAAGCTTGGTATATTTGACTTCTCCGGCATATACATACAACATAGGGGCTGTTACTTTTCGTGTTCTGTTTATATGAATCGACACGTTGTGTTTGTATAGCATAACCTAGCACTTCAAGTCGATACATATTATCAGCTACTACAATTATTTGAACATTGGCGTTGACGCTCAAAACAAAACGCGATTGGTTTGTTGACAAAGACGGGAGTTTTGTCGACATGGAAGAATGATATGCCGCCCATTCCGTTCAAGAAGCAATATCCCGTCTTCATCTTATTCGTAATTTTCCTCCAAACCCATGAGACATGTGAAATGCTCTCGATTTTCAGAAATGTGTTGAAGCGTCATGGCCAGCCAGGGGCGCCCCTGTCGATAACCTGCCGAGGTAAGCGAGGAAGTCCGTGCTAGAGACCGTCGCTGATGTTTCAGGCATACCAATTCCCCGTGAGGAGCTTTTCGCTTACACCAATGGTCATTTTTTGGTCGATGAAGAACATCAGCTCAGCCGAAGATATGTCCGGTTCGATGTGGATGCGCTTTGCAATACCGTGGCTACTGCCGGCGGGGATTCCAGTCAGGTGACAGGCATTGAGAAGATGGAAGGGGCTTTCAGCAAGGCTTTCTTGATGAGAAAGTCAGATGGAACGGAAGTTATAGCGAAGATTCCATGCCGCATTGCCGGTCCGCCTTCATTGACAACGGCTGGTGAAGTAGGAGTTTTAGAATACGGTACGATGGTTCCCATTCCAGAGAGAGTCTAGAGACTAAGACGATACAACCCAGTTGGGAGACATACTAGCATTCCTATGCCTCGTGTTCTTTCTTGGTCGTCGGATATTTCGAATGATATTGGCGCCGAGTATATAATCATGGAGAAAGCTGCGGGGATTCCTCTATATGAACGATGGGGGAGTATGTCTGAATTCGACAAGCTACAGCTGATCAAGAACTTGACTAAGTTTGAGGCTTAGCTGTCGGCTATTTCATTCCCTGCTTACGGAGGACTATACCTCCGAACAGACATGAGTCGACCAAACAAGCCTCTCGGTGATGAAATTGATCCATCCAAGTCTTTCTGCATTGGACCGTCTTGCGATAGGAAATTTATTCCCGACGTTACTCTGGAATTTGACCAAGGACCCTGTGCGTTACCTATACAACCTGGCAGTTCACCCACTAATATTTCGCAGGGGATTCGATTTCAAGCCTTGGAATATCCATTACAAGGCGTGAACTGCTTAGAATATCAAGCGGAGGCCAACAAAGTAAATTGGGCTTTTACAAAGGAACGGTTGAACAACAAATTCAGCTCTTGGAAGTCACATCAAATCTCATGAAGCTTTTAGACTCGAACCACATATTGAGGGGAGCTTGTCAGCCTACGCTGTGGCACACCGATCTTCATATGGGAAATATTTTTGTCGCCCCAGATGAATGCTCAAGAATAGTATCCCTTATCGACCTTCAGTCAACGTCTATCCTTCCCGCTTTTCTCCAGGCGCAATGGCCGATATTTCTCAAGCCTCCGCAGACTTACGATTATGTCAAGGTAATATTCCAACCGCAACTCCCTGATAATTTCGACGAGCTAGACGAGGAGAGCAAAGCAATTGCTTTCCGCGAATGGTCACAGGTAAAACTGGCGAAGGCTTATGAGTTCTCGACCTATCTCGAAGACAGAGCAGCACATAATGCCATGAATGTACCCCGTGTCTTCCGAGAACTATTCACACGATGCGGAGAAATCTCCGAAGTCGGCATTGTTCCGCTTCGCACATGCTTGATAGAGATTTCACAAAATTGGTCAGGCCTTGGATTTTCAGGAAAATGCCCTTATTCGTTCAGCCAGAACGAGCTCGATGCACATGAACGTCAGTTTGCGGAATACCAAGCCCGGCATGACGTGCAAGCGCTTGCTGAGGAATGTCTCGATACTGACGCAGAGGGGTGGATCGCGCCGCAGTTGGACATAAATGAGAAGAGAAGACAGAATGAGGAGCTACTGGCCTTGTACATCGAGAAGATTTCCGGGAGAAATCTGCGGAGGAGGCGAAAGCGATGTGGCCTTTTATGGTCGAGGCTTGATTACGTTCGGTTGGGTCAACACGGTGCGCGTCTTTTTGCTTTTGGCAGTGCCTATGACCATGCGACGTTTCTGTGTTTCTAATCGCACATATGAGAACGAGATACTAAAATATAGGCAATTGAGGTCTTCGGGCTTATAATATCGGTGCCAATTTCTTATATACTTCCCTGTTCAAGGGACATCCTCAATTTTCTCACATAATAATACGCGAGTCCTTCCTAGATCACGCATAATATATTCCTGTACATTGTCTTTCAGTTCCGTAATGCGACACGCATTGTTACCAGACCCGGCCGCAATTGACTATCATGGGCGAATTCAACGAGACATATGAGCACTTGAGGTATTGATCTGTCTGACCCAATGGTGATGACGAGGCACAAGATCCCATCGTCCCACGGCTATAGTCTATAATTTTGGCTATTCTATATTCCACTCTGGTACTGTTACTAGTACATACGACCATAGGGTGTGGAAAATAGGGCTTCCCGTCCGCTCAGCCATACTCAAGCCACACGCCGGTGAGTTAGTAGTTGGGTGGGTGACCACCAGCGAATCCTCACTGTTGTATGTTTTCGTCTTTTTTCTATTTTTTATATTCATTAGCCACTACTACCACTACTTATCAGATCGTAGATGATCTGAATCTGAGGGGTGTAGGTCTCGTTTCAATCTTTCATCTTGGATGGCCGCTTCGGGACGGCACGTCACCCGTGATCTATGCTCGCTGTGAATGGGGAATACCTTGACCAAGGGTGGCAGGGAAGTATAGGTGATAGAGGCTGAGAAGTTGAAATATATGCTGTAGTCTTGGGTAAGTGTGACTTCAAATTAAAATACTCGAAGTCTTACGCGAAAATGAGAATAATTATACAATTGCATGGACTGGCAAACAAATATCAAACAGGAATTGCCATGCCTGAGCCTTTCTTCTCGGTGGTGTTCTTAACAGGATGAAGTAACATAGATGGAAAGCAGAGTGATCGGTGCAAATCCTCTCACTAAAACAAACCCAAGTCAGCTCAAACCTCATCAACTGTTCGGGAAGAGAATAATACTAACCAAGTTACCGCCCTCGAATTCATTTCGACCCTGTGGATCCTGGTGCTGAAACGAAGCAATATTAGCTCTGCAAAAAGGCCAAGATAGGGGGTATAGTTCTCACATAACTGCCGTCGGTAAATTGATTGGCACCAACCGGGTAGCCCAACCATCTGCGGTAAAGGTCTTCTACAGTTTGGGTAGAGAACATATAAGAGAATCGATAGAGGATGTGGTCCCATCGGTGGTCCCAGTTCCAACTACTATCGCTTCCTCCATTGATTTTCTGGGGGTCACCTGGGTTTAAGATACGTCCAAGTTCCTTAGCTGTCTATTTGCCGTCAACGTACACAGGATGCGGTATATAGACAGCTTTGAGCCCATGCCAGAGGGCAAGCGAAGGAGCTATCATTTCGGAAACAAGTCCAATTCCTCGCTAGATCTACAGGTCATGCATTTGTTACGCCAGGGTCTTTGATATACGCCCGCCCCGTTGCAACGGGGAATGCTCAGCTTGGAGTATCCTCGGAGACGCCGCATAGTCTGTTCGAGAACTTCCACTTTGTATCTACTGGATCGAAGATTGGTAAGACGATGATAATATCTGCTTCTGCCGCGACACCCCATTCGTACCTGTCGTCCTCTGGGGACGAGGTAGACGGCCTGGGGCCTACTGGCGTTATATCTAAGGTACCCTGGGGCCCCCAAACACTACCTCGGTCATTTAGAGAGGAGCCGACCGACCGCATAAGTCCTGCCAGCTGACGTGTATCCCCGGAATATAAAATAGGCGTTGCGCTCCCAAAGAGATTTCCGCGGTTGCCTCTTTGTAAAGTTCACGGACTTTTGAAGGAAATGATAACTGTGCCCCGTAAATCGGGCATCCATTTCCAGTTGCCAGTAGTATTCAAACTCCTAAAATAATCGTGAAAATATCTGAACCGGTTGCCAGTACTGGGAATTAGTGCTCTGAATCTGTTAGATAATATACAATGAAGGATCAGAGCCTTAAGAGGTAGCGAACCTGTCCTCATCGACTTTAGGGTACCAACTCTTCAAAAGTTTCATCCTTAAAAAGTATGGTTATATCCAAAAACTCACGTGGTACAAAGCGAGACTTGAGAGAGAGATTGTATAGCCTTATTATCGTTTGTATAGACTGGAATATCCTTATCTTTAATATAATATAAGATGAAGACCTTATACTTACCGCAAGAGTGTAAAGATAGTTCTATGATTAGAGATCGCACAAATTGTATAAGGTCCTTAGTCCAATCTATATCATACCACGCACGTAGTATGATAGCCGATCTTGATTTGTGCTTCAAGTCGCGAATAGCAGAGCTCGGTCGATCGCGGGGGAGCTTTCTCGAAGAAAGAGGAGGGAAGAGTGGATTTAATCGGATGCGAGTCGACCTGTCTCCTCGAATATCTTCCGGCATTTCTTTTGAAGCATTGTAACTGCAGTTCTCCCCAATTGGCTTCACTCAAATTTATATATTTAGGAATCGTCACTGAAGCCCTACGTACCCAATCAAGAGAAGCGGTTGGTACAAGTATATACATCAATACCTGTTTCCCCATACGATCCGAGTATAGGTAAGGGGAAATCTGTCTTATCTGTTAAATATGTCTCGCCGTTGGGGGTGAGTTCGCAATACCTCGAGGAATTTCTAGATAATCGGTGACAATATCTTCAATATTCGAGCGACTTAATGGCCTTCCTCGTGGCCCTTATAAGCAAGAAACGTATCGATAGACTCCTTGCGCCACTGGTCGCTGTTGTAGTCGGGATAAGACTATAGACTACAGGTCCAGGATAATCACTTCCACGCCTTAGTGTCAAAGTCCCGCCGCGATAAAAGTTGTCCTCCCTTTTGATCACGCATTAATATATACACAAATTGGGAATCCGATGGCCCATCACACACCGGACATCACGTAGAGTGCCAACCCCGATCGGCTCATGGGCAAATGGCGTTTGATCATCTTGTGGGCGTACTTCCCGCGACCCGCTGCGCACTAGATCTCTAGGCCGTACCACAGTAGACCTGGATTGCCTTAGGTCAGGCCATGAACTAAAAGAAAAGTACTGCAGATAGTCTTGCCTTCGATTCAACACACTCCCGAAAATGAACAATAATAGTATGGCCAATGGAAGATATAATCCTCGTGATTAACGAAAAATATTCAGGAATGAGGAGAGATGTATTTTGGAGCGTCTCATCATCTTCAAAAGAGATGCCAGTTTAACCAGTTTAGCCAGATTGCGATCGATGTCGGTGTGAAGAGCATCGAGGGAAGCTAGTGAAAGGACTTGACAAAAATAGAATGAGCAAAGACAGTGCCCGAGATGACCTTGTTAAAGCTGGGCTTTTGCAAATTGTGTCCAGGTATCAAACAAAGGAGAAGACTAGCAAATGATTGCCGATCTAGATACTTGATGGCTCTGCTACCACGAATTATGCCTGACCTCTGTCATATATGTATAGTTATAAAATCTACTCCATCAAGGCTAGTAGTCTAGATTTGAGGTTGAAAATAGAATGATGTTTGGGGGCTTCGGGGGTTTGTCATAATCTAAATTGAAAGGGATTTGCAGGGCTCTCAAACCAGGCTGCAAAAGCTGAACCCTGCTCATTATTTCGTGACCAAAACAGAAAGATGACGACGGAGGAAGAACACCTAGACAATACTGCCACTTTGGTGGTCCAAATACCAAACAAAGATTTGTCTTGAGAGATCAGGGTTGGTGAAGTCATTATAGAAGCCGCAGGCATAACTGTCCATTATTACACTGGTTACATTAACTAGCTATACCCCGAGTGTTACGATCTGATCGATGTGATAAGATCCTGGGGACCTATAGTATATAACCTGGTTGACATGTCATACACTTGGAAACGATATACCTTGAGATTGAAGAGGGATATGCATGCTGGGCAGTCTGGCCTAGCAGATAAGACGAGAGCGACACAACAACACCAACCATCCAGGACGGTCAGCTAGCATGCATAGGGATCACATAGACCACAATCCGGTATATATTCTCCTAGTGGAAAAACATCTAGCAACTCATTTCTCATTTCAGGGTTGATGATTTGTCTAGACTACCTTCTCTCCAGAACTCTACTTAACAGCCAGGTCCCGAGACTCTCTCTCTGCTCGAAGAATAAGGCTACAAACTAAGGATCCCGGCTTTCCCTACTGCAATAGCTAAAAAAGTCAAGACAAAAACATACAACAGTGAGGATTCGCTGGTGGTCACCCACCCAACTACTAACTCACCGGCGTGTGGCTTAAGTACGGCTGAGCGGACGGGAAGCCCTGTTTTCCACACCCTATGGTCGTATGTGATAGATCTAGTACCGGAGAGGGTTATAGAGTAGAAGGATATAAAGGGTAGGACGCTCTACAATAGTAACTATAGATCGATGAAAACTACCACGTCCACTGTAATTTTTTTGGCGTATAAATAGCGTGGTATGTAATTTGGTATTTTTATAGATTCAAAATAATGTAATATCTAAGCAATGGTGCTCTCAGCCCTCAATTTGATATATACTTTGGCCCCCGAGCATCACCAGCCGTTTAGCATCCATCTGGCATATTATAACTTGACAAATTCGGTGGTCATACAATATAGAAGAGAGGAATTAGAGGAACTCTAGATGATACAGAATACAAGCTTAATACTAGGGACTAAGACTCATTAGGGAAATATCAGGCAGATCTATGCGCTACTAGAAAGAAGGGTGGGTGATTGTTACTAGGATAGACTGTTGTAATTAACTAGTTACATATTACGGAGTAGGCCCTTACTAACTACTAGTGTCACAAGAGAACCTATTCTATTTTGCGGTAGGTAACGGTTGAGAATGATATAGAAGCAATTCATTCGATGGAACAAGCATTGGTAACTTAAAACTATGCAGAGTGTCTCAACAGACCACGCCAGAGAGCCCCCCGTTTTAATGCACATCACTAGCCTCCGAGCATGTAAAATCTATACCCTGCATTGGCATACTCTATAACCTCTTCAGGAACTATCTCAAACACATACGACCATAGGGTGTGGAAAACAGGGCTTCCCGTCCGCTCAGCCGTACTTAAGCCACACGCCGGTGAGTTAGTAGTTGGGTGGGTGACCACCAGCGAATCCTCACTGTTGTATGTTTTTTTTATGTTCAAAGTACCGAGCCATCATCTCATCCTCCAATAGGGGCACCAACACCTGCTTTGTACGTTCTCAGAGGAACGGCGAACTAGCTGAGACAAGTGATTTGAGTGATTCTCCTCGAAACCGACAGGCAGCTGTCTTTTTTAGGAATTTGCGGTATACTCAAAGGTAGAGTGCAGGTCTTGGAGCCATGTTAGCAACAGGTTGCGTAAGTCGAGAATATGTCTCTGGTCTTGCTACAAGATTAAGATTAACGATAGATGTGGTACAGATCCACGGCCCGCAACTTTAAAAATTATGTCATTGATCTGGCTCAATTCACACTCCCGTGACCAACTTTCTCTGCGGATTCAAATTCCCTATCATCTGAGTCCCTTCCCCTACTCTGCTACCGGACACCAATCGTAGTTCCCATTATCGTTGTTTCCCCACCAAGTTGGGAATGGATGCGAAGGTCCACCAGCCCCGAAAACAGCAAACGAGAGGATGAAGAGAACCGTCAGACTAGCACCATCAAAGGCGCCGGTAATCAGGTATGAATAATCCTTGAAAATTCGCGGCTTGTAGTTGCGGAGATAATACTGAACGTAGAACCCGGCGGTGATCCAGGTGAAGATGACGCAGGTCTGGCTCTGGTTGTAGGGAATATAACCGGCGTATTGGATGTACTGCGGGAGGTTGATTTCTGCGACGTCGAGCTTTCCAATTTTGGGTACGAACTAAGTCAAACGGACGTCAGTTTCCAGTGGAATAGGGAAGGGCTATGGGGTTACTCACGTAATAAAAGACACGGTGCACAATCACAGCACCGGCTCCAACGGCTAAACCAATAGGTATAGCCCCGTATGGGGTACCAATCTTGTAGATGTAGGGAGCCAAAGCCCATGATGCGGCATTGGTGTTGTAAGATTGTATACCTGCGCCACTCCAGGAGGAATTTCCATTGCCATCGGTGAGAAGCGCTCGATTGCTTGACACAATAGAGATCATGATGGCGTAGTTGACGAAGCCACCAAGAATTGTACCGTACAACTGTGTGAGGAACATGATCCGGGGAGGGATTTTGACTAAAAGGTAAGTTAAAAAAAAATCTAATCAAAGCAACGACAGAGACACTCACGGTATTCACCCATCTTCAGATCATTGGAAAGCATAACCGCATTTGAAATGACGTTATGCGACCAAGCAGCGAAGTACATGTTACCGACCGGGCGTCCAGGCAGGATGAGTCCAGCCAGCATTTTTGACAAATTATTGGTCGCAATACCATTACCGAAGCGAGAATAGAGGATAACACTCTACAGCACGATAATAGTCAGTTTCGCTGCATAAAGCTCGGAATCAGGGACGTTGTACTCACGAAGGGGGCGATAATGCATCCTACTATCAGTGAGATAACATATGCCCAAACGGACAAGGTGATGTTTTCTTTCACAGTCACAATGATGCCGAGAATGAAGCTGCCAACAAGCACGACGATATACCACCACCAAGGAGCCTCTTTGTAATGCTTGGCCATATGCTCATGATGGCGATCATCATATCTACCCTCTCTCGCGCTTTTATAGGCCCGCCGAATATCCTTGCCCCAAAATAGGATGCAATGAACGATCAGGGCCCCCATTGCTGCGTTGGCCATGAACATCGAGAATGCAAATGTTCCAGTGAGCCTCGGTAGGCCAAATTTGGTCAGGGCAGTCTCGTCGAGGACACCGCCGGGGAAAACGTCGTGCAAGGGATATGTGGTGCCGTTGTTCGTAAGCATTCTCGTCGACATGAATGGAAGTGATCTCGAGTTCCAGCCATTCCCGTAATAAATGCCTATCATAATAAAGAAGCAGGAAAAGAGTCCAGCTGCTTGATGAATTTGCAGTTTGAGAGGGAGCGAGGTTTGGAAAGAGGTGAGCTGCTTCTGTTAGATGACTTGCTAGATCAATGTGTTATAGGGGGTATCATCTCACATATTGCCAATCGAACGAGAACGAAAATAGACCAAGACCCTGGTTGTTGGTGGCTCCACCAAAGATATTGTTGAGTACGGCACCAGTTTCACCAGTGGCCTTTTGTGCAGCCAGACACTATAAAGTTTGAAGTCAATAACTTGGCCCAATGAGATAGAGAAGTTCATCCGAAGAGATCCAGACGAAATACCACGTACCGGAATAGAAACAGAGTTTAGCCACGGGAAGATGTAGGCAGGAATGATCTCGTATATCGACATGCCAGTGAATGCATACCAAAAGTATCTGAGCGGTTTCGAGTTTTTGACTTCCTGCCAATGAAGTCCCTGGAGAGTCTTGACGGTAGGCAAACTACTCCAGTAGACGGCCTCGGTGTGCCAGACAGCGATAGGACGCAAAATTCCGCAGATCCCGTAGCCGAATAGACCAATAGAGATGGTACTCAATATCACAGTCGCGGGGGTTAGGGGAAGGTTGTAGAATAGATCCTGTGCTGCAAACACAGTTGAGGTAGTCGCAGCATTTGAGGCCGACGTAGCGGTGATTGAACAGATTGCATGTTCTTTCAGACTCCACGGCCCGTAGTTGATGAACTTTATGACCTTGATCCACCAAGGTAGGGCCCCCTGGCCGTTTTTCGCCCTCCAGCGAGCTTCGAATTTGTCGCCACGGGGAAGGAATCTTGCCCAGGCATTGCCGACAAAGTAGGAGATGAGCACGATGAAGGTTCCTTGAATCGTAATCAAGGTCGGTTTGAACTATAGATCGAGTCGTTAGTATCTCTATAGGAAATAGATGGTTTGGAAGTACCTGATAAATTTGGTTCATCACAGCCTGGAAACACGCAAGGCCGGAAGCAAGCAATATACTGCGAAAGGTCAAGACCCTGTCAAAGTCATCTCGAAGAGATAACAGATGAAGAGCTGCATCAGCGCCGGTGATGATAATCGCGTTCGGATCGCTGTCGGGGTCATCGTCACCAAGTCCATGCTCATCTTTGGTAGTAACCACAGCAGCAGGAGTCTTTTCGCCGATGGCTTCCTGGCTAGCCACCGTGGACAAGTCACTGGTTTCTACAGGCGACTTTGACATACTTGGGGACAGTAGGCTGGAGTATGGCTGTAGAGCTAATCGCGCATTTTATTCCTAGGCCCTACGGTCCTCTTATAAACCAAAATATATTCTTATCGGACCACTGACTTGAGCATTTTTATGATACCATGCAGCCATGAAATGAGCCACCATGCTCGAGGCGACAGAACTGTCTTGCCACACACCTCGATAATAAAAAACAACTGAACCCTGATGTTTTTTTGAGAACCCCCTATTTGGCATTGATGATAACATTTCCCCTAAGATGTTGACATGCCAGCCCCGGAGAGCTCGGACCCTTTCTACTTTCCATTGAGTTCCCTAGCGCCTGTCTGATGTTCTGATTGATTTTGGCTTATATGTTAGCAGCCCAACCCTGGAGATCTCTTGATAGGTGTGATAGCCGTAAGATAATACCAGTTTCAAAGTAGAATACAGAAAGCATACATGATATATGTATCGGGTTTCGGCGGCCTTCCTAGCATTCTGTAGATAAGGCAGGACCATTGACGCTAATTTGTTGGAGTTTTGACGCTAACCCATCCTGCGCTTTGTCCGACACTTTCGCACTAATTTAGCCAATGCAGGTCACTTTGATTCCGGATTACGTGGGAGAAACCCCTGCTATGGTCAGCTGGTGGGCACTTGGCAGCCGGAATCCCGACGGAACACCTTCGCTAGAATCGCCTCCCTTTCGCTAGGGTTGCAGTGTGCTGCTTTTTTGCTTCGGTCTGGGCATGTGCTCGGGTGTGATGTTCGTTCGGCCTCATTTTAATTTATTTAGATTTCTCGGTTCTGTTCCGATACACCGGGTAAATGAGTATTCGCTGTTTCTTTCTTTGATCCCTTCTCTTCTTTCATGCTTCTCGTCCGCTATCTCCCCGGGCCACTAGTGCATGGTTTTCTCTAATGTATTACTCCCGACTCTGTGTAGATATTATAATGAAATTTAAATGTGGTCCAATCAAGTCCACGATGAAATAAGGCTGTGGGTATTTATTATTCAATAAACAAAGCCAAGCATTACCACCAAATTGATTAAATAGGCTAAACGAGATTGCCTTCAAATAAACGTCTGACTAAGGGCCAGACGGCAGCTTTAGGTTACATTGGCTGGAACTCTAAATATGGCCAAGGCTTTCCTGCCTAAGGCGAATCTGTGGCGCACTCCTCTTTGCCAATCTCACGATCAGTCGTGCTTGGCTTTAAAATTAGTCTTTAGCTACTTCTGACATCGTGTGATCCGCGATACCCATACTCAATATGTTCTTATCTAGGCTTTCTTGGCAGAAGTAGAGATCAATTGTAGCAGTTCACCTTGTTGAAAGAGTATATACAGATCAAAGTACACTGCACATATTGGGATCAAACAGTTGTCTACTGTCTTCCACCACTGTTAGCCGTCCATCTATTGAATTCTGATGGAATCAGACGAATGCGCCATGAACTGAAATATTGACCTGCTTCAATCTTTATAAGTTTTGTTCCTGGAAACAGCCAAAAAGGCTAGAGACCAAAGCTGTTGGATATTGGATTCTATAGATAAGGCAATTAGCAACAAAGGAGCACAAAGGAATCGGACGATGTTGATAACCGGAGAAGACCTTACCTATCTGGCTACCGCCACCAGGGGGTGACAGCGCTCCTAGCGGGGTGACTTGGAAGCCATCGTCCCGATAAATCCAAGACCAAACTTCGGCGGAGAGCTGCGGAGTATTCTTCTCAATCGAGTCCCACAGTTCATTATAGGCGGCTTTGACATTGTCGTAGACATATTTATCAGAGCAGAAATCCGGTATGTGGGTTGCTGCGTGATGACCACGCTTTTCATGTCCGCTCACACCCGCCTTCGTTGTCGACTCACATCGTTCAAGCTGCATCTCCAATCCTTTTGCCATCATAGCAAGCTGCCATGACCAAATAACGGTTCCATGATAAGCACCCGTCGTCCAGTTTCGTGCATAAACAGGTTCCCCACCGAAGGCCGGATTGGCAACTATCATGCTTGCGTCAGTCATGAGACCAGCCGGAAAGGTGCGTCTGATGTTATTGGCAGTTTGGTTGAGGAACGGGGTGAGCTGGGCGTTATTGGTAGTGTTGAGAAGGAAATGTCTGAAGCAGTCATCCGTGTTCATAACTTTCACCTTGGAAAGGTTGTCATTGCCGTCCAGTGCCAGTGCATAGAAAGTCACATCGTCGTCAATGGATGAGACCTGGTTGGGGCCTGCAAAGGAGGATTCGTTGACGTAGGATTTAACAAGTGACTGTGCTTCGGACTGGGGGATCTTCACGCGGAAAAAGTCCAGGGTCTTGTCCTCCCATACATTTGCGTAGGCATTGGCGAGTTTAGACCAGTTCTTGCGTCCCGAAAAGATGCTGTTGTTCTTTGCAAGACTTGCGATGGAGCGCAGGGATGCTGGGACTAGAGCCGTGTTTACATCATAAGGGATACGTCCTCCACCGATACCTATTTCAAAATTTATCAAAAATCAGCGACCAATCGACAAACTAAGGGAATTTTTGAGAAGACAGAGTTCTGCTTACCGTATTCACTGTCTCTCCATTGGCCGATATCTTGGCCCTCTTTGAGATGAATGAGATTCTTTTTGATAGGCTTATGAGCAAAAGGGCCGGCAAGACGCATGATTCGCTCGGCATTTATCAGAGCCAGATCACCGAAGGTCAAATTCTGATTCGCCACATTGGCAGAGCCAGCCGGTGTACTGGAGAGGAAGTATTAGTGATTTCGATTCGTAAATCAGGAGGGTTGAAACCCTTCTTACTTAAAGAAGGCTGTGATACGCTGTTGACCAACAGGATTCTGCAAAAAATACCGCTGCATAAGGATCGGGAGATAATAGTCCGAATCAACCTGTTTCATAGAAGACGCAATTAGCTTTGCCTTCAATGGTTTTTGTCATATTCCTCGATAGGATATCAAGCAGTGATTACTCAACAGACCATTTTGTAGTCGCAGCCCATTGCGTTGCTTTTAATATTGTTTTGCAAGTTAGACCAGGTCGCATAATCCCTATCCGGTAGTTAGCCATGCATATTATATAGAAGACCAGCTTCCAATCAGATGAAGTTATAAAACAGAAGACCCACCCAATAGTCTCCTCATGACAAACACTTCCATCTGTTCGATCAACCCGCTCCAAAACAGAACCAATCACTGCTTCCATAACACTTGCATTTCCAACACTCAAAACAGGCTCCAACAAAAGCGCAGTGATCATTGAGTCACGACCAAAATAGGTCAGGTAATGCCACGCGCCTGCAAGAACCTTACTTGAGTATGACATAAATGAAAGCGCCTTCGTCTGATCCGGCATAGACGAAATTAGCTCCTGGGAATTTTCATTGAGTACTGCGGCTGGACTCGTCTGGGATAACTGAGGATAGTTAATTTCCGCGGAAAAAAGGTAGTCGCCTGCTTCAAATTGCACGGTGCGACCATCTACCGATACCGTGCTGCCATTGTCGCTGTTGCTGCCATCATTCCAAGGGTGGAAATGGAGGCTTGTTGTGGTGACATTATCAAACCAGAGGCGCTGGAGCGAGGCGCTCCCGTCGCTATTAGAAGTAAATTCGATCGCATCTTGAATCTCAGGCCTAAGGACACTTCCTTCACTGAATTCACGAATTGAGCGGATGCTGCCCAGGACAGGCACGGTCAGTGTCGCAGACGAATTGAACCGCAGTACGCCTTGAACTCCCACACTGGGATAGGTATTAGATGAATTTGACAGCTCCGCAGTGTAGGTGGGTGCCAAGGGCTTTCCGATGGTTGAATTGATGACCTCGAGTGATAATGACCCGTTGACCCCGTTTTGGGGCGCGAAGTATGCGCAAACCCCACTGTCACCAGCAGGCCAGGCTATGATCAAACGAGGTGCGATCAAGGAGAGATCGCTATCTGGTAATGGACTAGTCACGACTACCTGTGCCGCTACATTGCAGTCTGAGTAGAAATAGTTGTCGTAGGGAGGGTCGCTAAGGGATAACGTGGAGGCAGGATTGGCACATTTTGGAGTTGACTGCTGCGTTCGTCTTGGTGAGAATGAAATTTCTCACTTGCAACCGCAGATGTGCCACTTACTACTTCCTTGCTGGACGCGGTGACCCCGGTCATCAAGCTGGTACCGATTAGGCACAGCGATAGGAGCTTCATGGTGAAGGTTGAATGATAATGAATTCTGCTAGATAGGGATGAGAAAGGTATTTATGTATAAATTTAGAAGTTGAATTGGCCTGAGATGAACCCCCGACCTTCCCAAAGGGGAAGAGATGACGAAGTGGAATCATAGTGGAGCGACTCCCCACGGGGTTCGAAGGTCTGTGGTTTCCGGCTTTTACCCGAGCGCCAATGTCATCGACGATCTCTCGTAACACAATTTTGTGTCGGGAAAACTGACCAATGTCATGACATTTGAAAGTCCGTCAAATCCCCGAGCTTCACTTGCATTGGAAGTCATCTCGTGGGCGTTTACCTCGTACAGTATTGATCAGCCTTGGCACTCCGCGATAATTTGCCCGCGTCTGTTTCCTGTTCTTCGCCACTTTTTGATCAATAATAAAGCTCAGGCGTGAGCCGGGTTTGATTGATTTGATCATTCATCTACGGTATCCCATAGTGCAGTCATCCATTGGTTATAGCCATAGTGTCAAGGTAAAGTTTTGATGTGCATCGAATTCGCCATAAGCAGCACTCAACTTTCATGACGTCCTTGAAAACAATAAAGCTATGGGGCTGTTGACAGAACATATATAGCCTGCTAGAGTCAACAACAATTGGAGTTTTTAACAGCAGGTCTTCTTGTTCACTTGAAACCCAATTCCGCTCGTTATTCCGATTATACGAGTCTATCCCACGTAATGGCAATGGCGAAATTGTGGCTCCTGGGGGTAACGACACCTACCCTGGCGAATGTACATCCATTGAACTTGAGGCTGGCTTCAGGACCAAACATCCAAAAGATTCTTGAAGAGTGTACGGCGTCACGTGGGTTCACCCGCGATAGAGCACATTGAAGGCGGTGTCCTAGCTAGGAGGCGGCCGCGGAGGCGGTACCATTCTACCAAACATATTTTTTTTTCTTCACTTCTCCCCGCTAATCCTTTCGATACCCCGCCGAAACAAAGATCATAATGGCTCCAACTATCGAGGCCGAAGAGCCTCACAACAACTTCGACGTACGTACCACCATATCCCACCTGCGCGCCAGGGAGCCTACTCCTCCCGCTCTCCGCAAGCGATCAATCAGCCGTGCAGGCGCAGTTGAGTCATAAACGCAGAACAGATTGGCTGACAATTGACTCTCTAGACTATCCTCGTTCTTGATTTTGGCGTACGTAAATTTCGGGAGCCACCTTTTCCCTCTTCCTGCCTGTTGCGATAACGGAGCTTCATTATTGCTGGCCAGCTCCTGGGCCCTCTTCAAATGCCAATGCTGACTTCCCTTGAAGTCTCAAACGAGCCATCTTATCCTACGTCGGCTTCGGGCTCTCGGTGTTTTCGCTGAGCTGCTTCCGTGTACCACCAAGATCGCCGAGCTGTCATGGAAGCCCAAAGGAATTGTGTTCTCTGGAGGTATGAAGTCTAATAACACATGGTTTGTGCCGAGGTCTGACTGAGATACTAGGTCCTTCTTCCGTCTACGACGAGGGCTCGCCCCGTAAGATTTTCTTCTCCCGAACGTCCTTTTGCCTGTACTAATATGTGTAGATGTTGACCCCGCTGTTTTTGACCTTAATGTGCCTATTCTGTGAGTGTTTTTCCTGCACATCCCTCGAATTTCTGGACCTGTACTAACACCGGGGGTATAGGGGTATTTGGTATGACTCAATTCGACATCGACACCGGTATGACACTAATACAATTCGCCCAGCTACGGTTGCCAGGAGATCGCATGGCGGATTGACTCAACAAACGTTGCCCGCGGAGAAACTCGAGGTTTGCAACCTTTGGCATACCTTATAAAATGATTTCTGACCGTTCCTCGCAGAGTATGGCCACGCCGACCTCAGAATCACCAAGGTCAATAGTAATGTCGACCGACTCTTTGCTGGTTTGGGGGATGAAATTCCCGTGTTCATGTCCCACTACGACAAGCTAGTTAGCCTGCCTGCTGTGAGTGAAATGAATTTGTATTTTCGAAGCACTGTTATTGACTCTTATAGGGTTTTGTGATCATTGCGGACACCAAGAACTCAGAGTACGCCGGCATCGCCCACGAGGAGAAGCCCATCTTTGGTTTGTCTTCCCCCGAGCTCCCTTTGTGGCCCAGCAAGGGAATATGCTAACGCAAGGTGACTAGGCGTCCAATTCCACCCTGAGCTCGAACACGTTCGTCACCCCCAAGGCATTACACTATAACTTTCTCTAATATCAGATCTAGACACCCCGCGGAAGCGAGATCCTCCGCAACTTCAGTGTTGATATCTGCGGCGCTAAGCCGAGTTGGAAAATGGGCGACTTCGCCCAGCTCGAGATTGCTCGCATCCGTGATCTTGTTGGTGACCGAGCACTCGTCCTTGGAGCTGTCAGCGGTGGTGTGGATAGCACTGTGGGAGCAGCCCTCATGCGGGAGGCCATCGGAGACCGCTTCAAAGCCATTCTCATCGACACTGGATGTATGCGTCTCAATGAGTGCGAGCAGGTCAAGGCCACGCTCGGAGAACACCTTGGCATTAATCTCACAGTTGTCGAGGCTGGTGAGCTGTTCTTGAGTCGTCTTGCGGGTGTTTCTGACCCCGAAAAGAAGCGGAAGATCATTGGATCAACCTGTGCGTACTTCAAGTTATCTGGGATGGCTTAGTGACAGGGTACTAACCATATCGAAGTCATCGATCTGTTCGAGAAAGAGGCTATTAGGGTACGCTTGACATTCTCTGACAGGCTATTTGCTGGCTAACAGGACTCGCAGATCGAGAAGGAGGCAGAAAACACCCCTAACACCGGGAAAGTGGAATGGTTCTTGCAGGGGACACTGTACCCTGACGTGTAGGTCATTCTGCGCTTATTGTGGGGTCCAAACTAAAAATATTTTAGTATCGAATCTTTGAGCTTCCGCGGGCCTTCGGCTACTATCAAGAGTAAGCGAGCCAACGAAGTATCGGGGGCAGAAGACTGCCTCACGAAGTCGTGCAAAAGAAGAAACAAAAGCTGACATTAGAGATAGCTCACCACAACGTAGGCGGTCTGCCTGAGGTAAGCAAAATCTTCGCCCCGAATAAGAAAGTATCTTGACTAATCAGCATTAGCGAATGATGAACGGCGTAAGTCGCACTAATCTGGCATCGTTTGATTTACTTACTGACCAACATGGCTCGTTTAGCAAGGTTTGCGTGTAAGTACACTTTCCATCTCTTTATCAACGCAAGAAGGCTGACGACACTTTTAATTTAGCTTATTGAGCCGCTTAGACTTCTGTTCAAGGATGAAGTGAGGGCCATTGGCCGACAGCTCGGCATACACGAGTCACTAGTGAATCGACACCCCTTCCCGGGTCCTGGCATTGCCATTCGCATCCTCGGTGACGTTACCAAGGAGCGAGTAGAGATCGCCCGCAAGGCGGACCACATCTTCATCAGCATGATCAAGGAGGCCGGCCTTTACGACCAGGTAAGTCGGGTCACACAGCCGAAGACAGATGCAAACTAACTCTTCTCCCACAGATATCTCAAGCCTTTGCTGGCCTCGATACTAACCGCAGTGTTGGTGTTTTCGGTGATCAGCGAGTTTGGGGTTACATCGTGATTCTTCGTGCTGTTCGTACCAAGGATTTCATGAGTGCAGAAGTGTTTGACTTCAGTAACTCCTTCCTCCAGGTGAGTCAGGTCTTGGTTATACTTCGGGCTCGGCCCAGAGTGGGTGGGTGGGTCCAATACCACGGATCCAACCCACTCATCCTTCCCACAAATTCCCAATGTCATTCTTTCCTATACTTACCAATCTGTCTACCCTAGGATGTTTCGCGCGCCATTTGCAACAAGGTAGACGGTGTTGCCCGTGTCGTCTATGATTTGTAAGTATAAGTCTTCGCCTCTAGATCTCGTACCATACGCTGACATTGTCTTTCTAGAACCTCAAAGCCCCCTGGCACCATTGAGCTTGAATAGGCGATATGATATAAGGAAGGCAGACAAAAGATAGATCACTTGCCAGCGTGAGCTAGGAGCAAAGATAGTGTTCCGGAGGAACTGCTACGTTGTTACCGAAGCAGGCAAGAGAACGAGAGTTAGATTAGAATGGTGATATTATCGAGGTGGGAACAGGCGAAACAGGGAAGGGAAGCACCTCAGTTTGCGAAACGCCCCTAAGCAGTCTCTACAGGCAATTGTTTCCGCTATCTATTTGCACAATACTTCGTTGCATAGTCACATTATCCCATGCCCTGTGTTGATTTCAAATCGCGGACACTGACTCAAGCATAGAATTGATTTCAAGACAGTTATTTATATCACAGAATGTCATTTACTCTGCAACTATGCTGATCAATAAATTTTTTATGAGGTCATTCCGGCACTACGTAGTTTGTCTTCAGATGTACTAATATCGCTTGACCCGAGACGGAGTAAGTGTATCAATATCGTATGACAGTACTTCATATATCGACTCCATACCCGACATTTCCCGAGGTCCTCTGATTGGTCGATTAGAGATCGATCAACACGTCATGACCAAGGTTCGTCCCAATAGTTAGAAGTATGTTCGGGAGGTACATAGTATATAAAAGAGTCTTTGACATCAGCTAGCAGAGCAGTCTGAGACCCCTAACAAGATATAACATCCATAAGTCTAGACTTCTATTTTCCATCGAATTCACCCAATATGCCTCAAGGTTCGTGAATTTTTTACTTAAGCCTTTTAACCCACAAATTCTAATCCGAGATTCGATGTAGACCCTCCTAAGCCCGACCCTCAGAAGCCCGACCCTCCAAAGCCCGAGCACAAGGATTCCTTCTTCGAGAAGATCCTCGAACACCACCACCACGGCCACCACAAGCACGGAAGCGAGAGCCAGTCTACCAAGGACAAGCCTCAGGGCAGCGAAGACCATGCCGCCCAGGACAAAGATCAAGTCAGCGAAGACCATGCCGCCCAGGACAAACATCAGGCCAGCGAGGACCATGCCGCCAAGGACAAGCATCAGACCAGCGAGGGCGGGCTGCTTTCCCATCTGAAGAAAGAAGAAGAACGTCTCAAGAAATACTTCGAAAAGGACGAGAAGCGCAGCGAAGATGGGCAAACTTATGGAGGCTTGATGTAGTTCTCTTGCCCTCGCTGAGCACTACTATGTCTACACGAACAACCAGGGAATATCGCGAGGGAAATTCTGCTATTACCAGGGTCCACTTGATTCTTGATGTAATGACTTACTGAGATAATGCGAAGCTTCATGACTGCATGCGCTAATATCCGTGCATTGACGATGAGAGCGAATCCGGCGACCAAGCGCCATCTATTAATAGCTTGTTGTTTTTTGTTCCTGAGCTAGTAACGTGAATTAAGACATTTCTCAAATTCCCGGCGCGCTTCCAAACTAAATGTGAGAAAGCGCAATTTGTCGATTGATTTCCCACCAGAGAGGCTGGAGGCCCGCGGAGAGCTTGTTCTTTCAAGAAGGTGTTGTTGGGACGAGTTGAAAATATGGGGAGATGGGGATCACATGATGGGCTCCACCCTGAAAGCTTGCGCCACAGCATTCGGCTTGAGAGGGGAAGAATATGGAATAGCCGAGAATTATAGATGAACATGCTGTTGCTATACTAAACAAACAAAAACAAAAAAACATACAACAGTGAGGATTCGCTGGTGGTCACCCACCCAACTACTAACTCACCGGCGTGTGGCTTAAGTACGGCTGAGCGGACGGGAAGCCCTGTTTTCCACACCCTATGGTCGTATGTATCAGGCTATGTGTAAAGAAGATTTAGAAACAGAGCAACAAAACAAATTCAGGATTGAAGAAATCGAGGATGAATCAGCTGATCTACTTGCTAGTCACATGACTATTCCCTAGACCCACACGATGTTTACACACTTTTCCCTCCCCTGGAGCCCATTCAAGGCTATGATGGCCCAGTTCATCCGAAAATTATTCAGTCAGCCATCTGTCTCCATTCAGATTCTCTCTGATCTTCACTTGGAAGTGAACCAGCAATACACATCATTTGACGTGCCAGTCGTCTCCAAATATCTGCTGCTGGCTGGGGATATTGGGCGTTTAGCGGACTACGATCAATACCTTCATTTCCTCCAAAGACAAACGGAGAAATTTGAGTTGGTTTTTCTTGTCCTCGGCAACCATGAGTTCTATGGCGAATCCTTTGAGTCGGCACTTGAAACAGCGAAGCGGCTTGAACAGGAGCCATCTCTAAATGGACGCCTCATTTTACTCCACCAACGACGATATGACATCCCAGACTCCCATGTCACCATATTGGGATGTACTCTTTGGTCTGATATTCCAGAAAAATCCAGAGATATTGTCCATTACAAAATTCAGGATTTTCAGAAAATCAAGGTTTGGACGGTCGACGAGCATAATGCGGCGCATAAGTCCGACTTGAATTGGCTACGCAACGAGGTCCAGTCAATTTATAATAGCCACAAAACAAATCCTACGGAATTATCGAAATGGTCGATTCTGGTGGCGACACATCATGCACCCGCTATGCACCGTACATCGAGTCCACAGCATGCGAAGAATCCTTGGAGTGCTGCATTCGCCACAGACTTATTATCACAGCCGTGGAATGGTGTGAAAAATTGGGTGTTCGGGCATACACATTACTCTACCGAGTTTAAGAAGAGGGGGGTCAGGGTTGTGAGTAACCAACGAGGTTATATACTTCCATGGAGCAATGAGGCCAATGGGTTTGATGCAAGGAAGGTTATTTGGGTATAACTTCCCAATTAAGCAAATTGGAGAACAACCGCGGATGGTAATCATGTAGCTAGGAAGAAAGAAGAATATATTCATCAATATTTACTATAACAAACAAAGAGGGAACACATATGAAATACGTTGGAGATGATTTTACCAAGTCTTGGCAAGGTGCCCAGGTGGAAGAAGCGTATGACTTTTATATGATAGGTAGCTTTTGTATGGGTGTACCATACAAAAGGTACTTAATTTTAGAAAAGCATCGCTGAGTGGGGCGCACCAATACACGGAAGGAAGGCACGATGGGGCGGGCCGGGAATTAAAAGCGGGGAAGGTCCATTTCGGAAAAACAACCTATTTGCCATGCAGTCCGATCTCGATGCCTTCAGATCCCCCTCTCAGCCCATGATTGAATGATTCCCTTGTTACTCGCCTCATACAGTTTAACCTCCACGGTTTCTCCGTCAACAAACGTATTGGGTTGAGTGAATTTCCATCTTGGCCTTGGCTTCGAGCACACAATCTGCCGCCACTGTTCGTATATCCCCTCAACAGCACACATGGGTTCAGAGAACTCCTTACAGGAGGAGATTTCGGCAGTACACCGCCAGATGTGTAGACGACAGAGGTAGCGGCCCAAAGACGGCTTGCCGTGAGAGATGATTTTGGTCCGGTCGGTATGGACGGTGAGAGTGGAGGTGTTGGGGTCATGGGCGATGTGGATGACGCCACTACCATCTTGGAGAAGGTGTTTCATGATGGAGAAGTGAGCCTAGATAGCAGATTTTTTTAAAAATAAGTCTAGGGCATGGAAAGGTAGGTATACTTGTAATAACATACCTGGTGGTGGACCTGCCCCCAAGCCTGATTTTCAAAGTTATAATGTTCGAGAGCCTGAAGGCCATCGACACCGATGTTAAGATAGGTGGTATAAAGGACTAATATTGGGTTAGTGGGCTAGATTCCGCGTTTTTGGTAGCACTTACGGTCGTCAGCGGTGATCTCACTGGTGTTAGTGGACCCGAAAATAGACAACAAACCCTTGTTGTCCATGAGATATTCCGAGACTAGAATAGCACGACATTCCTCCACTGTTCCTGCCAAATTTCCAAAAACGCTATTCCAAGTTTGGCCCGGTAAATAGTGCGAAGTTACGGCTTTCCCGTTCAGTGGACTGATCGGTGAGTTCTGCTGGTCGAAGTTGTAGATACCCGGAGCGGTTTCGCTGAGGAGTATACCAGTTCCGTGGCCCACCAGCTCATGGATAGCGGTCGTAAGAAATCTGACAATATGTGTGCTTTTGCGGAAGTGCTCTAACTCTGATGGATCGACCCACGGCATTGGTAGATTGGGGTTATTGTTAGCACTGAGGCGATTTGCGAGAATGATATTCTTGAAGCCATAATTTTCTCGGATAGATTCGTACTAGTTCCATTGTCAGCTTCATTCAATCCAGAAAAATCTAGAACCCTCATTCCAGAGCTTACATTGGGAAGATTGGCGGCTTCGAAGACGACACTGCCACATACAGCAAGCGCTAAGGAAATTAGCATGTAGTGTTACTTGCCAGGGGAACCGATGTTTATCTCACCGTGAATGCTGGTGAAGTCAGGAGCTTCAAACAGACTCTTCTCAAACGGGCCTTTCCCATCGTTGACGCCATCGACTGCCCATGGGAGCTGTCGAATGATGGAAGTTGAATTCTCAACGAAGCGCTTCAATCTCGACGTTTCGTCCGGATCGGAAATTCCGATCATAGCTTCCCACTCCGACCTGACCCCGGCCGGATCACGATAACTCTCGATGAAACCAATCATATTCTCTACTCTTGCAGATACATCCAATACCCACGCCTTTTGTGACTCCTGGTAAGCTTCCAGGCTACCAGTGCTGAAGGATTTGATGTAGAGCTCCATGAACTGGGTTTGCCTGCTGTTGCTGACATATTCTTTTGCTCTCGTCAGATCCGAGCAGATCTTCGACATTTCCACCGAGTGATCGCCTCTAACGATGAATATGTCGTTTGCCAGTTTGCATAGACCGTTGGCGGGAACGCCAGTCTCCGCAGAAGCTTGAAGCAAATGATATATAGGTTTTCCATTCTGAATTAGCTTTTGAACTCGGGTATTCTCTGGCCCAATGGAGTGTGCAGTCATTGCCTCCGACACTCGAGCAATCTCCTCTTGGGAGATGAGTTCAGCGCCCGGATAATAACCTGACTGTGCGGTCTTGCTGGGATATCCAAGGTTGAATGGCGGGACTCCCAATAGCGGCCCGATGATTCTGTCTAGACCTTCCTTTGTCTTCTGGGAGATGCTTGCGATCCTTTCCAGTGCTTCGGCCGTCAAATCTGGGATGAACTTTTGGTCTCCCTCGCCCTGATTATACATTCAGTGCTGTTTCTCGAAAGATCTCGCCGAACTTACATAGAAGTTTCCTAGGTTGCAGAGGAACATTGCAGCGTACTCCAGAAATCGTTCGAGCTCTTCGGATGTGATATTGCACTGGGTGACTAGGGTGTCCCATTTTCCATCGCAAGCATGATAGAGGTCCATGATGAAATCGAAGATGTCTGGGCTTTCTGGAGACACCTGTCGCATGATAATTCGGCTTCCATGCCATGCTGCCCGTGCACAATAGTGAGCATGGAGCTTCTCACGTGGCTCAAGAGCATCGAAAATCGGCTTTATGGCTAGCTGATGGATTGGTGTGCCTGGAGGCGGGGTAAATGAGCTTTGGGGAAGGGACATGGTACTTGATACCGCGGTGAGAGAGGTTGTGAAGAAACAGAGGTCGAGAGACAATTACGATAGTTCACTTCAAGTTTGGAGAAAGGCAATGTAGCTATTGTGCAATGAGGCCCAGATGTTCAATATGGAGGAAGGGTAAACTGATCCATGCTCGAAAACTCGTAGCGCCGTAAAAGGGCTGAGGAGCTCAGTCAGCGTAGTTGGCAGGGATCAGTACTGCGCTACCCAGCCGGCCCTCACATTCTTTGACTGAAATTACCGAACCCCGCAAAGCGAGGGTCTTCTTTGTCCTTCCCGTCTTGATATTCACGTGTCAAGCCACATGATATGGTATGTGCGAGATTCTCGTAGAGTACTTTCGGAATATTCTTTTCGGAGAACATGGTTGCATGGTTGCATGTGTATTTAATTTAGTGCTGGAGATGATTCCATGATAATAACAAGTCAGACTCACTGGGCTTAGGCAATATCGAAATCTCGAAATCTCGAATCAATTCCATGAGCACCAACACGGTGGAATGCTGAACTTATTGAACTTGGTCGTTAGTCATGGAGATTGTCTCTCTGGGTTATTTATATGTTTTCGTGGGAACCGCTGATAAACAACGCAGAAGGTATTCGATGTCCTTTCCATTAATCATGTCGGCTGGTCTATAGCACCTACTGGATCTCGTCTGCCAATTCGCTCTGGCTCTGTAAGTTGGATGTTATAGCTTGGAGTACCTGTAGCTAGAGGCTTTACTATATAATCCTCTCCAGTACCAATTCAAGCACATACGACCATAGGGTGTGGAAAACAGGGCTTCCCGTCCGCTCAGCCGTACTTAAGCCACACGCCGGTGAGTTAGTAGTTGGGTGGGTGACCACCAGCGAATCCTCACTGTTGTATGTTTTTGTTTTTATTTGTTCAGTATAGGGATAGCACAGGCCCTGTTGTGGACCGCTATAATAACATTTCAGAATTAAGCTTAACGAGACATTTGATGTTATGATGATAAGGTCTGTAAGTTATTAGCTAATATATTCTAACCCAACAGGTATATTCTTTCTCACCGTTTGGAGCATCATAGATTCCCGTCCGTATTTTTCTAAATCCTTGCAGGAATTCATCAGGGTCCGGGGGTTCTCGAGTTAGCTTTATATGAAAGAGGTTAGAGAGCGTACCGTGAGGAGCCAATCAGAGCTCACTGTGATATATCCAACCAGAATCGAGGAACAGGGTGAGATCTTCTCCAGCCTTTGTATCAGCTTACGTAATCCCATAACTATGCCCAGGTGCCCAGTGTCGATTCTCGACCGTCAGCAGATCAAGTGTTGAGATGGGATATCCGCATCCAAGTTGCGCAAAAAAGGAATATGAATACTCTATCCTTACGCCACCATTTCCACAATGTCTATTCTATTAAGGAGCCTCGCTTAAATTGCATTAACCGGAAACGAAAGTGGCCATCTAAGTCGGAGCCCATAACGAGCATTTAAGATACGGTTTCGATGTACCGACAGCGCTTATATTATAAGAATTCTAATATACCTGATCGTGGGGAAGAGAGCCCTTTCATAGAGTCATCGGCAAGCTATAATAATACTAATTTAAGTTCTCTTGATGAGCTGATGGCTGAATTCGTCTATTTCGATTGGCTCGAGTATTACGATCTGGCGGCTAAGTGTTACGATCTGGCGGCTAAGTGGAGCTGTCAGGTAGGTCTAGTAGGTCCACGTCTAAGCGAGAAGCGTTCGAGTTTGTATCGTTTGTAAGGAAGGGGCCTATAAAACCACCGTACGGCCTCGTAGATTTCCTTTCCTCTCTATACTTGTTATTTCGTTAGAAAATACACTTTATCTTTGAGATTGAATCCGGTAGGTAATATAATAACAAGTATCACTTTAAACCTTTTTTCCGAAGCTATACGACCGTACGGACTGTTATTACGATTAGTCCCGGTCTAGTTTCGCCCTACCTATCCCGAAACTAACCAGAACGGACTAGCTATAGTTCTACTAAGATAGATCGCTGCGATCGGTAAGGGTAAACAACCTGTAGTACCGGATCGCCTCGCAGAAGAAGCTACTTACCTTGAAACCCCGACTCCTATTAGAATATAAGACCCGATTAAAAGTATTGAACGAGATGGCCCCAGAGAGGGTCTTTCTATCTATAATATTCTGAACGTAACTCCTAGTAAGGATCGTTTCCTCGAGCTAGCTAACTAGTATTGTATACTCGAAGAAGAAAACTAGATAACGAATAAAGAACTATATATTATAATCGAAGAAAACTCGAAGTCTAAGGAAGTCGTTAAGCGACTTACGGTAGAACGCGATCGACTTATAATAGAATATAAGCGACTTACAGCAGAACGGGACCGCCTTATTAAAGAATGAAACTAAGCTATAGTAGAACGAGATAAAGTAATTACCTATTGGGATATTGCCGTATAGGAGCGTAGCGACCTAGCCTATCGTCTCTTAAACCTCTAGAATAAACTAAACCGAGCCAGAAGTAATATACCGAGTATAGGAGTTACTCTTTAAAAATCGATAAAGATACCTAATGTACTAATACTAAAGGACGGTAAGGAAGTTCGCTTCGAAATATGGGAAACTATAATTCGCTAGAAACTCGAAGCAAATACCGATTATTATCCTCTCCCTGTCTATCGGAAGCTCTATATTTAGAGCTATTGCGAAGGAAAAGCTTAGTTATATATTACGCTACGAATAAGTGTGATATTAACTAACCCGTATGCTAACGCTAAGGATATTATTGTCTATCTCCGTACCGTCTTCGCGAATCCTAACTATTGTACGGAGGTATATATTGCTTACTATAAGCTTAAGATAAAGCCTAAGGATAACTTTACCGACTTCCTAGCGGAGTTTATACAGCTCGCTGAGGAGGCTACCGTTATTAAAGAGAATCGGAAGCGAGATCTCTACTTGAAACTACTATACCTACTACAGGGTTAAGTTATATAGGTAGTCAATTAGGATACAGTAGCGTTTAACGCTTTTACCTAGAGTTACTAAAGTATAGTGTACGAGATCAGTCTCTAATAGTAAGCGAAATCTGTACGAATACGTATAGCTATATTATTCGGTAGCGGATCCGGTGCGACTACTAGTACCGCTAGTTAATTATATATACTATATATAAAAAGGGAGAGAGCTGTACCTAGACTCTTAGCCTCGGAGCGTGATAACCTAATAAAGGAAGGATGATACTTCTACTATAAGGAAAAGGGTTATATAACCTTTAAATATCCGAAGAAGAAATCTAATGCTACCGCGGGAGTAGCTACTACTACCACTTAACCCCGTATGTAATCCTATATTACTAAGATCGAAGAACTAGAAGATGATATAGACTAGGGAAAAGCTACTGCCTAGGAGAAGTCTTAATCCTAGGTAGGAAATAGGTATTACTGTACGTACTAGATCTATATAAGCTTTTAGGAGGTCTACGGGATAGCTTAATATTTAATATAAGATTAATTTATAATAGATATTCCTTTACGATCTTAGCGTTAGTAGATACCGGAGTAGATAGCTTAGTTTTTATTAACGAAGAGCTAGTTATATTACTAGGTAAGAAATTCGGACTATATACTTATAAACTGGACCGTGAATATCCGGTTAGAGGATTCGACGGTCGGTTATCCCGACTAATTATGTATATAGTTCTTCTCTCTATAAATATAGATGATTGAGTCTACTAGTAGGTACCTATACTAGTAGCTAATTTAGGTAGATACGACCTAATTATTAGATGTATATAGTTCGCCGAGAACGATGTCCTTCTAGACTGCCGGCGGTATTATATGATCTAGCCGGACGAGAATACCCTATTTAATAAGGTGGCTAGTTAGTTAGCGGCGCCAGTACCTATAATAATCTTAAAATAAACGGTACAAATCGAACCGGAATATTAGAAGGATATAGAGTGGCGCGATCGCTTAATAACGAAGGAGTCTTTAAATAATCCTCGAACGAACCTAAAGACTTAAAAACCATACCTAGTAGCTTAAGTATATTAGTATAGGTATTGGTAGATAGAGGAATATTGTAAGATAATATAGAACTTTAATAACGAGATTGTACTAGTACCCGTACGAATAGAATCGTTAATAGAAATACCGAAAGAAACTCTTCTACCGATCGATATTAGTATTATCGGTCGGGTAGGGTTTAACTGTCTATAAATAAGAATAGTAATCGATAAGGATATCGAGGTTTTCTAAACCTCCCTATATAAGATTAATTGTATTATTAATATTAAGTCTGCTATCGTAAAGGATATAGAACTCGACGAAATAAAACGTATACTTCTACAGGAGTACTACGATCTTATAGAGGTATTCTTAAAGAGGAAGTCCGATGAATTACTACTATACTGTCTAGGAGTAGATCACGATATTATCCTAGAAGCGGAAGTACAACTAGGTTACTACCCGCTGTACAAACTGTCGTTAGACGAGCTAAAGGCTATAAAGTAGTATATCCTAGAAAATCTCGAGAAGGGGTTTATTGTACCGAGCTTAGTACCGTACGTATTACCGATCCTAATAGCGAAGAAACCTAGTAGTAGTCTACATTTCTGTATGGATTTCCGAAGATTAAATACAATTATAAGGAAGGATTGTTATCTACTCCCTCTGATCGATAAGGTACTATAACGAATGAGTAAGGCAAAGTTCTTTATAAAGTTAGATATCCGTTAAGGTTTCTATCGGATTAGATTGATACTAGCCGCCGAGGACCTAATAATATTTCGTACCCGGTATGGATCCTTTAAGTATAAAGTAACCCCGTTCGGACTTATAAATAGTCTTGTAACGTTCTAACGGTTTATAAATACTGTCCTTAGAGACTGTATAGATGACTATGCTATAGTATTTATAGACGATATTATAATCTATAGCGAGATACTTAAAGAATATAAGAGATACGTTAGGGAAGTTCTTAAACGGTTACAGAAGGTAGGATTGTAAGTTATACTGTCTAAGTGCGAATTCTCTGTATAAAAGACTAAGTTCTTAGGCTTTATTATTAGTACCGAGGGAATTGTAGTTGACCCGGAAAAGATTGCAGTAATCTAGAATTAGAAGATACCGTTAACGATTAAGGGTATATAGTCCTTTTTAGGATTCTACAATTTCTACCGATAATTTATTAAGGACTATAGTTTCCTTTTAAAGCTGTTATATCGCTTAATAAAATATAATATAGTGTACGAGTAGATACAGGAGTGTGAGTAGGTATTCTAGTAATTGAAGTATAAGTTAACCACTATACCTATCCTACAATACTATAACCCGGGCCTTTAAACCTGTATAGAAACAGATACCTTAAATAGAGTTATCGGTGCTGTACTCTCCTAATACTATGAAATCGACGACTTCTAGTACCCGGTTACCTTCTTCTCGAAAACGATATAACCTGTAAAGCTAAATTATAAGATTCGGGATAAAGAACTTCTTACAATTATTCGCGTACTCTAGGAGTGGTGTCCGGAACTAGAAGGTCTTTCTAGGAAGGAACGCTTCGAGATCCTTATAGATTATTAATCTCTTAAATATTTTATGATAGTACGATAAATAAACTAATAATAAGTACGATAGAGTAAGTTCTTCTTGTAGTTCTATTTTATAATTAAATACTGACCGGAAAAACGAAATATTATTGCCGATATTCTTTCTCGAAAGGAGAGCCCTTATATAGATATTAGTCGATAACTTATATTACTTCTAAAGGAATATTTCGGGGAAGAATTACAGCCGATGCAATCCGTAGAGGTATCTCTACTATACGTCGAAATTGTACCTCTATTGTCGATCGAGTAGGTATAAGACCTAGAGATTACTAAGCGAGCTTAGTTAGTAAATTATCAGAGCCTAGAACTAGAAGAGCTCCGTTAACTCGCGGCTAGAGAAATAGATCCGCGTTAGTCTATCCGAGATGGATTATTACTATTCGAAGGTTGTCTGGAGATACCCGATAAAGGGGATCTTCGGGTATAATTACTTAACGAAATATACCGATAACTATTAACCGTATACCCTAGTATTAAGAAGCTTAAGAAGCTAGTAGCAGCTAGATACTATTAGACCGGATAGGCTACAGACGTTAGGCGATATATAGATAATTGCCTTGTATATAAGCGTATAAAGATATAGAGGGATTGTACGCCCGGTCTTCTATATCCGTTACTAATACCTAAACGACCTTAGTAATATCTATCGATAGACTTCTGTTCTTTCCCGAAGGATAAATATAGATATAATACGGTATTCGTAGTTATTAACCGACTGAGTAAACGACCGATATCTATTCCTTATTATAAAGATACTAATGTAAAGCAAATAGCTTATCTATTTATAGACAATATTATCCGGATTAGTAGAATCCCTAAGACTATCGTTTCGGACCGTGGTAATTAGTTTATTTCCGAATTTTAGATAGAGTTCTACTAGATTCTAGGAATTAAGCGGAAACTGTCTACAGCCTATTACCCTTAAACGGATAGATAGAGTAAGATTGCAAATTAGTTTATAGTGTAAAGACTAAGACTATATATCGAGTATAACTAAGACGATTAATCGGAGTTCTTACTAATGGTCGACTTTATAGTATTAATCCTCCTATAAGATATAACCAAGAAGTTACCTTTCTTTATTAAGCGAGGATATGAGCCCGCGATATCCTTCGACTGGGATCGTATAAGATTAATATATAACGAATAGGAAGCTATGGATAGACTTTCGAAGCTATAAGGAATCTAGAACGATACGCGTAAATAGATTATAAAATCGTAAGAGTTACAGATCGAGTAAGCAAACTGTTATCGACGTAAAGAGGACTTCGGTATTAGTAACTAAGTCTTTATTACTATAAAGGATTGGTTATAGGATCGGCTAAGTAGGAAACTCTCCTATATAATTAGTAGACCTTATAAAATTATCGAAAAAATCGGGAACGCGTATAAACTGGATCTACTACCGTCTATTAATATTTATCCGGTTTTTAATCTAAGTAAGTTACAGAGAGTAGCGAGTACGGAACCCCTCGCAGGCCAATATATAGACCTACCGCCACTAATAAGGGTAGGCCAAACAGATAAATAGGAAGTCGAGAAGATTCTTGATGTAAGAATGTATTACAGGAAGTTACAATATCGAGTATAATAGATTAGTCACGATATGGATCTTACGTGGTATCCTACCGGAAACTTCAAGAATACTCCGGAGATGATCAGAGACTTCTATAACAATTATCCTACGAAGCCTAGACTACCTATACGACTACAAGAGTGGTTAGATGCCGTACGGGAAGATTGGATATTAGACGACCACGGGGATAACGAAAAGCCAGCATTCAGGGACTAAATACCATTTTACCCGGGGGTTATATTACGATCTAGCGGCTAAGTATTACGATCTGGCGGCTAAGTAGAGCTGTCAGGTGGGTCTAGTGGGTCCACGTCTAAGCGAGAAGCGTTCGAGTTTGTATCGTTTGTAAGGAAGGGGCCCACAAAACCACCGTACGGCCTCGTAGATTTCCTTTCCTCTCTATACTTGTTATTTCGTTAGAAAATACACTTCATCTTTGAGATTGAATCCGGCAGGTAACATCGAGGAGCCAAATTAGGGTGCCTACTTCACTTCCTAATCAGCCTCTCTTATTCGTGGCTAGGTGATTCCTTAAATTATACCTCTTACTATTCTATTTATTTCTATTCTCTATACACTATTTCAAAGCCTGATATGTTGGAAATCTTTAACATCGAGGGTCTTTATTTTAAGCAGAGTTTGCCGAAGAAATTCTAGAAGCCTCAAGAAAGAAATACTTTGTTAATAATTTTCGTTTTGAAGTATAGGTCCCTCTAAGTATCTTTAAGTATGTCTCTCTTTGCTTACCTTTTCACCACACCACTCTCATGTCTTCATATCAAATTATATTTCAGACAATCTAAGGAAGAGCTTGAATATATAGATTGATGCATACTATTAAAAAAAATATAGTGAACTATTAATTCTTCACAGAATGGCCCCAAATGCGAATTCCCATAGGTAACGCTTCAAAGTAATGACGTTTCAAGCTCCATGCCCCCCCAGGGTTTGCAAGATGTAAAAACTCATCCTATAGATGTCAGCAATGTTTCTCTTAAGTGGAATAAAAGATAGACTACCTTCATCAAAGTACCGATGGGTTCTGTCTTTGTTCTATGTAAAAAAGACCGGGCCAGCTGCGAAAGGGATTGCACATCTTCTTCAGGTCGATGAGAAACGTCAGGTGACCTTGGAAGATATGGGATGGATACCTAAATAGGTAATAGGGCTTGGGGCTAGCTATTTTATTTATTATGTCATCATCTCACCTAGTTAATGTACAATCCGCTTATTGTACATATTTTTCCTTGGATAGTAGGGTGTACCATAAGCGGGCTTTGACTGTACTAGTAATCGAGTAATATAACCTTGGTGTGTACCCTTTCAGTCTAGCGGCATTGTTGCTCTGCAATTCTTACTCTTGAAATTCTCATGAAACTTCCAACAATCTGGCCAACTCTCTTGTTTCTTCATCAGCTATGCCCGATTCCAATTTATTCAGCAACACTGGCCTCCCGGAAAGATTTGTCTTGACGAAACTTCAAGTCCCCGGAGAGCTTGATGATGCGCAATTGACAGAATATTTTCAACCATTGCTTCACACCCCTGGCCACAATCGCTCTATGTGGGGAATGATTCAAGATAAACCCAAAACTGCTCTACTAGCGACTTGTAAGTACCGCTCGGGAATTCTAAAGATAAAGATACTGACGTGCTCATGAATTCTCAGTGTGGGAGACAACCGATGCAATAAAATATTTTCAAGACTCTCCCTCAGCCCAGCTTCTCTGGGAAACTTTGGCAGCAAAGAACATTATAATCTTTAGCTCCCACGAAACCCCTTATGTTGGGAATTGGTTTGAGGTCTTGGATTCTTCATTCATTCAATTATTCTGGGTCTACTTCCAGGCTCCTGTAACCGACGCTCAGAGGACTGAAATTTCAAAGCTGAGAGGCCTTCGTCCGCCAGCCTCGGGCTTCAGCGTACCGAGACATCATAGGCCTCAAACAGAAATTCCGATCAAGGCATGGGCGACCCAGCCAGAAAGCAATGCGACTCAGTTGATGCTGTGGCCACACTTTTGGCGGAACTCGGAAAAATCCGAGTGGAGGCACGGATTGACAGAGGTGTTATTTGGCAGTACAATTATAGGCAAGCGGTCCAGAATTGACGATTTCAATGCTAAGCTACAAGAGGTGGGCTCAGTGAAATGGACAGAAGACTTTTGCTCTTTCCGGAGGATACGTGCTTAACATAATTTTTCGGGCTTCATGAAAAACGTCATCTAAAATGATTCTAGTCTAACATTTCAGTGGCAAAAATGTCTTTCTTTTCTCGTCCCGCATGCTTGATATATTGCACGCCTGATCATACCGAGCTTTCACTAAACTCTGTCCCACGATCCTTTTCACTCAATTATAGCTGAAGGAGTTCACCTGCACCAGAATGGAAACTCCACCTCTGGTTTGTCGAAGTCCACTGATTCTGCTGGAAGTACCGATATCCAACACCGAACCACACATATGTCTCAGGATTTCGTCGAATCAACGTCTGGTAATTTTCATCGTAGCCGCTCGGGATTCTATCGGGGGTCTTGAGGTATTTTTGTTGTTCGGTCCATGAATCTTTATATGATTAGTAAAATTGAGTGGTTGCGAAGTTTCCAAACTTACAAGTACTAGTAATATCTGGAGTCTGTTCGTTTCCAATCGTGAGATGGAACTGCTCATGATAGAACGTACCGCTCCGTGGGAGAATATCCGTGATAGAAAGGCCCTTCGCGGGTTCCTTGTCTCCAAGCGTTTCACCGGCTTTGTCATTTGTAAATGCAGATGGACATAATGTGATAGAACTAGGGGTCGTTTCATATTGGGTGGCTCCCAGATGACTATTGCTCACAGTGCAGTAAGTTTTCCCTCTATAATTAATATCGAAGAGGTCCTGCCTCATGTCATCCGACCAATACGGTACCTGATTATTCCGTACACTCCGGCCATTTTTTTGCACCGTCCAAAGCATTTCCTGATAAGACGGAATATTCTCAATTGACACTGGGCTCAAGTGGTCACTGGCAGTCGAGTCGTATTCAAAGATATCATTTCCATTGGATAGGAAATCCTGGCCAGCTTTGTGAACTAGCGCTGATATCAGTTAGATGAACTGTCCCTAGCGTAAGCGACTGGAATTATTCAGAGCTTCAGCAACGGCTTATTCCACACGCGAATTATGTACGTCTTAGGGAAATCTCTGGTCATGATATTGTAAGATAGGGAGCATTTCATGGATTAGGGGATCTCTACTCTGACCAAGGCAAGCTGAAGGAGGCCGAGGAGATGTATCAGCGAGCTCTGGCCGGCAGAGAGAAGGCCCTCGGTCCAGATCATACATCCACCCTCGATACTGTGAACAACCTTGGGAATCTCTACTGTCAAGATCTGGGATCCGGCCACCAGCCAGTGCGTGTTTACCTTCGAGGGACAGTGGGCTAGCTCGATTGCTTGGTCAGCTAATGGTGGACAACTCGCATCAGTGTCGAGTGATAAGACCGTCAGGATCTGGGATCCGGCAACTGTCCAAGGTGCGTCTACCCCAAGCGGTCACAGAAGCTCGGTCATATCGATTGCCTGGTCGCCAGATGGAAGCCGACTGGCATCAGTTTCTGATGAAAAGTCCGTCAAAATCTGGGATCAGGCCACCGGCCAGTGCACGTCTACTCTTATAGGGCATAGTGACTGGGTCATCTCGACTGCCTGGTCACCGGAGGGTGGCCAACTTGCATCAGCGTCCGGTGATAAGACCGTCAGGATCTGGGATCTTAACACCGGCCAGTGCACGTCTACTCTTATAGGGCATAGTGATGCGGTTACGTCAATTGCCTGGTCGCTAGATGGAAGCCGACTGGCATCAGCGTCGGATGACAAGACTGTCAGAATCTGGGTTTCGGCCATCGGCCAGTGCGAGTCTATCATTAGGGCCCATTTCTCACCCTAGCGGCACCCACCCGACTATTGCCCGCATTTAAGCCACACGCCGGTGAGTTAGTAGTTGGGTGGGTGACCACCAGCGAATCCTCACTGTTGTATGTTTTTGTCTTTTTTTCTATTCGCTTAGAAACTCCTGTCCCTCTTCAGTCAGCCCCTTCAGCCTCTGCTGTCTCCCTGCATATGTTGATCACATGACGTAGTGAGGGTTGATACATGTCTGACTTGAGGCGTCATCCTCAATTCTGTCCGTGAACATCTCTCAATTCCTACCAAGTCTATACCATGCATTGCCTCCCCCCAAACCAGAATCTATCCAAGGCAGGTAAACATACCTTAAGAGAAGACTTGATTAAGCTAATCGCCTCAGATATTCTATTTGGATAATCATCCAATTTATTCAACCAATGTACAGCTTTTAGATGAACGCCGTACAGTTTATCACTTCATACTTGACCCGGGCTTATATCGACACTCGATTCTCCAGACTGTCACATCAGTAATTGTCAAACAGCAAAAGAATGATTGGGAGAAAGAATTTTGGAATGAGAAAGCAGTCTACGATAAATTGAAAGAGCTCCAAGGAAAAGTGATTCCTTTCCTTTTCGGGCAAGGCTATTATGATTGACTCCCAGCACTTATATTGTCCGAGATTGATGGTGTTACTCTCTATGAACTGGCCCGCAGTGAAAACGACTTTCCTGCAGAAGCTTTGAAGACTTATCTCGAGGATGTCTTTCGTCAGTTTTCAGGATATGGTGCTTTGTATCGAGATCAGAGATTGGACAATTTCCTACTCTGTGATCAGGGCAGCCAACGATGCAGAGTGATGGCTGTTGATCTTGAACAAGTCGATTTCCCTGATCGCCCTCACCCCTGGGATAAACTGGTTAACTCGGACGGTGCAAGTTGTTTAATACAAGATTTCGAAGATATGCAGAATCCGCATCGTGAACCATCTCCTGTACCATTCTGGCGGGTTAGTGGTGATTCCGAGATCGATCTTGACCGACTCGGAAGTTTGCCCCTATCAAGGACTGGTTATTCTGCGCCTACCAGCCCGCTGGCATAGAGAGCTGATATGGAAGATACAAGAAATTGCACAGACTGGGGGGCCTTAAGTGGGTATACACGGGACGGCGCCCTTGGTGACTTCTTTATGACCGACCATGGCATGGAATTCAATCCTGTATTCATCAAGCACCATGGGAGGAATACGACATGATTCTGATAGCTTCAAGTTGAACTGGCTCAAAAATGTCCGATATCTACCTAAGAAGCGGTTCTGCATAAGTAGGTTGGCGGGTCCTTTCCATCATACCCCGGCTTCCTGTCTAAATTGCTGCCCATTGATAAATGCACAGCGACTGAACAACTTTTCCCAATGAAGCGCTTTCTCTGCATCGGTCATAGCCTCCATATTAGCTCCAATGCCTTCGCTACATGTAGCGGGTCCTGATCCCTGAGGGCCACCAAACAGCTGCACTGAGATATGACCAGGCATCTCGCTTATTGAACCTTTTGAAAAGTCATCCGAGAAGGCAGGCGGCCATGACTGAAGTTGATCGTCCTCCTTAGGACTGCCATGCACGAACCGAATGATCGTCCGACTAAAATCTCGAGCCAACGCAAGCTGTGGGTCCGAGTTATCTGCACCGGCCCCTAGGTGGTCATTGTAGAATAGGTAAGGGATATCGCTGAGATGAGCAACACCCCACATTGACACACCCATGGAATCAAAGACTGGCGTGTATCTGGTTTCGTTGAATTCGTACAACCGCACTTGGGAGGCTCCCACACCCCTGTTTTTGATATACTGCCACGTAAAGTCAAGGACAGGACAAGTGAACCAGATGTCGCGGTTCAGCTGTGCAGCGCGATAGTACTGGGGTGAAATTTGACCCTCATGCTCTGACTTTACCATGTGTTTGAAGTCCTCCAGAGGATACAGGTGGAGGAGTTTCTCTTTCGTGGATTCTGAAATTTTGTGCAGCCATAGTCCAAAACTCCCTAGAACCTCGTCGTCCGTCGCAGTAGTGGGTAGCGCGTACCAAGCCCCATCATTTGTGACCCAGGAAGCTATCAGGGGTATTCCCTTGGTGAACTTTCCTGCGCGCGTTAACTGTGATGGTCTATCTTGAATGAAGTCACCGTCGATCGTTGGGTAAAAATACGCTTCACCGAAAGGTGGACGGGCCGCCCGAGATGCAGTAACCGATAGGTTGGTTAGTTGTTCAAAGGGAACAGCTCGAAGACACTCCAGTGTCTGCAAATCGTTCCCACCATCGCATCCTACTTGCTTTGCGACAGCAGCCGTGTTACTTGCAACTAGGTCTGGTTGGCTGTTGAAGTTCAGCCCTGGACCTCCAGACATCATTCTAAGACCGCGGATCAGCATTGAACAGTTTCAAGTCTCGACTCACTTACACTGCTTGCTGAAATGGAACATCTTGAGCGCCGCCAAAGGCCGTTAACTGCAGACCAATGTCACTAGCCCCAACGCTCTGTCCGATGACGGTCACTAGAAGAGAAGATATTAGCATATTGGCGCTTGAAATCGGGAAACAGAAGTAATACCTCTGGTCGGGTCACCGCCGAATGACTCTATGTTATTGCGGACCCCTGATTGCTCGATATTTCAGCCTTCATGATCATTTTGGGATCAACAACACCGAGATACATACACTCCAAAGCAGTACGCTGATCCCGAAGCCCTGCGTTTGTGTCTTTCCTCTCAATCAATGCTCCACTAGTTGCGAAGCCAAATACTAAACAGGAAGTAGTAAGTCTCGGCCCAGACTTCCAGGGGCTCTTGATACATGACTTACAGCCTAGGCGATAATTTATGCCGACATATACCAGCGGCAGCCCATCAGCAGCAGCCAGCTTTACTAAGCCATCAGGCTCGTAAAGGATGTCCGAAGCCGAGCCTAAAGCATGGCCACCTGTTTATTTATTAGTGTATTCAGCGCCCATGTCCTCACAAACAGTAGACTCACCTCCATGAATCCAAACCGCAACTGGAAGCTTAGCATCTTTCTGCGTTCCTGCCGGTCTCGCAATTCTCAAGCTCAGACAGTTTTCGCTGATGTTGGTCACACTACTCGTGAACGGAAGTATGTCCCCCGTTCCTTGCGGACACCAGGCACCAGCCTGGGTGGCGTCGATGATAGATCCCTTCGCTGGTCTCGTTGGAACCGGCGCTGCGAAACGTCGCTGCCCCGTGGGTGCCTCTGCATAGAAGATGTTTTGGAAATGTTCAATTCCAGAAGGGGATAAACTGCCAAGATAAGTGATATTTCGCGTAGCGTCTACCACCTTTACATTGGGACTTGGATAAATCCTATCCAAAAGTTGCTGGTAGTAGATTGCGCTGATTGCCAGAATAACGGCTACCACGGATACAAACAAGCTGTTAGCCATAACGGCTGAAATAATTCTATCAAAAGTGCAAGGTCTGACCCCCTTGAAAATTCTGACGATGGATGAGGAAGAAGGTGAAGAGGAAATCTAAAGAGTCGGTGAGGTGCCGCCAGGGGGACCATCTGGTAAGGATGATGTTTACCGATTTACGGCTTTTATTACCACTGCGTTTGGTTTGTTTGCTACAGAGCTGCACCAAACATAAGTCAATTATATTCAATTATGCATTCCTTTCTTCCTACGGAGCACATACCCGAAGCGGTTTGTTGTCGGATAGCTACTGTGACATTCTGCCGATCAGCCTGCACGGTCTCAAGCTATTTGCTTGCCTTCTTTTAGCTTGTCTTACTTCCTAATCAAGGGATTAACAAAAAAATGCATATTAATCATTAAACTAAAATAACTAGAATACAAAAAGACCCATAAACCGATTGCCAGACTTAGCTCGTGTAGTTATAGGAGATAAAGTCATTTTCCGTGCTTCAGTCTGATTCTTACTTAATATCCAATGCTCCTGGCTTTAGCTGGCATAACTTCATGTTCGAGCATTACGCACCAGGGACATCGGGTTTTGCTTCGTAGTAACTCTGCTCATAATGTGGATAGGATCTGCTCGAAGCGTTGAAACTGGCAAGATGTGTCTTGCCGTCATTTGTCGATTCCGATATCGAATGTCCAAGGAGACCGAGCTCGCCTTCCTTTGACCGACCAAAACGACGGTACAAAGTGTCGCGACATTGACCAAGAACAGGTCCAAAGACTGGCATGCAGCAAACAATCATAGCCACATTGACCTCGATCTCCGACCACAGGATAAACAGCGTAAAGTCGGCAATGAAATCAAGATTGTCCTCTTTATCATAGGACGTCACGAGATAGATATATGTCCTCGCAACTCCTGCGCCGATCGTGCTGTAAGAATTCAAAGTTAGCATCTGGAATCTAACTCTCCACTGGATGAGATGAGAAAGAACATACAATATCCCAACCATAAACACACTCGTGACCCCAATCTTCTTCTTAACCGACATCTTCAACTTCCAAATAATCGGCACTGGCATCAACATGATCACAAAGTCCGTCAGGACATCCGTCCCACAGAACACAGTCAGCATATTCAGCGTATCCGTACACTCCGTCAGAAAAAACCCGATCGGCGCCCAATTCCAGTCCCAGTGCGTTCCGCATTGGAACAAGGTCGCGAAGAAGAAAGATATACTCCAAGAAGCAACAATCCCAATCATCACCCAGCACAACAGCTGGAACGAGCGAATGGGACTTAGCATCCGCTTCCATAGGAGTAAAATGGAGGTTTTGATCAACCCAAAGGCAATCTTCTCTGTTGTCTGGAAAGCATATTTGTATTTCTGGGCTAGGACTTCGAGCGAGCTGGGCTGGGGCCAGTTATTGAGAACTATTGAGTGACCGGTTATTGCACCTTGTATTACGCCTGAGAGGAATATTCCGTTTAAGGCGACAACAAAGAACTGCTCATGTTTAGATCAGTATGCCGTCGCTGTAAATCTTTGGAGTAGGTTGTTATTATTTGGAACATGGACATACAAGAGAAGACAAAGCAAACCAGTCATCAAGTCCTAGAGGGACTTTTGAGAGTCGTCTGGAGTAGAAGCGGAGTAATACCGCAAATATCCCTGTCAGGAAGAATATCGATGTCATAACTATTAACCCTAGGCGGTCGCTGACGTGGAGGAGGGCGCGGTGGTATGCCATCTCCAACCGTCTTGCATCAAGGTGCGCTTGGGCTGGAATTGTTGTATAGTATAGTAGATATTAATATAGGGATACCTCTGAGTATTAAAGATGAATAAGTCTGGTTAGTAAAGGCAACCGAGTTGATCATCTCGAAACAATCACCGACCAGCTAAGGGATAACCGCAGGTCGTACAAATACCAGGGATGCAAGCATGACCACTAGCTCGCTATTCTTACTCGACTCGGTGACTTGCAGCTAAGTATTTGGCTCTCGGAGGGGCGAAAATCCAGGTGGTTCGATTTGGAATCTGTTATGGCAAGATTTTCGAGTAACCGCTGCAGGCGGGCATGATGAATGCAGGGGTGTACATCGTTTGCCTTCGGTGGACGCAGGACTTTCGGTGTGCAAAATTATGTCAATACTTGACTAGTTTTATGGCCCTTGAAATCAAGTGAAAATTTTTGGAACAGTCTACCTGCAATGAGGACGACACCATCTGAGAATAGGGAAGAAAGCGCCGGTCTTCTCAACAGTATTGACAAGACGAGCCAGTATCCAAACATCTCTGCGGATGGCCCTGGAGATTCGAAACCCTACAGGCAGCGATTCCTCTTCTTAATTCCTATACTACTTCTATCTTTCATCACCAATATAATCACCATCTCTATCATCGCTTCAAACCCCGAACCCTATAGAACTTATTCAAAATACGCCAACCTCCACCTTACTCACACAGAACCTTACGTCCTCCTGTCCGATTACTCCTCCCCAAATACCACCCTAGCGGATACCCTATGGCACTCCATCAACATTGACAGCGGTGTTGTTGCACTCCCAGACTCCTTCGCTGCATCCCACAATCTCCCCACAGCGCAGCGCTTTCCCTGGGACACCAGCAAAGGAATCTACATCCTCCATGGCTTCCACAACCTACACTGTCTTAAGATCATCTATATCAGTCTTTCCGAGTTTCGGGAAGGCCAGACACAGTCAAGAACCTGGCACCATATCTCGCATTGTCTTGATGCGCTGAGGCGACAGATTATATGTGATGCGGATGATACACCCAGGGCTACGGAGAGAAGGGTCGAGGTTGTTAGTGGGGTCGGGCAGAATCGGGTTTGTAGGAACTGGGGGGATTTGGAAAGTTGGGCGAAAGCTCATACGGCTTGTTATAAGCGGCCTGAGAAGCCGGAGGATGAGACTGGGCTGAAGAGGTATATGCATTGTCCGGAGGGGAGTGGGTACGTGGTTGATGAGGGGTATGTCCCTGAGGAGGAGATCTTGGTCGGGTTACCCGAAGAGTCAATTGCAACAGGGCTGACTGGGGAGGTATAAAAGGAGTACTGTTGTAGAAGTAGGACTAGGATTGGCACCATAATCAATTTACGATCAAGAACGACGTTTCATGGATTTCAAGCATAGATTGAAGATACAACTTCTGGCTTTTCCAGAAAAAACCCCCTAGAACCCATCTGCGACAAACACATCCTTCCCGTTGGTATCTGCCTTGCTATCTCTATTGTCCTCTTTGGCAACCTTGACGGGTTTGACAACCGCAGCGGCTTGATAGCATGAGTCAGCCTCGTACAACAGTAGGATGTCTTTGATTGAGATTTACTCACTCTCAATGGGTGCAGGTGCACCTAATGCCATGGCACATAGGAAGGAAATGAGAAGGAGGTATACATGCATTATGGATGGTTGAGGGTTCGTTTGTTGTTGGGAAGTGGACGATAGAAAGGTCAATGATGATGTTTCTGAAAGTTGGATTGTCCAAGATCTGAATACCACGGCCTGGGGGATGTTGGTGCTTTAGAGATGCTTTGTCAAGAACACGAGGAAAGGGATACTATAAATAGTTATAACAGTTTGCTTACCATGCATAGTCTCACATACTTTCAAGTCCAACCTGGATGAATGCTGATCAGCCAGTCTAGCCTGTCATGCCTGTCATGCCTCGGGCGAACTCTCATGCATAAGCCACAGGTAATAAATATGGTACTCGTACAAATGTATACAATAAATCAAGTACAGAAAAGCCATGAACTATATACTAGGAATTTCTTAATGTTAGTTTTTGGTATCAGGGTTACCGGCGAGCCACCTCCAAATAGACTAATAGGTGCATATGCATTGGCATGCGTTCTCACCCGGGCTGGAATAACAGGACATATGCATTTAACCCCTCTTTTACATGCAGGTCACCAGTAAAATAGCGGTCATACCCTTAAAAGGTATGTAAGGTATGTTTACACCCCCTCAGCTCTTATATCATTGCAAAGATGATCAAAAGTGCTAGAATGCTAGGAGGGCACGCAGATCAACACTATATTTGTTATTGGGTTAAGTATTACGCGTGATATCTTACAGCACTACCAGCCCATTTCAAACTGGGCTAGACATGCAGGCCACCATCAAATAACGTAATTAATTCACAAACGAGTCGATGATCTCGAAAAAGCATAGTAAATGTGATAGATACAACTCGATATGTCAACAACGGTAGCCTACATGGCACTTTACTTATAGCTCCATGCATTTTGGTGGTATGTAGCTAACTCTGGGTTTACAATATGTTTACAAATTTCTGATTGTATGTATATCTTTCTAGCTTGGAGTAACTTATTTTTGATACCATGATGATGTGGCTTTTTGATTTTAATACTGAAGGTGACCATACATTGCTGTATGCGTCATAAGCGCACGGAGTTTCAGGTACTATTATTTCCTTCGATTTTAGCGTCCTCAAACTGTGAAATTACCCTTTTACATGCTCTGAGTTTTTCAAAATAATGTTGGCTGCAAAGTCAGAAGAGTACAAGCCTCTCTCAAACGTGAACGAAGACTTGGACGGAGAAGAGGAGCCTCGTCATCTCAGAAAACCACTGAACAGACAACTTGCAGTCGCACGCATTATATTCTTCATCCTCTCTCTTCTAACGGCATTCACAATCGGGGTATTACTCACCATATACATCTCCAACACAACCACAACGCACAGCTATGAACCCGGAAGTCTAGACAACATACCTATAACACCTTATATCCCCCTCCACCAAACCGCAGGCGAATTCACGTATCAGTCCCCTTTCTCGAAGGAACCACCGCATGAAGGGAACGTCTCGGAGCCGATATGGGATTCGCTAATACCTAGCAGGTCCCCATTTACCTTTACTACAAGATATGGCACTAACATAATCCCTAGACGGTCTGGGCTACTTCATCCCCTCAACCACGAATACCTCGAATCCAAAGGCCTCTTCTGTGGTGATTCCTTCTGCCTTCCACCAACTCCACTGCCTCTACCTCCTCCGACGAGCCTATTACACTACCACACCCGAATCAGAGCTACAGCGCTTTGACTTTGGCCGGAACCGCTCCGTCCATGTAGCGCACTGCTTTGATTACCTTGCCCAGGCGATTACCTGTTCAGCGGACAGTACGCTTGAGCCGGCAGTAGATAAGGAGCATGGGTTTCTGGGGGCCGGGTTTGCGAGACGGTGTTGGGATTTTGAGTATTTGAAGAGTGTTGTGGAGAGCAGGAGAGCGTTTGATGCGAGTGGGTTTTTGGCTTGGGGCGCTGGGACGGAGGGGAAGGTTGAGTTGGGGTGATATTGATCTGGAGTATTCAGGTGTTTGCGCTTTTATCCAATGATCATGTGCAATCAACTCAACATCTCAACTCCGCATAGCAAAATAATGATCAGCTATATACCTCGAATACATCAGCACGTCTGTCTGAATACTTGTAATATTTGAACCCCTAGTCAATCGCGTGAGTATCAACATGAGGAATGCTGAGCTCTATCTATTTTGACTGTGTAGGTTGTAGTTAGGTCCCTGGATATACGACAGGAGAATAGATTAAGTAGCTCTCAGGTATTCTTAAAACCTTCGAATGAGTACAATATCAGAGCGTTGAAAACCAGTGTCGCATTCCAGAAACCGTGGTCTTCAGAGTTCATGGCCTACGAAGACCTGAAACTGTCCCCAGTGAGTTTATTAACACGGCCATATTGATGCCTGTCGCACCAAAAAACGGTTCGCTTCTCCAAAGGTCGAGGAGCCGGTCAACAATATCCTAGTAACGCATTAAGCTGAGGTCTAGTTATACTAGAATTTGTTCTTAACACCGGACCGATGTATAAACATCGGATGAATCGGTCAACTGCATGTGTGGTTAGAGCCACGTTGCTTCTATTCTAGAAAAATAAATTCTTTTTGTGAATATTTCTTGTTTCTCTCCGGATTTCATCGTCCTGGCAAATCGGCTGGAGGCTTACGCGTTGGTCGGACAGTTTCCTTCGACGTTACTATCCCTAGGATACCATCACTCTAATGCCTCATTCATTGAAATGAACCGCCATGTCCAAGAGTTCGCGTGGAATAAACTAAGCTTAGACCTCCTTCAAAACCTGGGAATCATCTCTATAGATGGGGATGCTCTCGTCTTTGATGTGGACTAAGACGAAGACCTTATACGCGCTACAGGAGTGTAACGACAGCTCTATGACAAGAAACCGGTCATTCTGTTTCAGATTATCGGTCCATTCCATATCATGCCACACACATGCGATGATAGCTGATGGTGGTTCGTATTACCGGCAAAGAGGCTGGTCGATCGCGAGGAGGATGCGTGCGGAAAAGCGAGAGCAGATTGGTAGGGTATACAGGAGTGCTGATTAATCTCGTTTAGGCAGATATATTAGGGTCCTATTTGAGCACCGTGACTGAAGTGATTCAAAGTTGATCTCGTTCAATTGACCTAAAGACGGAGGCAGCGTGGGTGGTATTACTCTTAGCCCGTACGCACCCAATCGAGAAAAGCGATTGGAACAGACATAGCCGTCGACCCTGTAGCCAGATGCCATCCGAGCAAGGTTGAAAGGAGATCTATTGACTTGTTCAAGTTGTCTTGAGTTCTTCGGGGCCTAGAAATGGCCCCTTTGAAGACTTGAATAGATAGACACCATGTCTTAGGCACTCGAGCGGCTCAGAGTCTTTCCTCGCGGGCCCTCACATACGCGAAAGCTTCTTACAGACTGTTCGCGCTACTGGTGACTATTTTATCTTGGATAGGTGTCATAAATGACAGGGATCGCGGGGAATTGATTTATCTATTTAAATTATATACATACACTCTTCATTGTTCAAATTTTCTAGAGAATGGCACTAGATGAAAGATCTCTATAAGCAAGAACATATGTGCATGCACCATCAAAAGAGCAAATAGACGAAAAGAGAAGATAAAGGGGAAGAGGAAAGAGAGGAGAGAGCTATACAACATGGTTTTAGCTCAAAACGTCACACAAGTTCGTGGCGAATTGTATTAGACCCCGGTGCCTCCTGAATATCCATATGCAGGTCACTTGGATGATGTGAACACAACTCGTTCACTTGAAGTGGCGTCTCCTTTTCAGCTGGACTCGGTGCAATGCTATATTCATCCATGGTCCCCAGCTGCGAATTTGTTGTTCGCTTTCGACGAGAGATGATCGCCCAAGCAATGATCCCAATCAAAACCAAGCCACCAATAGCACATCCAATACCAATGCCAACCTTTGCCTCAGTTGAGAGACCGGAGTTAGAGCTGCCAATACCAGTTGACCCGGTTGAGAGACTCGAGTTGGACTTCTCCGACGAAAGAGGTACCCAATACCCGTCCCAGCTGTCTTCCCATGAATTGGCTGAAGCCTGGATTGAGGTATCACTGATCCCAATGCTCTGCTGAACACCTGGTCCGATCGCCGGCCCAGGTGCTTGTGCCAAAAACCAGTAACCGCCCCCAATACCCTCTTGCCAGTTTGTGCCAATGAAGGCTGCTTGAAGGAAAGCTCTGCCGAGGACGAAGGAGTCAGAGGGATAGCATGGGAAGTAAGTTGTGTTGTGTTCCACTAGTGGCTCTTGAAGAGTAAGCTTTAGAAGTTGGAAAGGAACTTTGATGGTGATATTTTGAGTGTTTGTCGCATTGTTCTCAAATGTGAAGGACATATATGCCGGGGAGGATACTATTTTCTCGTAGCTTTCGTCGTCTATGTTCCAGAAATATAGACCCAGATCTTCGTTAAATGTAACCGGTAGTTCCGCTGCAATTGTATCACAGGCCTGTTTAGGAAGGTAGAGGTAGGGAAGTGTAGGATCGATCTCCACTGTTTTCGCCCTGCTGGTGATGCTATCTCCCCATTTGAACAGTCCGGATTTATTCTCAAAGCCAAATGGTGACCCCCCCGTGGCCACTCCTATCCCAATGTCTTTGAGATAAATCATAAGATTGCCGAGATGGTTCGTAGCATCAACCTGTTGAGAGCTTACTTGATCCAACACTCGGCTTTGATCATACCCGCCAAGCATCAGTGAGCCTGGAATGTCAGGTTCCACAGACCCAATGTGCATCCCCCATGAGTATGAGGGGATACGGTCAGAGGAAGAATCGTTCCAGTGCTCCCAAGCAGATAACAAATTGAACTTGTTCCCCTGCACTACGTGGATAGGCTTCGGAGCTCCCAGCGACAAGATCCCCACAGAAACAGGGTATTGTTTCCCATTCGGGTATTCTTGGTAAGCATCGTAGATAGACGCCATAGAAACATTTGGTATTGTATGTCCATTTTGCAGCCTGATCGTGTCGGCGAGAATCCCTTCTTTGACATATCCGGTACCACCCCATTTATTCACGCCGGCACTGCTCTGATCGGACAGCCATGTTATCTGGCTCGAGTCGGTCGGCGTGTTCAAGGTGACCGCAGATGTTGAGGCATTTATGTCGAAGAGACCAGCTCGTCTTGCATAACAGGGAGTTGAGTTGTCTGAGCAGACGGTATCGAGAAGAATGGTACTAGCCCATCGGTCGCCTGGGTAGAGATCAATGGGCTGGTTTTTGGATCCCAATCCAACTGACACGGCGTGCCATGGGCCATCTGGACCATAGGTTTGATCAGACCATAGCATTGTCCAAGGAATACCATCTGCATGTACTATGACTGCGGTGGCGAGCAACCAACAGAAGATATATTCCATAGTATAGGGGGCCATCCTGGGAAGCGGCTCTGCAGTACGATAGGAAGAATGGGAAATAATATAGTCACAAATTATGGCGAACGATAGGTGGCTGTAGCAAGCGAAATGCGAGCGTCATTTGGTCACTAGCTAGAGGGCCCTGGCATAGTTTGATGGGCGCGTAATTGAGTTTTGGGGGATTAATTTTTACAGAGCACACCGTGCGTCGAGACGGGCGCTACGTATGAGGGCATGCAGGGGTATTGATTGCGAGTTGACAGGGGACATGTGGATACTGTCTTTAGTGTGATAAGCCGGAGGCTGTGGCTTTTCTTGTTGGCAAGAGTGATGTTTCAAGCTATACGGAGTCAATGCGCTCAGTATAGCGCCCAAAGAGACTATCTGATGTACATATCTTCCGTTCCAGGGCCTGATACAGAGTCATCTAAGTCGACTGCTATCCGCCCAGGAGATATAATAGGAGTTTGCGGGGACTGAGCAGATACCATCCGAAGAAAGCCTCTCGGTTTTGGAAGCTGCATTGATTATGCAGCCAAAGGAACCAAGTAAAACACCTCTACCCCGGCTACGCGCATGCCAAGAATCGCCTTGATAGCCCCATACACGGCTCCCCCGAGGATCCTCGGACATAGAAGGAGATGTATCCAAAAAGGTCGAAATAGCTCATTATTTTAATGAAGATAAATTCACAGATATCTATTCCATACAAATGATTTAGAAGGCTTAAGGTGAACAATGACAGTACAGCCAACAGATTAGTATCAGTTAGCTATTCAGTTTTAATAATAGGCTTCGTAGCGAGTTTTGGGAGCAAGCGCCACGACGTGTGGGTCTCGGTCCAATAACGAAATAGGAAGTACCCGTGTATGGCATTTGGTGGCTTGCGACTGATTCGACCCTGGAGCGGCCTGGAGGCGCCCGAAAAACGGCGATCTTCCGAGGTTCCCACCTGGTTGCCATAAAGATGGTTCAAATCGCTCAGGTCCGGATCTGATCAAAGTTCCGTTTTTTTGGTCTTCCTACCTCACATAGACACTCCAGGGTTAGAATTGAAATTGTCCATGAAAAAAACGCCTTGCGGTAGCGATGCGCCAAGAGGTTTCGGTCCCACCCATGTGGCTTCCTACAAGATAGGCCCAGGCCATTAATTTCCTTGAGACACTTCGAAGCCGGGCCGGACCGTCGTATGGGATGGGAGAAGAAGAACTCGGTAACCCTACTGGCTGTCCCGCCGATATACAGCCCTGTCGACGAAAATGGCCAGATATGGTTAGCGTATCGCCTACTCCATACTTACAGTAGTTGCGCCTTCAAACTTGCAAACTTAGTGCAGCTTCACTTCACACCCATTTATTGTGAGGGTCGAGGTAGTTGAGGGACTGCTGTCACGGCCCACTGTTGATTCTCAATTAGTTGATGACAGTCTCTTGATCAGTTTAAATGAACTGGTCCAGGAGACATCAAGGCCTGCCTATTTGTAAGTTCAACAAAGATTAGAGGGAAAACGGATGTGGTGATACTGTAGCAATTAGAATTCAAGTGTTTAGCGTCTAGACATGAGGCTGTTGAAAGTGGTGAGAAGTCCTCTGAAGAACAGTCTTGAACAACATGACCTTCTCCACCTCGATCCAAGGTCCGTGCATTTTGCTAATACTCTCGCGCCCCCAAGGTCTCTGGGCCGAAATGAGTTCAACCGGCCAGGACCACCTCCGCTCCATTCCGAGCCCTCGGGCGAGACCGGAGAACTTGAACTGCTTCCTTGTTCTCTCACGTGGGGTGGCAGGGGATTAGAGAATGCACGGACATCAGAGCAAGTGGAGACAATAAGCCAAGAACATGTAATAAACAACTTTGGGGGCTCAACGTCCTCCAGAAATTATACCCGTCACTCCTGGGAGCGAGACAGATCGTTCCTGGGCTCTCTACCTTGGATCCGGGAGCATACCTATCCGTTCACGGAGCCCTATAGTTCCATGGGAACTGTGGTGGTTACGCTTCCGAATTACATCCTCAATTTCGTAATCATAGACAATCATGTCAGACAAACAGAAGAGTGTCAGCCTGTCTTTGAATACACAGAGATCGCCTTGATGACCGGCCACCTGGTGCTCTCAGACTCAAAAACCTGAGCATGATCCAGCTCCTCAAACCACAGCGTCTCAAGTCCGCACCCAGTCCAAGGCTTGGTTTTCCATGTTTGTGCTGCTTCCTTGTCAACCGTCCAGACCTCTGATGAATCCATCAAGTACTGTCCCACGGTTTCGGTGTCCACAATCAAATCCCTACCACTCAAAACAACTGTAACATTTCTACCCTTCTGGTCTTTTCCCGCCTTCACCCCGAGCTCCTCCTTCCAAATGATATTGTCAACCCAAGAGAATCTCTTCGCCAACGTATGCGCAACTCCAGTGTCTTGACTTCCGAAATACCATAGCTGGTATTCATTGGCGCGTGCTGGCTGGCGGGCTATGAAGTTGTACGCCACGTCAGGCAGATGGAGAAGGAAAGACACCGGATCGATGAAGACCGTAGGCCCGATGAGCGAGGCACACCGATCGGACTTGAGAAGGTGTGTAGCGATTACGGAACCATAAGAATGAGACACAAGGATAAACTTGTCCCATCCGTGATACCGCATGATCTCCATGATTTCAGAGATCATCAGCTCTTTTTCGAGAGCAGGATTCGTTATCCGAGAGCTTACCGCCATGATTTCGAGTGCGATGATGCCGACCTCACCATCGTCAGTGCGGTGTCTCTGTAGTTGCTCTTTTAACTCTCGAAGGAAGCTTGCGTATGGGTACATGCCAATCCCGATACCATGTATGAATAGTACGGGTAGCTGTTTCTTGGATGTATGTCTTCGATGCCAGTATGTCAGATGCCGCACCGGTGATTGGTAAGGAGTGAAAACCGTGAGAGGCCGAAAGGGAAAGACGGTAAAGAATCGCGAGAGCGCACTGCGATAGAATTGGAATCCGTTGTATAACATCCTGCAGTACGTCATTGTGTCAACCACAAAGATGCACTTAGTTAATTAGAATGTCAGTTTGAAAGGGCTACATCGGATGAAGGGAGAGAGAACTAACAGTGTACCATAGCAGACTGCGATGTGAACCGCCCGCTTCATTCAAAAGCCGTCCTAGGCCTTTCACTTCCATCCGGCCCGGTGACAACTTTCGTCCAATCAGCCTCTCAAGCTCTACTGTGTAGGCCTCAATTTCCTCTTCATGCTGCTTGTCTTGCTCAAGGATATAGTCGGGTCCAAATAATGACCATCTGATAAAGTCTTTCACATTATCGCGCTTTATGCATTCAGCTTCCGAGACCATAAGCCACTGGCTGAGGTATTTCTCCAAATTGGGAACATTTTTATTGCAGCTCCGAAACAAACTCTCTCTGAGTTCCGTGGACAAAGGTTTGTGGTAGATAGGAGAATTGCGAAGGACGTGTGTAAGTGGTATGTAGACGAATGTGAAAAAGACGGCCTCTGCAATGAGCCAGATGTGAATAGCCAAGGGTACGCGCTCGAAATAAGCTGGCAGATGAAAGAATTGAACACAGAGTAATTGAATGCTGTATAAGATGCTGATTGGTGCGATGTTGTGAAGAAATAGGATGCAAACCCGAATGAACAAGTACTCGGCAGTGGACGTTCCAATCATTGGTGCTTTTTGGCGATGTAAAGAAAAGATCTAGTGTATAAATGTGGAAATCAGGTCATGGCCCAACAAAATTTCATTTGGTCTCGAAAGCACTTTTTGTTGAATTTAGCATGTGGTTTCATATATATGACGTCATATCGCTATCTAGCCTAGACAGGACAGGGACTCCGCTGATTATGTAATACGAATGCTTATCTGATTTGAAATAACATGTGATCGATTGGGATTACGGCTAATGACCCGCGTGCTATGTGAGATAGCAACTATACATTGGGCCCGATCATCAATAATAACAAGTCTTCAAAATTTGCGGCGGTTGGGTCCGGAATCCACTCGGACATGGCGACATCAGTGTCAAGCACCGCAGAAAGACTTCGTACGCTTTCTCGAGATGCTGCCTCTTTGGCGTCTTGGAACAGTTTATCCTCACTTTCTTTATGGTCAACAAAACCCTGGTAGGCCATTAATTTTGGTGATTTGGGATTGTCGCTGCCCTGATCTCGTTGCAGCGTCGGGTTACTTGTCTCTCTTGGTATATCTCTCTTCTCCGGATAGTGGGCAGCGCTAGGCGTCTCGGACGAATCAATGTTCGGCGGCATGTCACTCAAATCCAGACCATTGCTAGGGGCTATACGGTGAATGCAGCTGTTGCAAAGCAGAAACGCTCGACGAGCGGCCTCGTCAGATCTCCCGAGGCAATACAGCCAATGGAGCGCTTTTTTCGTCGCGGCAAGAACAACTTCAGGATCAGGAGTTTCCACAGACTCAGAAGCGCCCTCGTCAGCCTCGGCTCTCGCTGGTACTGAGAGGGCTGACAGATGTATAAGGGAAGCTATAGTGGCTTGCATCAGAAAATGTAGGAAACCCCACCATGGGGAGACATTGTAGGCCCAACTCGTATCTGGTTGATCTGGTAGAACATTGATGAGCGCCAAAGACGCACGGAGGAAGGCTGAAGAGGTATCGATGTGGAACCGGGATCGTGGAAGACCGACGCCGTCTTTTCCAACAATTACTGGGCGTGTAAGACAATGTCGGTTGAGTACAACACGAGCGCTGTAATAGTGCAACGCTAACGAGACCTGATAATATGATATACTCCTGGGGAGTGGATCACCATGCTTGTCTTCAAAGGCGAAGGAAGCGTGCAAGCCAGATACCCATTGATCTAGCTTTTGACTGTAAATCCCAATGCGACTCTCGATTTGAATCCAACCATCTCGAAAGATATTCGTACTATGCTCGCGATTGGTGATGGCGTGCGTGATCAAAGCGAGGTCTACCAGATAGAAGAAGTATAGAGACGCAGTGGGCTCCATGGATTGTAAGCACGTACGCTGGGCTTCGATCTGTTCGTCGCGCTGAAAGATCGTCCATTGGAGGTCGCCAACCTGTGCTAATCGGGCATACCCCGGCTGGCCGACATCAGGCAACCCAGGTTCCGGGGTTCCGAAGGGCAGCGGTGGAGGCGCAGAGCAGGAACCATCTCCAAGGCAAGAGGCTCGGCCAGTCATGACAGAGAGCAGATGTTCCAGGTAAAAGATCGACCACCACAGCCGCTTCCGCGCTTCGGTTGATTCCGCATCAAATTCGTTATTCGTTCGTCGAATATTAAGTCCTAATGCGATGCCTGAGCGTGCGGCGATCCCTACCATTTTCCAAGACATATGAGTTTGTTAGAAATGCACAACACAAAACAAGGAACGAATCCCCTTCATACCTGTTAACCCGAGAAACAGTCAGGAAGTATAACGCCATGAGCGTCTCGACTTGCACTTGTTGCAGATCCTCATACCCGAAGAGAACAGTATCCGAAATGTTCAAGGATCTCGCTCGAGCAAAGAATACGTCGTCATCAACGTAACCCTGCAAATCTTGCTTCGAGGCTCGGCAAAAGTTCCTGCCAATAGCAAGGACCATATTAAAGACAGCCAACCACCTCCTTCCGGGATTTATCGAGACCTCTGAGAATAGGCGGCGATACTGATCCATGAATAACCCCCATCGTATGATTGGGAAGGAAATGTCGACCTTGCTGCGATAAACATGGAGTAGGTGGTCTGCCAGCGGTTTCGGTGGAAGGACAAAAGCATTCCTCACTTCGGGGTCGGACAGATGATGATGGTCCAGACGATAATTCATTGGACCGATGGAGGCATTAACGGGAGGCTGGTCTTTCGAAGGCTTCTCCAAAAAATCCGAGTTACTGCTCTGGCTCTGGTTCGTAGCATTCGACTCCAACCGTTGCATCCACGCAATTTCTGAATCCTTCCCCATGTATCCTGTAGCCCTGCTTTCTTTGCTCCGATTGAGATCTTCGCCCACTGTATCAATATTTTCCAGAGAGCCAATCGACGAAAATGAAGCATTCGAAGAACTATTCCGACGTTCCTTGCTTGTTGTATAGGACTAAACTCAATTACCGCATCCGGTTAGCGGCAGATCCCAGTGACACGAGACAAACGTACTTTAAGGGTGCTTATAATTTGTTTCGCGGTGGACGCGTCCGCTCTATGGGAGATATTCTGAAGCAAGTCCTCGTAGGCTTCAATTTTCAGTTTAGCCAACTCTAGCTGCTTCCGGTCTCTAACAATTTTTGCCTCGGAATAATCGCATGCCCTTAGACCCTGAGCCTGGCACTGGGCGCATATAGGCTTTTTGCCGTCGCATTTCATTTTGCGCTGTCGGCACGTGTCGCAGGCCCGCGCAGTGCGTCCTCGTACCTCGCTTTCGGGTCTTTCACGCTTTAGACGTGGAATATGAACTTTGCTCAGCATTTTGATATAGGAAACAATTCGGGGGTCTTTTGGGGGGGTCCGGCTTCATTCAGACATTCGAGGTGTTGTGGCTACACTGTTGATCAATCCAGAAAAGATGGAAAGAAAAAATGATAATCCCCTCTTTCCACGTCACGTCATCCAGGGTGCGCCCCACCGAACGGCCAGGTATCTTTTGTATGACTTGCCTATACAAAGGATACTTATGCACCATTACAACAGTCGAGATAGTTAGGGAAGATAAAAGAAGATGTATATAGTGTGAAAGAAGACTATATCATTGAGTACGGAATATTAAGCATAACAAAGGAAACCTAATTTTGAGGAACAGCCGAAAGAAAGAAAGATCGTCAAGCATTCACGTATAAAATTGAGAACCTCGTTGTAGTTAGTGGTATCGATCACCGAAATGGGGAAAGCAGTTCCAATCAATCAAAGTCCAAGGCCTAGCCAGGTTTTCCAGGAAGTTTACATTACGATCTGATGTCTATGCCGAGGTCCACGGTGTTCCTTAGTTAGTCCGCGCTGCATCTGCTTATTGATTGTTAACCGATCTGGTCGATTCCATAGGATATAATCATATGCGTGTGATATGTACGGAACAATTTGTATATAAATTGACACTATATCTACACATCCACTGATCTCCGCTGTGGATCTGTGTTGGTCGACGGTTAGTGAAATATTACCCCAGATTATTCAGGACAATAACCCGGCCCTAATGAATCTCTGCCTCCTAGTATCGATCTGCTGTGGCATCTCATATTCAACTTCAAGAAAACATTGGTATGTGCTAGAATGACATATGTCTATATGAGACACACGTTTTGTTGAAACGTGTGTTCCCTTTGGCACCGCAATTTGAGAGGTGTCTAGTTTATGCTTCCAGCCCAGGGGCGCAAATTGTTCCGACGACGCTTCATCTAGGAGGTGGTTTACCAGGCCTCCTTGTGGCTCGATCGAGAGCACCTTGAGCATAGCCGAATGTTGGTTCGCCAAGGCATCTAGGAGAAGATAGAGTGGCTCAGTGGATACTATTTGAAAAGTGGAAATGGTGAGATTCTGACTGTCAAAGCAAAAATTCTGCAATGTCTCTATATTATTCGTTCTTCTCAGGCAACGGATAGCTGTCGCTTTCAAAGAGCCTGCTGGCAGACTGTAACAGCTCGGCAGTTTCATGCCCAAGCCACTGTGGAAGGAGCAGGTTTCTGCTGTTTTCTACTTCTACAGACATTCCCCCAGCGATATATTTCATTGTAAGCATATAATGAACACCTAGGAGGAAGAAGTGTCAGACACAGTACCAAATAGCATTTTCCAGTCTCATCTCGCGTACAGGCGAGATCAATGGCCGTTGCAACACTCTCTGGTGTGTTTGACTTAAGACCCGAATTTCTCCATTTCTCGGCCAACGCCCTGAATGTGGGAGTTGGCGTGAAGAACGGAGCCACGCCATTGTTTCTAATCCCTAGCTCTCGACCAACTTGTTGCGATGCTCGAAGGAGACCGGTGATCCCGTGTTTAGATGCAATGTACGCGCCCACCCCAGTCGATCCGAAATATCCTGATGTCGACGTCACCAAGACCACGGATCCTCTTAGTCCACTGGCAGACGTAAGTTGATTATGTTGCATGTGGTACAAGGAGAGTCGCAACGCTTCAAAAAAGGCAGATTAGTCACGAAGAAAAAGAGTTCCTGCTATACAGGGATTAGACAAGGCACGTACTGTTAATTGTGCCTTTGAGATTGACATCAATTACGCGAAATCCTTCCGTCGACTCCTGCAATTCGCCCTGCTCATCAATGTTACCGATATCAAAAAGCTTATGGCTCTCCATGATCCTGGCATTGGCCACAACAATATCGACTTCGCCGAAATTTTGTATGCATTGAGCAAAAATTAGCTTCATTTCTTTCCAAACAAGGATGTTGCAATGATCGAATCAATATCTCAGCATCAGGGCGAGCGCGTTCTAGATCAGCAATCACAGTGTTCGCTCCTTTTGAGTTGAGCAAACGTACAGTCTCTGCACCTATGCCATTTACTCCTCCCGTTATGATAGCAGTCTTGCCGGAGAGACTTCTCAGTGCGGAGAGGTCGGGATCATTCATGACATCCATAGTGCGCTTTCCCGGTGATCGATTTGGGGCCACTATTAGATGTGGTATCGAGGCGATTCAATTTATATCCAATTAGCAATCCCTGAGGACATATATTCAATACGAAAATTCGTACGATTCATCTCGGTCTTCTCTCCCGGCATATTCTCAGCTTATTCGGTCAAGCTAATCGGACAAATAGCATGACTCCACATGCTTAGTACCGCATGCCTCTAGGTCTCCGTTACGATCACCGCCAAGGCTTGACACTTATCGGTGATTCCTTGCATGTTATGTCGTGGTTTGCTGGGGAAGGTGCGAATTTGGCAATGCTGGACCCCTTGGATCTTTTTTCACGAGATACACGCTCATCCCGACGACTTGGATTTGGCAGTTCGTCGCTATGAGACCAAGGTGGTAGCCTGTGGACGGGCCGATGTCACGAACGAAATGTCACAAGATCTGCTTGTTAAGGCTATGTCGGATGACGCTCCTCGGGCGTACGTTGAAGGAATGGCCAAGGCAATGGAGGTTTGGTTCGTAGACGGGGAGTTGCTGGACGGTATAGACCGAGACGCATCGAACTTGACTTCGAATTAGTGTATTTATCTTAGTTTCAATGCCTGGAAGTCCTCAATCTTCTCTGTTCTACTGAAGAGATAGGGGCCTGAGAAACTTATTTCAGCATGCAAACTTTTTGATTCTTTTTACTATTTCACCGGATAGGAAAAGACAATACATTCTTCTGTTTAAAGTTTGCAGGTTGCGGTCTTAGTTCGTGATTGTGATATTCGAGTGGTTGCCGTCGTGACATTGCCTTTAAGCTCACATCCTTACGATCCAGATCACGACAGTCTAAATATATAGCCTATTATGCCGTTAAAACCTGATGTAGCGCACTGGTGGCTGGGGACTCCTGTACTCCAGATAAAAAGCAACTTTTTGTTGGTGCCGATATTCTAATGTAGTTTTCGTTACTGGCTATACTAATGGGAACGAGTCCTTCTAATTTAGATTCGTGCATCGACATCACACAAAAGATGTGAACAAGATTGTTCGGCGAACGTGTTTTCTTTGCTATATCAAACAAGGTACAGCCCAACTGCGAACCTTGGAAGGCTGCACGACTTATCCTAGGAATTCAATACCTCGTTCCTATCACACCTTCTTCTTGATTCTGAAATCCCAATTGACTTCCCATTTCACATTCGCTTCTCTGCCTTCCTTACCTCGCGGTGGGTCAGATGTATAAGGCTTGAATTGAAGGAGCAAGTCCGACTTGACTGCATATACTGAGTCGGAGTCGAGATAACTGTCATCATCGGGAAATACTTGTGTGATCAAGCGATTGTAAGAATCGCTTGTGACCATGAAGTGAATGTGGCCAGCTCGGTAAGGGTGACGATCCATCAGTTTGAGAATATCGCCTGCGGGTCCGTCATAGGGAACGGGATAGGGAACCGGCTTGATGCAGTAAAATGCGTATTGGCCGTCTGCATCGGATGTGAAAAGGCCGCGCATGTTCCCCGAAGGCTGATCCGGGTCTTGTTGGTCATACAACCCGTTAACCGCGCACTCCCACACGTTCAGAGAAGCCCCTGGCATTTTAATCAGCAAATTATGCTAGATATCAAAGGAATATTCGAGGTGATCCGTACCTGCAACGGGCAAATTGGTATCGGCATCCAGAATTCGACCGTGAAAGAATGTCACTTCGCCCCCCAGGTACTTCTGGATAATACTGTCCCCATTCTCATAACATGGGGGATTGGCCGTATAGAAAGGGCCAAGAATGCAAGAGTCGGTGCTGTTGTCTTTCTCCAGCAAATGTTGTGTCTGAGCATCAACCAGCCTGGATAAATTGTCAGATTATGAATAGGGGTGTAAGATATGACGTCTATGACATACGCCTCCACGCCCAAGCAGTCCGAGATCAAGAGCGTCTCATTGCGCTCAGGGTTACTCATCTGACCGGATCGATTCAGAGCCTCAATTGCAATGTAAAGCTCCTCTGTCGTAAGATTGACATCGCGACAGAATGCATGGAGATACCGTATCAACCCTGTCAGGATTTCTCGAGCTCTGGGCGAGCTATTGGGTCCGAATGAGGAGAGAACGGAAGCCGTCAATGGGTGGGATTCAAGATGATCCATTTAGAAGGGGATTTGTAAAATATTCGATTGATTTGAAGATAAAATAGCAATTGAGCCTTTTGTCGAATGGACAAAAGTCTTATATATATTTTGACCGGATATGAGTTTCCAGCACCCTCATGATTTAGACTCTGACAGCCCCGAGGCATACACATCGAATGAACGTCAATAAATTTGTCAAATACTCCAAAATAAACCGCAATGATTCATAATATGCACTATTAAAATCTCGCAAGACCTCTGATTGGACAAAATCGGCAATGATGGAAACGGTCTAAATTGCCGAGCCCGAATTTGCCGCGCCGAAATCACCGACGTCACCATAACCCGGCATAAAAGCTCTCGCTCGGCGATTTCTCAGGGCAAGCACCAATAATGTCAGAATCGATCTCAGGCCAAAAAATTAACCCTAGAACAATCAGCTCACAGCGTGTGGTCAAGCCAGGCGCCAAAAAGCGACGCCCCCCATTGGCCTGTATCCAGTGCTATCAGCGGAAGCTCAAATGTGGAAGGGAGCTTCCATCTTGCAGTCGCTGCTCAAAGACAGGAAATGCCGCTAGCTGTACCTACCGTGGAAACCCAGCAGCATCGTCGTCAGTGAATGAATTGTTAAGCGATGACCATTCGGGGAGTGCTGGCTCCATGCCAACGTCCTTGCGTAAACCTGTCTCGATGGCAGAGACTCCGGAAAGACCCAAGGTCTCCTCCGACTGGAATGAGAAGATGACCCACTTGAAAGCACAAGAAACAATTACCAAATTTTATGGGTATAGCTATCCTCTGAACTTTTACCAACAGGTACGCCACACCATCCTATCTAACTGATATGGAACATCTCCTCAATAGTGACAGTTTACCGAGCTCCGATCCTACATCGTTCAAATCAAGACCAGAAACCCGGCGATCAACACCCTTCGTGACGAGATCTACCCTTTGGCCAATGATGATTATCGGCTTCGTCCGTTGTCAAAAGATACTACTGTTCTTGGAGACAGAGACACTCTGAGACGATTGATTCCCATGAAGCCGATCGCGGACACATTGGTCCAGACATATATCGACAGATTCGAGATCATACACAGAGTACTCAATATATCGACTTTCATAGCTGATTACAATCGTCACTGGGCCAGTCCACTTTGCACGCCCGCTTTATTTTTGGTGCAATTCCTCTTAGTGGCAGCAGCCGCTTCAAGCTTTCACCCCGAAATATGCCTCGACGTGATGAATCAGCAAACCGTCCATGACCATGCACTTGATTGGATTGAGGCTGCAGAATTATGGCTCAATTCAACCAATCAGCCTCCTCAATCCTGGGACACCTTGGCGACTCATTGTCTCCTGCTCATTGCAAAGCGTGCAAACTATATCCAAGAGGGTTCATTCTGGACATATACCGGGTCACTGGCCCGGTGGGCTATGGCAGCAGGATATCACCGTGAATCTCCCTCGACAGCGAGAATATCGCCGTACTATCGAGAGATGCGTCGGCGCTTGTGGATGACTATCGCTGAACTCGATATCCAGGCCTCCGTTGAACGGGGAATGCCCCCAAGCGTCGGAATGGAAGATTTCAACATAATATCACCACTGAATATTGACGATGACATGCTCCAAGAGTCAGGCCAAGATCCCCTAGAAGGTATCCCCCTCGCCACATTTACGGACACGTCTTTCCAGGCCCATATGTACCGTTCTTTGCCTGTCAGATTGAAAATTTGTTCGTTAGTCAATGGATGTCGCGAGCAAGATGATTTTGACCGGGTCTTGCACCTTGGAGAGCAGCTAGAAGAAGCACTCCAGGATATTCCAGAATGGAACAATCCCCAAAACAATCCGCGACAGCAACAGACCACAATGTACGTGAAGAGATTACTGAGCATTTACCTGTACCAGTATACACTCCTGCTGCACATCCAGTTCGCAATCCAAGCTCGTCCCTCATTCAAATCTGCAATCTGCCGACGTGCGAGGTTGGAGGCATCCTCGAAGATTCTTGACCATCACCAAAAACTCATACATGATGAGAAAGTACCAGAACAAGCTTGCAGGACCGGATTGTTACTTGCTGCAATGAATATCTGCCATGAAATTTACATAAACTTTGGGCCTCACGGTAAGAAAAAGCACAATTCTGCTCCACTCTTAATCATCTGTGATTGAAAGACGTGATTACAACTAATCAATCGAAAGCTTTGAATGGATCAGCTACCATGACAATATTTCCCGAAGTTTCCACATTTCTCGTGGCCACTGTTGAGCAGGTACTACAGATTTTGGAAAAAAGGCTCAACTTGACATTCCACGGATTAAGCGAATATTACTTACTCAGTATGATAGTTGGATTATTGAAGTCCAAGCTGTGGCCAGAGTCATCCGCAACATCCGACAAAGAGGCAGCAGATAGAGTGATCCGAATCTGCACAATACTGCAGACGCGGCGGGCTGTCATTCAGCCAGATCACTCTCTGCTAGGTCCAGTGTAAGTACTCCATTTACAAGCGCTATCCAAACACGTATTGATTGTTTGTAGTGATAATGAAAATCTACGTGGGCTCAACTTACCAGAAGATCCAAGCTCTATGATTCCCGACGATGCAAGTGAACTACTCAATTCAATGGTATGTAATTGGTTTCTGAGATTCTAATTTTGATGCATCCACTGACAAGATTGAATAGTTTCCGGAGGATTTGGGATTCATAAATGATAGTACTGATTTTGGGTTCTTCCATGTATAGTTAGTCTTGGAAAATATACAGCGTATTTTACCACTAGACCATAACAAAATCCAAGGATGCTATTCAAGGCCTAAAGGGGGCATATTTCTAGTTCGGCAATTAGCCTTGCTCAAGTATGTCGTTCTGAAGAGTATGATATCATTCTAAGGACTTCGCACTCAATGATAGTAAATGCAAGCAGATCTAATTAAGTATACAGAATGAATCAAAAACCACTCGAGGGGGCTGGAGACGGGATCACACAATTACCAGGAGCTTTGCATGCAGACAAAACCTCGCCGCGGCGACAAGCACAGCTCCGAACAACATCACTACACCGCTGAGAACTGCGGCCTGGGTATATGATCCGTATCTTTCTAGCAATGCACCGCATATCGGGGTCCCGGTCAGACCAGCAAGGGCAATAATGGCCATTGACATGCCGAGGTGGGTGCCAATCTGGTCCGGACTTGGCGTCACTTGGGCAATGCAAGGAGACATCAGCGACACGATACCGCCCGAAAAGAAACCATAGAGCCCCGCAAAGACAATGATTGACGCATTTGAAGTTGTCGCGATCCAGCATAGAAGTAGAATGCCTGAGCAGACACCGGTGGTGATCAAGATATTGTAGCGACCAATCTTATCCGCAACCATGCCCGGTAATATTCTGCCGAAAATGGAAGCAGCATTAAGGATGGATAAAAGGTAAGACGCAAGCTGCGAGTCCATGCCATAAGACTGGGCATATTGCGGAAGATAGAAGAATGGAGTGAAAAGTCCCCACATCATGAAGAAGATACCGAGTGTGACGAGGGTGTAAGGAGCGCGAGTAAAAGCTCTCGGCAAAAGGACTTTACCGCGGCGAGGAGGAAGTCTCTCTCTTACAGTTATCATCGCAATCAATACCATGAACAAGATGATGAACCCCACAATTCGGACGGACCATCCGAACCCCAAGGATTCGTTTCTCAGCATCTTGCTCAAGGCAATGGGAAATATAACTCCCCCGATGGAAGATCCAGAGACTGTCACACCAAGAGCTGCAGCACGTCGAGTATGGAAATAGTGGCTCACACATGTCATGACGGGGGCGAATAGCATGCCAGAAGCAATTCCACCCAAGACGCCTTGAGCAAGCATGAATTGATAATACTTCTTGCACAGAGATGTCATCATCACTGAAAACACGATGGCGACAGCGGGTACATGAATGACCTAATATTGAGAATATAATCAGCAAGTGATCGTGGTTGCTAATAGGAAGACACTTCAAGTCCTTACCAAAGCGCCGTACCGGTCGAACAATGGCCCACCGATGAGACTGCCAGCGAAGAGAAAGCAGACCTGCACAGACCCAATCCAAGAAATAGTGGATGAAGTTTCGTTGGAGAGAAAGTACTCAGTGTAGTAATCCTGGTATACTCTGTGTTTCATCTGTTAGACTTCGTTGTCAAACCGTAGAGTTGGGGAGTATAGAGCTTACCCAAAAGCGTTCATGTATCCGAAAGTCGAGAAAGACACACAGAATGCGCCTAAAACAACCAACCAAGCTCGAATGCCACCCTCTGGGAATTTTGTGGTTGGTTTCTCAAGTTCGAGTCGATCAGGCGCTTCCGAGCTATTGGGGGTAGCCCGGTCATTCGAGGGTTGTGAAGTAGACATTCCGAGATTTGATTGAGCAATAAAAGGAACAATGCACGGGATTCAGATCTCTACTGTAGATCTCTTCGCAGCTAGCATTATTTATATCTAAATTTGCTCGGGCTATTCGCGGAATTTTTCAATGCTCGTCCGAAAATGCCGAGCAAGGCTCGGCATTTTCATTTGCCTTATCAATCGCATTTTCACATGGGTGCCACGCTTCGATTCTACCAAATATTCGATGATTCTTTCAATTCTACTCTTTTAGATGCATTTTCTGACCTTTGCTGACCACGGTGATAAGCTTATGAACTATCTATGACAGCGAGGTTTACCAGGGCACTTTTGGCCATGGATCTGGCGTTGCTTGCTCCCTCAGTTTGCTATACATTTCAATTTGGAAAAGACTGAAATGTGAATATATACTTGGATGTTTCGAAACTGCAACTCACCTCCTCTCTATCTAATAATTACCGACCTTTATGCGATGTGAATTAGGGGAAATGCTCTGGACTTGGGAGTCCAACAATGTTCGCTGGTTACTTTATATTCAGACAAAGAATAAAAATTCAACTCGGAAATCTATATTCTAACCTCTTGATTAGAAGTAAGAAGTTCGAAAGTAGAGAACTAGAGTATCACGTCCGATTATTTCTACGTTTATTGGGCAGGGTCTAGTATAAGACGGGATACTATCCGATTCCACTTGCTATAGAAATGTATGCCTTGAGTTGTTAGTATGAGCCTAAAAAGCCTAACCTCGAATAAGTAAGAACACGATGCTATGCTAATTGTTCTCATACTCGTAAAGCGGGGAAGGTTTGGGAGTAGAAGGTTCCTGAGTGGAATAGGAAGGCAAACATTTTTTTCACAGGTAGACGAAGAAGTGAGGCTGTGGAATATGATTCTTTTGATCATAGAATACCTAGAAGGTGGTAGGATATAAGTCTGATCTCCGATTGGCTCTCTTGGCCCTACAACAATGAGAAGAGAGCCATAGAGTATCCAAATAAGAACGAAGAAATTTTCTGCTGGCCTCGAGACATCATGCAGGGATGAATGGCCGGTATATTCTCGTTCTCGGGCAGGAAACCCGGGGATGCTTGACGCGAACGAATGATAATCCGAAAGTAAGCATAAACACGGCGGACGTCGTAGGCTTCGGTGGCGACCGGGTAGAACATAGTGGTCACGTGCCCCGACATAGGAAAGAAAAAGTCCTCGACCCGCCCTTATCTTGTTATCGCATCTCTCACTTTCGGGCTTGTCGACCTTTACTACCGTCACGCCCTTCACAAGTCTCTTTCTTTCACTGGCCTTGTTGCCAACCTCCAACTTTTACCATCGCACCTTTCACAATTATTCTCTGTACAGCCGTTTCGCTTTCACACCCCCGACTCTCAACTCACATCTTTTCCACATCACATTATGGATCACTCGCGCGATCCCTGTCCCTGGGTTGCCCTGAGCGACTTCGGCGGTGCTTTCTGTATGGGTGCTATCGGCGGTGCCGTATGGCACGGTGTCAAGGGTTTCCGAAACAGCCCCTACGGTGAACGCCGGATAGGTGCTCTCACAGCTATCAAGGCCCGCGCGCCCGTCCTCGGTGGTAACTTCGGCTGTTGGGGAGGACTTTTCAGTATATACGATTGTTCAATCAAGGGTATCCGCAAGAAGGAAGATCCTTATAACGCTATCATCGCTGGTTTCCTCACCGGTGGTTCCCTCGCTATCCGTGGTGGTTATAAGGCCGCCCGAAACTCCGCTATTATGTGTGCCGTCTTCCTTGCTGTGATTGAGGGTGTCGGTATTGGTTTCCAGCGTATGATGGCTGATAACACAAAGCTCGAGGTATGATTAACTCCCTGCCGTCGAACTGATCAGTTCGGAGTCAAGATTCAAGACGTGCTTGCTAACCAATGTCCGAAACAGCTTCCTCCCCCTCCGTCCGAGTACAAGGCTCTACTTTAAACCATCCCTCCTCTCCATTCCACGAACGCGATCGACCTATCTACATTCGATCGCCCTCAACTCATCCTCCCTTCTCTTTCTCCATAACGATATCTTCACATTGGGTTTCTCTTCTCGAGTGTTCGGTTTTGGTCATATTTCAACGACATAGCATGGAGGTTCCTGTTTTCTTTACTCGCTTTTAATGCCGTCTCTCACATTATATGTCTTCAGAGCATTGTATTTTATGGATGGCGGGTTGTTCTTGTGGCTAGTACCGAGACCGGCGAGTCTCTTTCTGTGGCCAGGTGGCTGAACAAAATAATATCTCCTCTACTCATTTCGGAGAAAAGTTATCCAAGACAAAGCCAATTTGGCTCTTTGTGTATTAACAGGTGGCTCCCAAGCATGAGATGCATTTCTTCTGTATATATTAATTTCCGGCTTAGATCCTTCCATTCAGAATTCAGTCCGAGTAAGATTTTTGAGCTATATGCATCAGCTGGATAGACATAATGTCAAAGTGGACCTGCGCATGGGAGCATATGAGAATTCAATGAGGTTATTGATATTGAAGGTTGGCTGAGAAAAGAGAAAAGAGCAAACAGAGCTAGCTGGAATATGGGAGATATGTCCATGATGGGCAAGGAGGCAAGACAGGAAAAACAGGGATCTAAGGAGTAGTGACAGCTTCTGTCAGCTCTTTGAACTGGAAGTGCGGTTCGCCATCACTGTGCAAGGGCTCTCACGGCCTGAGGATCAGTGACCGTCGTTCAAAGGCCGCGTATTCGTCTCGTAGCTGGAGCTTACGGACTAGCTTGTTCGGCCTGCAGCTCGGACCTTAGTGGAACATTAGTGAATCTGCCAGCACTGAAGCTCGATAATGAGCCAGGCTATCTTCATGTATTTGTCAAAATTTATAATAGCAACCTCGCCGTCGTCCGTCGACAGGGAGAAGAGACGCGTGTTACAGAAGTGAACAAAGGTGCTGATCAGTGGACCCTCCGAGGATCCTGGGTGGACACTGGAGACCTTAGTCAGCGGCCTTGTCTTCCAGGACTTACCCGAGCTCCGAATGAATGTGGTAAGGTCAATGCAGATTCATAATAATAACGGCATGATTTGACAATTCTTTCTGTCGATCCACTTCTCGATACCAAATGGCGCAGACCGCACATACTATTTAAGAAGCGTGCGCTTCAAGGGATTGGGTCATCTTTCATACACTGTCAATAGCGTCATTTCGTTCACGGGCTCTTCGATTGAATACAACATGACGAAATTTGAAGAAACAGCTGCTGGAAACCAGCTCCCCAAGTTAACTCCATCGGAATGCAAAGCTTATAATAGATTGGCAGACCATATGGATCTATTTGTAGGTTCCTATCCATCCATTCGTCTACCACAACGGTTCCCACATCCTACTGACGACTGTTTCTTAGCATAATAATTTCCGCGCTATTTGGAATGAATTGTACAGTGCTTGCATCAAGAACAGACGCCCCGATGGCCAGTCGATTCGTGCATTCCTCAACCTCGCTTTATCCTTCTGTCATCAACTCACGCTGCATCACACTATCGAGGAGCGTCACTTTTTCCCCGAGCTAGCCTCGAGAATGCCTGAGTTTCGCGAGGAATTGAGCTTGGTTGGGCAGCACCGCATGATTCACCAGGGATTGGAGAAATTCGAGGATTATGTGAATTCATGTCGCGCGGGCGAGACAGAGCTACGGCTGGGTCATATGAAGATGTTGATGGATAGTTTTGCAGATGTTTTATGGACACATTTGGATGATGAAGTAAAGGCCTTGGGTGCGGAGAATATGAGGAAGTATTGGAATTTGAAGGAAATGGCTCGGTTATACCATTAGGAAAGCTGATTAGTACACAATAACCGTTGTACTGAAATTATTTCAAACACAGACTGATCCACTCATATGATTTCCTAGAATAAAATCTTATTCCAATATAGATTTTGGCCTAGTTTTACAATAATCGTATAGTAAGAAAAGGCTAATTAAGTAGGATCTGGTTGGAGGCAATGCATGTACTCACCTCTTTCATTTCCGAACATCTGGAAAAGTACATTGAAACAGAGCACGCCATGGATCCGAATAAGAGAAATGAAAAGACCAATTGAAGACAGGTTGATAGAGAAAATTTCTCTTGTACAAATCGTATAAATCAAGGGTCAATACTTCCCCACTGCCCGTCTGGGCCATATTGCGGCGGAATAATCGGCCACGCATCCAAACCGTCTAGAATCGCGAGCCTAAGGCAATAAATTAGCATCTTCCGAAATATAGCCCAATAAATATTGCAACCTTACCCCATTCCCCCCGTCAGATGTGGGTCGAGGTGACAGTGAAGCAAGAATGCCTAATTTGTTAGTGACGCGGACTTGTATCGACAGAATGAGATTTCCATACCCCTGGGTTTTGTACTAATTCAACCGCGCTAGTTAGCCAAGAACCTTCTATCCAGTCGGAGATCACATACCATGATAGCGAATTGCCATCCAGCTTTTACCTTGATAAGCAGGCAGCGTAGTAAAAGTATCTAATGATATCAGTCAGGTACAGAAGCCTTCATGGAACTAGAGCTGCGAACCTCTCATAGGGGGATTGATCAGGTTGAAACTTTCTGGAATGACCTTGACAGCGTCCGCGACTGAAGTCCAATTGAAGTCGCCGGTGCCGGAACCCTGGAAGTCAAAAGTCAGCGAATTGGAGCAAGAGCCAGTACAATACCTTGGAGCACTCACTAGAATATAAGCTCGGTTGGAGTGCTTGTGAAGTGGGTGACCAGGCTGAAGTGTAGATGTATTTCCAGATAAAATGAAAATTATATCCACCCAAGTATTATTCTTTGTGGCGATGGCCAAAGGGCTGTTGGCCGCGGATTGCGGGTCCCATAAAACCGGCTTTTCGGCCTCCAAAGTTAGGCCGTATGAGTGATTTCCGTTAAGGGACCATTCCCAAGCCTTCTCAATGCGGCCAGCAGTCAGAATGTAGGTTTCATCCGAATGCTCACTAGGCTGGCTAGGAGTAAACATCTCGATCACGGTCTCATCTAGTGAGATAACATCCTTGCCTGTGAGAATTCCACCGTAGTTGATTGAAGGGCTTGATGTAACCGAACGTCCATGCGTATCATGCGTATCCGTATAGGACAGAGTACCGAAGCCCGCGATCTTTTGATTGAACCCTGCATTTGCCACTGTAATAGGGTACTTTCCCGGCGCATTGTTCAGTTTTACCAAGCAGGAATACCGACCACCATTGTTGATTGTTAACGCCTAGACAGAGAGTCAGAAGTATTCCATGAAGGTCGATTCCAAAAAGGTGAAAGTTCTCACATCAACTTTGACAGGCTTTATATATAAACCATCAACCTCATAAACCCAAAGGGAATGATTATTGATAGACACTTGACTCGTTGGCCTGGGAGCTTATAAAGACTGGCAAAGTACACACCTATTGGAGTTGAGACAGACGCCGAGCCGATAAAATCAAGACTTGCCCAGCCGTTGAACGGGTCAACTTCGATGACCTCTTCTACCGCTTCAGTGGCGTGGCACTCGTAAAACATGGATGATGGTACTGCACTCAAGTTATGTCCAGATGTCGTTTGGGCATAGGTGTTTGTGAGTGGAAGGCAACTATATTCTCCATTTAGCGTTGGCGTCTTCAAGTATTGGATTCTAGTTCAGAACATACCCTTTCGCTGTATACTCCATGCCCTGTAGCACAGATTTTACCGAATCAGGCACCATGTCAGTTAACTCCTTAGGATTGCGGCAATTGACTCGCCCTTTCCCGTTGATCAGAATAGAATCTGTACACCTTATCGCCATGTCAGTCTCATCTTGCTTGTAGCTTCTCTCGTTGAATCACTTACAAGGGATCAATATTTGCAGATATTGCAACCTCTTGAAGTTCTTCTGATGTCATATGAAACCAATCAGAAAGCATGATTAGGGTCGGAGCCCGGATGGCGTTATGTATTTGAGCCTGTTCGAGTGTATCATTTGTTATCACACTGGCCAAGTTCGCAGGAATCCTCTGAGGCCTATAAGTTCAGACGTTAGTCATTGATGTTGACGCGTTTGACATCATACAAACAAACCTAATGTAAATTGGTCCATACAGGCCGTCCATAATTTGCCCAGAAGTATGTGAGTGGTACCTTCATTTCGTTAGAAGGCCTGGATTTCTCATTGCAGGTTATTGACTAACCAATATGCGCCATACTGCTGGACAGTGAATTGTGAGATAAATTGTTGACCAGGTAAAATCTGCCTCTGTGAAACTCCAGGCACACCATCTGACCACGGTGTTCCTTCCTGTCTATTATCGTGTTAGTGGACATGCGGGTATTTTTTTCAGTTTCCATAGGACTCACTCGATGCCGTGATAGTGAATTGTGGTATTGAATGGGCTGAAATTATTCACCGTCACCTCGACGTTGTCTCCTTCATCCATGATCAGTGGAGGGCCGGGGAACTGGCCATTGACCAAAAATTGCTTCCGCGCAACCCCATCGGGCGCCCATGATTCCCAGGTTAGATTAAGCTCAAAATACTTCGTTTTTGAAAGCCGACCGGCAATAAATGAGCTTTCTGCTCCTAGTCCAACTGTAAGGCTAGCGCCCAATCCCACAAGGGATATCAGGACGGCCAATTTCATGGTTGCTGAATGGGGCTATGCAATTTTTCAGCACAATGAATAGGACAACCTCGAGTGTGATGGAAGCTGAGACTCAATTTATAGAAATCAAAGGTTCCCAGGGGTAAGTAGACATAGTTTAACTTCGGCTGCGAGGCCATGGCTAGCTGACATACTTGTTTAGAATGTCTTGGCATATCCACCAAGGGCAACGGATCGAACCATTTTGGCTCACCGCTTTAACCCGTGGTCGGCAGTATATTTAATCTCACTTGCTCCATGCTTGCTTATCGGCTTCTACTAGTCTTATTTAGTTCGAAATTTGTAAAATTTTCGTCAAGGGGCATTTCAATTAATTACATCTTCAAATTTGAACTCAATGCGACTGTATGAAAGAGAGTAATTGGAGAAAATGTAAATTGCTATATTATTTCAGCTGCGGAACAGCGTGTGGCTAGCTGACATAGTGGTCCGATATCCGATCCGTCGCCCATAATACATAGTGGCTTCGCGTGTCATTTGGGCTGGAAGATCAAAATTATGCCTTCAAAAGGGGTTCGCAGTATTTTTTTCCGGAATATCAGACCAAGGCTAGTTGACAGTTGATCTCATGGTTCCAATTCTAAGTATCTTGGCATATCCACTTTTGTAGATCTCTCAGAGCATATCAGACCATTCTTAGAGCCAATATCCTCGGTTCTCGCCAAGCAACCCAATCCCCACATTGGGTTGCTTGGCGAGAACCGAGTATAGCGAATTTCTGAATACTTGCAGTCTATCATGACCATGCATTCTTAGCTGAATTGAAATAAAGCAACCTGGAGGATGTGTTGGTATGAGTCGGCATTGTAAGGACTTAAGGAGAAGATGCTGTAGGCAATGAGAGTAGTAGATTATGTGAGGGGTTCTATCAATTGAATTTTGCCCTTTTTTATTTACCTCATTGCGGAGCAAAGCGGAGCAATAAATCGTGGCCTCATTTGTACGTGTCACGTGATCCGTCTCTCCTTTCCTGGGCTCGAAATTCATGAGAAACTATGCGGTGAGATGTCATCGGCTAACTTTGGCAGAATAATCCAACCGGCAGAATAAATATATACAGACTAGGCCTAATTTGCCTAGTAGCTTGAGAATGAACCATCATTATCTTCTGTCAAGATGAGGATATGGCCCATAACCTTGATATTTTTTTATGGTCTAGTGATAAAATATACCCCACCAAATTCGTCATCTTCCCTAGAGCTTCTACAGTCATATTTGCGTAGCGTTAGAAGTTAGAGTCAGTCGCTTCGCTCTGCAACGACTATCTCGACGGCCTAGTAGCTAGGATATCCCAATCTCAACACTGACATAGCTTTGGGACATGCTCCCAAACACACGACGTTTCGGAACACAATGGAGTGGAAGACGCACACTCGATGGTTGGGTTTTAGTGAAAGTCCAATATTTGATCCCTGAGACCATTAAATGGAAAGTGGCGACAATAGAACGATGATTGTTTTACACTCCGGACCGCCAAGCACATTGCTAGTCTACCAATGGTATCATTGTCTTTGGACGGCCATAACCCTCGCGATGCAACTATCTAAAATCCTCATAAGGGAGACTATTTGTTGATTGATGACAGCACAATTAGGAAGCACAATGTGAGGTGGAACACAGAAGCAATATCGATCGACAACCTGAGCTCCGGGTACTGTTGATCAGTTCATTAATAGTAAATTAATGCTTCGTTATGCTAAGAAAATGCAGACGCATGAGGTGGCAGGACGAGAGAAGGTGCGGAATCCGGCGTTTCGGGGTTGTTGTGGCTCCGAGTCCCGACCCCATTTGGTTAGCGTGTATGCAGATCACTCTACCGTGGTATACTTCCATGTATAGCGAACTTGCCCACACGTACGTGTAGTAGGCAAAATGTATATAAGGAGAGCGTACTCGATATCTTCCATGTCATTGCTTCTGCTCTTCATCTCTCAGATTTCAATACACTCGTCATCTTTCCACTTTGATCCAAAATGTCCAAAATCCTCACTGTTGTCGGTGCCACCGGAGCCCAGGGTGGCTCTGTGGTTACAGCTGCTTTGAAATCTGGCGCCTACAAGGTCCGCGGCATTACTCGTAATGTTAATAGCCCGGCAGCCAAGTCTCTGACTGCGCAAGGTGTTGAAATGGTTGCTGCGGACACCAGCGATCTCGCAAGCCTTGTCAGGGCGTTTGAGGTAAGCTTTCCTACTGTTAAATGCTAGCAATTGGGCTCATAAAATCAGGGGTCTCACGCCATTTTTGCTGTTACCGACTTCTTTGCCTCGTTTGCCACTCACGGTGTTGAGGAAACGGTTGCCATTGAGTCTACCCAGGGAATCAACTGCGCAAAGGCGGCCTCCCAGACTCCCACCCTTGAGCACTACATCTGGAGTACTCTCCCGGACAATCAGAAGATCTCCGGCGGAAAATGCTCTGTGCCTCACTTCGAGAGCAAAACCAAGGTTGATCAGTATATCCACCAGGACAAGGCCCTGCTGAGCAAAACCACTTTCATCTTCATTACCTACTATGCGACAAATATTCTCATGCCTATGTTCCTACCTAACCAATTCGTAATTATCCGATTCACTTCCAATATGGTGTATATGAAGGCTAATTCGGCGTTCGATGCAGAAAACCACAGGCAAAAGTGTCCAACTGTTGCCCATCGCCGAAGATACCCCAATCACTACACTCGGAGCCACAAAAATCAACACCGGTATCTACGTTCTCGCCATCCTGCAGCAGCCTCAGATCACCCTTCCCGCTAAGATCGTTCTCGCTGAAACTGAGACACGGACTGCCAAGGATATTGTGAAGCTTTGGTCTGAGGTTTCTGGAACCCCTGCTGAATTCGCATCTATCTCCCTGAACCACTACGATAACCTATGGCCGAAGTGGGGTCGTGAGGTTGGTCTCATGCTGCAGTTCTGGGATTATGCTCGTGAGAGAAGTTGGGTCGCGGATGATGTGGTCATCAAGAAGGAAGACTTGAACATCACTGGTTTGGTGGGCATGAAGGCAGTCTTCGCTGCTATTGATTGGACTAGCGTCTGAGCCTATTTTGTTTACATCGTCCAAGATAGTAGAATATGGAGCATAATGTGGGCGTCAAGCTGCATCTTAAGAAATTTGAAGTAACTGAAGTCATCAATAGGAAACAAATACATCGATGTTTAGAGAATTCGTTGCCGAGGTGATTATTTCGTAATATATTAGTACCTTGACTAGCACACACGAACGATTCAACGCATATCGAATGCTAATCTATATATCGCCCAACATTTTTCGTAATATGCTCGTCATGTCTCAGGTGGGCACGCTGCTTATTCTTGCTGACACATCACCGCCATCCCGCCGATCTGACTGGGCTTCCATGGCTTCTTCCCCGACGACTCATACACTCAATTTAAAATGGACGGTAAGGCCGGAAAAGACCCAACGGCAGAGAGCAGAAGAGGATTAGCTTGCATCTACTGTCGATCCAAGAAAATCAAGTGTTACCTGCCCTAGAAAAGTACTCACGCATTGAAAACCGGAAATTGACGTCTTCTGCAGGCAGTCGGACGAAACCATGTGAGAACTGCATGGTAGGTTGTCCCCCCAAGCAATAACTATAGCTCGAGACCGATCCTCATTATGAGCTCATAGGATCGAAATGAAGAATGCATCTACCCTTTCATGAAACGAAGGGTCGGCACTGCACGTAGCAAGCCAAGAGAGGAGTTGGAGGAACGACTTGCACGGATGGAAATGCTCCTTGAGCTTTCCAGCATAGAAATTGCCGCAATTAATTCACCTGTCGGTGAACAACAGCTCGAGTCGTCACACTCTACCAAGAGCGCAGAGGTGCAAAACACCAGGAACGATGGCCACCTTCGATCTCTCGTGACAAACAACGCCTTTGGATTGCTAGACGGGACAGATCCTACGGGTCACTCACTAAGCGACGCCTCTTCAGTTCACTCCCAACCTACACGAGAGAAACCATACCTAACTCAGTCACTACATTCCACACAGCACACGCCACCTGATGCTGCCCAGACATCGTCGCAGCATGTTGAATGTGCCGACCTTTTAGGCTCCGAGGTATGCATGTTTGTTTGTGTTTAGCTTTTCACTGTCAATATTCCATAAGACTAACCATTGAAAAGCTTGGTTGGGAATATCATGGTATGAAACTTGCATCACCGGCTCGTTCTCAGAATCTAACATGCTCTCAGGGCCAACATCCTTTTTATCAATCTGCTCCGTTCCAGGAATCACTTGGGTATCGGAAAGGTCGAGAGAACCGGGATTCCTTGAGACTGCTAGAACCCTTGTACGCAATATCGACTCTCGACTGAAGATGCGACCCAATTTTCGCCGCGAACCCATCTCCGAGCCGAATCTTGATTCTGCCTGGGAATATTCTCAAAGTTTGTCATGTCCGTTATGGTAGTTGTCTCATACTAATCATAAAATTCAGCCTACTTTGAACATTCTTTCGATGCTAGCCTTGGGCTAGTGTCTCGACATCACTTTGAAGCACGCCTTCGTCATCACTATGCTCAGAACAGCATGATCGATGATGATCCAGCTTGGTATGCACTACGCAATACGGTGTATGCCTCCGGCTACAGACTCAAAATGTCCAGTATGCCATACTCAAATACATCCGAAGAAATCCAGGGCAAAGCTTGGCGATACTTTGAAAAAGCCATGTCCGTTCACAATGAGCTTTTATATTGCAGCACTGGTCTAATGGTCGTCCAGGCGTTAACAGCTATGGTTCGAATCTCCTGTATCGATCCCAGGGGAATTTTGCTCTGACGCTTTTTGTATATTACGACAGAGCTTCTTCGCTGAAGGTCTTGGAAGCCAATCCCTTGGCTACATGCTTTCCTCTTGTGCGATGCGGTTGGCCCAAGCTAAAGGTCTTCATCGACAGCCGGCCCAATCCTGGAACCTACCAGAGGCAGAACAAGAGCATCGGATGCGGTTGTTCTGGACCCTTTACATATTCGAAAAGCACATCAGCTATCGCTCTGGGCGACCTTCGGTTGGTGTCCTCTCCATCCATCTTTCCATGTGGTAGAAATCAGATTGACTGAACAGGACAGATTATTGACGATGACGATATCAGCTCCTCTCTGCCAACCCTCCAGGACACTGGTAGCACGGATATGGCTTGTTTCACCTACATAGTGCAGCATGCCCAGATCTCATCTCGAATCTCAAAGCAATTGGCAAGCGGGAAGTCATTCCGGCAAACTCCCGCGAAAATCATCGAAGTTATCCGAAATCTCAATACGGAACTTGATCAATGGCGAGATTCCTTGCCGTTGTTTTTACGGCCGGATTTACCCACTAGAAGACATGGCGAGCAGCTGCACAACATCAATACGTATCTTGTCATGTATATCCGCTACGCCTATTTTGGCAGCGTCATGGGGATACATTCTATCCTCACCCATCCTTGGAACAGTGCTCTTTTCGGTTCCAGTCAGACGCCAGCATTGCATCATGATATCTCAATAAGCGCACATGTCGTTGTGAATGCAGCAAGGAGTATCATCCTAGACACTGATGTAATCCATACTGATGTATCGACACCGATATGGTACGTCATTCACCAAAGCATATGTCCCGATACAACTCCAGGGCTGAACTAGTCATGTTTACTAATAGTTGATATTCGAAATTCTAGGCTCGCATTATACTTTCCTCTTGTCAGTGCTATCAATATTTTCATCTATATCTTGAAATACCCTACACTTCCAACAGCACCATCAGATCTAGCATTGCTAGACATCGCCACAGGTCACTTCACTCGCTTAGAATTGGCATCACCCGACATTGCGCTACCCTTTGTTAGAGAAATCGCGAGACTGGCCCGCACTACCGTCGAATTCACAAAGAACAATTCGCAGTCTACAGGCTCTCTAGAGCAATCCTCAACCCTCTCAGCACCACAGACATTTGAAACCTCTGTATGACCAACCTTCGTATATATCCCCTGGTTTAGGCTACTACTCCTGCTAGCAGCCTCATAGCGATGATATGATTGACTTGTATTCAGATAATTGGGGTACAATGTTTCCGACTTATCAAGAATGACACTCTTGGCTCTTTTGGTCTTGACTAGACATATAACATGTGCATCAAATCCCAATCCAATTCTCATTTACTAAACTGTCTGTCGTTTAAGATTCTACCAATAAGTAGGAACATATATCAAAGAGATATCCTGGCCTATGGGATTGCAAGTGCAGTGCATACAAATCCAGCCATAGAGTCACATCTGACCTTTGTAATGCATCAGCAGTGATTGTGTTTGTCAAAATGATTGTGTCCATCATCACGTGTCCATTTAAATATTTAATTAAGCGAGCCTATGTCGTTGTTTGTCTTATTTGTTTGTGAATAGTGGCATAAACCGACCGCCCTCAGGGTAACTATAAGAAGGTGCCCCTGCCCCCAGAACTTCCTTTTCTTTTCTTTCCTCTCCAGCTATCTTTGCCTCTGTGGCTTAGATCAAGTGTAGTATCTGTTCTGTTCAGTTTAATCGCTGAAGGTTCTGCATTGCAGAACATCATGATTATTCTAATATTTGGACCTCGCGACTTGGCCTCTGCGCTTGCGCATGCCTCGTTTCACTGTGGCATTGGGCTTACACTACCCCCGATCGACGCGAACTCTTCATCAACTGTTTGGCTTATCCGGGCGCTTGGAGAAGATGAGATTTTTGTAAACCATTGGGGGATCCATTCCAGACAGGATGACTAAGCGGTCATCGCAGTTTTCTACCGAGGTGACGCTGCATTCTGCTACCGCCTTTCTAATTTGCAGTACCGCCCGTTCCTCTTCAATTTTTAATTGGCGAATATCTGACTGGCAGAATTTGAGGTCACTTTGCTGTGTGGACTCCTAGCTCGGGCGGGGCGACCCGCCCCTTCCGTAAGTTTATTTCTATACAAGAAATAGGGCTTGTACCTTTTGGGTGGTCTTTACTAGTCCAAAAGGAATGTACATAGAATGTAGTGTATTAATAGCGTCTGAATTTTCTCAGAATAGGCATCTACACGTATTTGTTATACAAGACCCAATCAGATGTCCGCCCCCTAAAGGTGTGTTGATCGTCTAACAATACACTGAATGTAGAGTTGAGGAACACGGCGCCGAACACATGCATAAGGTGTCAACAAGGCAGGAAAAATACAGCAGCTGAGCCTGAGCTCAACGTCGGACCGTCCGTAATGTAGGCATAATAGCCCTCTTCCAGTGCACCTGTAGTCGTCAAGGTGAGGTTTTTCAGAGGTACGAGATACCCAGGCTTCCGTTCCTTATTGACGATTCTCGCTTCCTTCGAAAAATATGCTAAACAATAATCCCAGCGCTGACAATTGATCAGCTCAGTATCCTAAAAAACGGCATTCGAAGGACATACACCTTTCAGATTCATCTCGTTCTTCATACGCGCCATCTTATCCATGAGTGATACTCCTCCATAGGTCTTGGTCCCATCTTCATTTGCGGTGAGAACGCTCGCTTGAATTCCAGAAGGTTGTTCTGATGTGGCTGTCTCGGGTATCATTTCTTTAATTTCTTTGCGAATATCTTCTGCAGAGGGAGGAAGTTGAAAGAGAGTCATATTGACGAAGTCGTAACTACTGAGTAAGACAGTGAGAATTAGCGACGAGTGCCTTGCCGAAAGGCAACTAAAAAAGCAGCAGTTTCCGGTGATCATATTTCGTGACATACCTCGAGAAAAAGCGATAGATTAAGAGTGAGCTGAAATATTTCGAAGTTACTGGATTGGACGGTGGGGTAGGAAGAAGGCATTAGGCATGGAATCACATGATCATATGCAAGCCATGCAGTGCAAAAACTTCCTGAGCGAAGCGTTGGCACGAAGATCTATCTTATGCTAAGTACCGAACTATGGGTAGATATACCATATGAAAACGGCAAAAAGGAAAATCAACTGGAATGAATAGTAGATAGGCTTTGACTGGACTTCGTAATTACACCCCTGATCTATTCTTTTTCCCCTCCTAATTTCAATCCCTTCATCAACCACTCATCATACAGCAGGTCTAGGGCAGTGGGACGATCCTCGGGATTTGGTAAGGCCATCCGTAGCCAGCGCAGGAACTTCGTCTTGTCTTCTCCCGTAATGTTTGCAGCTAAGGCCTCGAAATTTTTACTGGAAACTGGGGCCAGGTCTTTCCAGTTACCAAGTTCATCCCAAAAAGCAGAGCTGAGATGTCTCCGCTTGCAGAATTCAGGCGGCAGTGAGCCGATCAACGTAACTAGCTCTGCCAGGTGGGACCGGTCATCGAATATGCCATCTGGGGTTTTGCCGCTGATAAGCTATCAGGGCTAACGCTATCCCAAGCCTGTGTGATAAAAGTTAGTACAATACAGGCTATATAGGAATAGAAAGATTGGTTCCACTTCCTAGCATGCCAACGTTCCAAATATCCACCTTGTAGTCCCAGCTAGACTTCAAAATAACTTCAGGGTCTCTGTAAGGGTCTGGCATAATATCATGATGATGCCCCTCATCGCTGAATTCAGATGCAGCGAATCACTCAGAAGAGGCAAGCCATCGCCTAGAGGAAACTGTGAAGAGGTATATACTGTGCGCTCTTTCAACACCTTCCTAGGTGACTGTGTCTCGACTTCCTTTTCTTCAAAATCAACAAGCGCATTTCCTTCAGGCGTAGGAAGGAGCAAGTTGCTTAGTTGAATATCTGGTCGTGTGTTAGCGCCATCGTTCTGGATTTGGGAAAGGCAGCGAACTACCTGTATGGACTACACCGGCCACCGAATGCAGGAAATCCAAGGCAATCAGCAATTGCCTGGTGCGGGGTTTGAGGTCCTTGAGAGTCATTGTTTGTCTAGGAACGTCTTTTATCAGCTCACCTGCACTTATTCCTAGGAGCTCATTAACAAGGCAGATGTGACGACCGTGAGGACCATCAAGGAGAGAAGGTGGAGCAAGCCAGCATTGGACGGGGATGTGTCCACATCAGCCGGCTGCTGCCTCTTTCGCTCAGTTCAGATGTCGACACCCGTCGGCAAACGGAGGAGACACTCCGAGGTCTCTAGACCACGGCGATGATCTACGTCCCTAAAATAATACTTCAATAAATGATAAATTCGGTTTTTATTTAGCTCTTCCACATGTATGACAGAAATCAATCGAGCACTGAAATAGTCTGTAATGTCTAGTCTGAAAAGGCGTTTTGAATGTATGTTTATTCTTGAAAACTAGCATATTTATGGAGAAATGGAAGGAAGGGATGTAAACCTCGGGTCGGACTGTACCCTGAAGGATCTGTTTTCTAACTCTTTCGGCAAAGCCTGTTGCAGTGAGACAGTGTAGAGATACTCTCCCGGCCGCCCTTCAGCCTCGAGAACCGGGGCATAAATCTCGACATCATCCATCCATTCCTCTCTGTCACACAAGTTCATCGTTGGTGGCAATTGGCCAGTATCCTGAGCTTGACACAGGATATCGATGATCGGTAGGTCCATGTCAATTCTGATATTTGATGTTTTGTATTAGTCCGTTGGTCTATATAGGGAGGACCTAAGAATACTCACGGATTTTGATGTGTATAGCCACCCTGAACATGACAAATATCATCAAGACTCTTCATAAGCTCAAAAGCGTAAATGTATGGCATTCAAGATTTCATTGTTATATCAGGTTAGAAAATATCCAGGGCGCACATTCATGGCTAAATCTCAAAAAAAGGGAACTCTGGGCCTCGAAGCACCACTAGTTGCCGTGGTTGAAGTAGCCTCAGAGGCAGACCGAATCGATGCAGTGGATGTGATTGATGCAGTGGATGTCATCGATGCAGTCGGCGTTGAGGTTGTTGAATCAGCCATTTTGGTGCTAATTGGGTTGGTTGAAGATGAAACGTCGACGATAACGGTCTTTGTCGACCTCGTGTTCGTGCTCGTGCTAGCGGAGCTTACGGAGCTTACATCGCTTCCCCCATCGCCGCATTGAACCACAGTCTCCCATCCACCGGCAAAGGTTTCCTCCCAGTATGATGATTGGTTACCAAGAGCAAAGTAGTTGAAGAAATATCCCGAGCCAGGTTGCTCGTGTGCGTTTTGGTAGAACTTGATTGCACACTCATCGCTACACGGGAAGTCTTCTCTAGCCCAATCCTCACTGGCGGGATAGGTCAAGAAGCAGTAATCAGACCTGCGAGAATATCAATATATACACCGTGAGGGAACCACAATGTAATGTATCGTACTCACCCACTTTTGGCACAAGCTTGGCCGTATTTGTACTGGAAAACCTCACCCACGGTGGCAACGGGAGCCTCGTAGATATACTTATTGCCGCTGGCAAGTCCGGCTAGGTCGCCATCCTTGCTGCACGCAGCATTAACATTCTTGATGTAGTCTGACAATGAGCTACTGCATGTCGTGGTGCACATAGCCTCCAAATCCGAAGATTGCGGGTCAAAGTCAGGATCCATAGACGCCACGATTTTGAGGAGAGTTTCATCGCAGTTGATACTGGCGCTGTAGGCGTCTTTGCAAGCCTGTGATGTTGTCGTTGCTAAGTCCTTGGTTGTATAGTCCCAACTAGGACCGGCAGTATTGAGACTGAAGGTAGCAGTCGCCTGGCCCAAAGCAGCGGCAAACGCGAAGAGGCGCAACATTGTGGTAGGTGTTGAGAATTCCAAAGAGTGACAAAAACAGATGAAATTATTATAGAAACGACAGACGAAAGGTGAGAAATGAGGTGCGTCTCCGGTGACAGAAAGAATAGACTCTGTGCGAAAGTGAACTCGGGTGGTCGCGGCCTATATATACATACCAGCTATCGGCCAAATTTTCAGGGGCGATTCCGAACTTTAAGCCGCAAGACCCACAGCGTAGAAAAATCTGATGGGGCCATATATGAGGCCAAACTGAGGTTTTTGATATTTTTTTGAGCTGTGCAGGACCCAGAGTACATATTACTTCTATGATGTACAGTATTTCCAGGTCTGCACGGTGAAGTAGGTCAAGTAGGTCAACTCGCTACCGATTCGCTTTCGTCTCACGTGATGGTAGAAATTCAAATCTCCACCTCGAGATGCTTAGGCTCATTTTCCAACCAATCAGACAGACGTCTTGGCCTTGACTATTTCAGGCAGCTCTCCAGGGTCCAATCGCGTCGCCAACTTTCTAAGCCGGAGGTAGTGCCCTCAAAATATGAAAAACGAAACTATTCCTAGCTCCCCGTTCCGGTAAAGCGTCCCACCAAACTCCTAAATCCCAGACAGCGTCTGAAACATTTTGACAAAAGTAAACTCTTGGTGTTTGACATGTCCAATCCTGCTGTACGAAATACCTTGGATACAGTATTCCTATATAAACAGGGATTCCGGCGTCTCGTCTCAACACATTTTGGAGTTATGATGATCTCGTTGCCTTTAGCTCGCAAGTGTAAACGCCGAGGAGTATGTCATACCAATGCCTCTGGTGCAATCATTCTCATCGGCCTCCATAAATCCAGCAAACCATCCAACTGTGGTCAATCCATTTACCAAGCTTTCATGCTCAATGCCAAGCAGACATAGGACAACGGTATGAAAAAGAAGGATAGCATGATAAGCCTGGCGTATGTCAGTCCTAATTCTCCCAAGATTAGTTGATATCATACCTCTTCACTGTTTTTGCCTGTTCGATGAACGTTCTGCTTTCTTTGATTTGGAGAGTTGTTGAAGCCTGTTGTATTTTGCTGTTCTTCATATCGAGTAAATGCTGCGTTTCAGAGAGAATGTTGCTCATTTGGGTTCGTATGTGAGTGTACTTCTCCATTGTCTGTTCTAATGTTCGAACGGAGTCGGATAATGATCCTATTTTCGCCGCATGCACATCAATTCTCAACCGCTGACATTCATTATCGAGTGACGCGATGTAGCGAAGAATAGCACCTTTGATCCCTTCTTCATCAATCAGTCCATCACATGTGGTAATTACCTCGTCTGAATCCTGTGGATCTTCGTCATGCTGTGTGCTTCGATGGGATAGGCTTTGAAGGCTGAGATCTTCAAGCTGGTCTTTCAATGTCTGCAGACGATCAAACCATGCATTCAGAGCGTAAGATCGTATAAGATGGACCACGTCCGATAGCCCTGTGGGGGTACCGGCTTGATTCTCAAGTAGAATATCATTGGAGAATATTTCAACGTCTTGAGACATAGTCCGTCGAGATGCAGATGCCGATGCCCCTGTGGATTCATTGTCCTTGTTATCTCGACTGAGACAGAATTCCTTGAATGATTTGGTATGTTCTTGCTTTGTCAGAGGGTCAAGAAAAATATGAGGATCGTTGCCTGGATTGTCTCCTCCATCAAATTCCGGACAAGGTGGAAACAAAACCAAAACCAAGATTAAGTAAATTAGTAAATTAGTAAATTGTGTGATCCCATTGATATAGTAAACACAGACTCATCCATACCTTGTTGAAATTTGGCGTCGTTTATGGCGTGGATGGTGATGTGCTGTAGGATGTCAAGGCCGTTTTGTGAATATCGTTCCCCTTGGTCGCAGAACATGCTATCGTCAACAAATCGCTGCCGAGCAATGCGACGATTCAACACCCGGTCCTGTAGTGCCAATACTCTTGTACGTAGGCCTCTTCCAGTAGCCTGTGTTCTGTCGTCCTCGGATTGATATCCTTGCACAAGGATAGTTCGTGGCACATCTACAGAAAATGTGATCGGATGGTCCTGATGAAGGTAGATGGACTTGACAATCGAGTCCCGAATGGTGAGATCTTTTGCAGGCTCCACATTGGCAATGGAAAGTCGCCCTAGGTGCCTTTTGAGGATTTGAAGGTTTCTCTCGTACTCGAAGGTACCGACAGATGAAGGGATATGGTCAATCTTTGTGTTGCAGAGCTTATAGATACCTGTACTCTTTTCAATGTCCTTGAATAATGTCCCGATATGGTGACTGAAGACATTAGGGTCCAAAGAAAGTCCGCAGCCCAACGCCTTTATGCTCAAACACGTGATATGCTGTGCGCAGATGATGCGGCAGCGAGGTTGATCCTCTAAATCGGGATCCGTGTTGGAAAGGTGTAATTCTAGGTCTCGCATGGATTCAGGGTCTGTCCCGTCATAGTCACCATGGTCTAAAACTCGACCGCTGTCGCTGATATTCATTACAAACACCGGAGAGGACAAAAGAGCAATCTCAGAATGATAATACAGGCTGTGAGTGGTATGTTTAGAAAAACGCCAGATCCGGTCGTATCGCGAATATGTCAACAGATGATCATAAGTAGGAGAAAGACTTTGCAAATATTGATCGTAAAGGCCCTCGGGGGTGTTGGGAAGCCATGCTGAAAGAACTTCTCCCAACCTTTGTGCGGTGGGATTCTGAGGCTTTGGCCTATCAGAAAATTGGGAATCGTTCATGGGCACGAGATATTCAGGCTTCTGTAGAGCGAAGATGCGGGTAGAGGATGAGAATGAACGGAGGCTATATTTCAACAAACAACCCTTAGGCCACGCGCCTAAAGATCTCACGTCTGGCCAACACATCACAGTGATGATGTAGCAAGGGTATATGTAGATGGTAAAGTACGGTGTGGTTCAGAGACTCGTATCCGATGGGCTGGCCAGTTGAGAGGTCCCCTTGTACCAGGTATTGTATACGTCTTGTTGAACGGCGAGCCATTCTTCTGCATCAAACTTTCTCGAACGGACAGAAAGCTAACGTTTGAGAGCGGCTGACGTATTTGCTTCGACTCAAAAAGAATAAACTGCTTGCTATATATGGCTTTCGCAGCTTGACAGTTGTTACTGCGAAGAACATTGCCTGGTGTGCAAGGAGGTCGACTTGATTTCTGATTAGGTAATGCAAAATGCCAAGACGCTAGCCAAGGTTCCGCCGGAGCCGGCAGCCCTAAGTGGATCTTGAAAAACTCATCCAATTCCCATGCGAAAAAAAAAAAGAAAAGAACAAAAAAGAAATCTCAGGTTTGGTTTTTAGGAATAGCCGAACGCGGGGGTCGAACCCGCAGCCTTAAGATTAAGAGTCTTACGCTCTACCGATTGAGCTAGCCCGGCTGGGCTGTTAGAAGACGATGGTTTCAATGATACTTGCTTAGCTGGTCCAGCTTGGAGAGAAAAATCATCTCTATCTAACTTATATCAATTTTGGTCCCCGTACTTCGAATGGGGAACTTTGTCATCTCTTGTCCCATAGTTATTTTTCCTGATATAGCGCCTTAATATTGAGGTTTCATGTGGCTCCGCGTCCTACCCAAAAAAAAAACGAAGATACAATGTATCATCACTTATCTTCTGCTACGAAAGCATTTTCAGTCATCCGAATTCTGTATCGTCTGTTCTCAGATTCGGCCAGGGACGGGATCATTGTCCACGGATATGGACGCCGGAACCTGTCGGCATTCAAGCAATTGCCGAGTTGTGCCCGGCTTCTCTAAAGATGAGCGAAAGCTGCGGGAATTGGGTATCATTGAGCACATTCTCAATAGCCTCGAGTCATACCATTCACATTTACTGTAAGATGCCTTGTTGTGTATTTTGCGAGCAGCTGGAAAATAATGAATCCCATCAGATCAGACGCCATGGACATCTGACTGCCCGCACCAATTCGAAATCCACAGTAGGTAGTAGAGAAATACACCCGAATCCCGATAAGGAACCCAGCAAAAAGAGCATGCAGGCAAAGGTTCTGCCTGTTGTGTCATCGTCTTGTTCACGTGGGTTGGGGCTGTATCAACAGATCGGATGAATATCGGCCCGTAAGAGTGGGTATCGGCGTACCCACTGCGGGGAGTGGGGCATTCTTAAAGACGAACCCGTCGATGAGAATGGTTAGGCATCTTTATCCCGTCTTGATCTTCCATTACTGAGGTTCCGAGGTCTACAACAATTGGGAAAGAAACTATGTTTTTGATTACGGAACAAAATGATCAGCCATTGAACAACAAAATATATAGATGCCAGCGACAAACTCAAGTGAGTCAGTATTGTGTTAATGTCGACTCGTTATCTAAAAAAGACATCGGACTGTCATCTTACATATAGGTCTCTTGAATCAAATTATTGAGATCCTACCTTAAGTATAGAGGCTGTATAACCCGCCGACTATCATTGTCAATACCATGAATGCACCTAATGCAATTTTTTCCAGAAATAAAATGCCCGACATGTCTGTGCCTATCATAAATCTCCAAGACCAATTCCGAAATATGTTTCTCCCAGTCTGCCGTATGTAGGTCATTCGTCACGACCAAATCAAGTCATCGAGGTTGGCTTCTCAAGCTCAGTTGCATCTTCAGTCCTCCACAGCGACGTGACAGTTTTCCACTGCGTATAGAATCGAAGCCCGTCCTTGCCATAGAAGTTGAGCAGTCCCGTTCCAGCCACGCTTCGCTTGTTACCGGTGAAGGAGAACATGGGAAGGGGGACGGGGATTGGAACGTTAATTCCAACCTGTCCGGACTCCACGCGCTTCTGGAAGTGCGTCGCACTAGATCCAGACTGGGTGAATATAACAGCGCCGTTGCCCCATTCGTTGCTGTTGATTAGGTCAATTGCGCTGTTGATTGTATCGGCTTCAATGCAAAGCAACACAGGGCCGAAGATCTCCTCTCGGTAGCATCTCATTTCGGGTTTCACTCCGGTGATAATAGTCGGACCGACCTGTCAATTTGGCGTTTTAGCAGGATAGTTCATATAGTTGAGGTAAATACTGGGACTCGGAATTTCCATACCCAGTTTCCATTAGGGAAACCCTCAGGTTTCTGGTCCCGACCGTCCAAGGCGATAGTAGCACCGTCCTTCTCCGCACTCGAGATAAGGTCTACACAGCGATCTCGGCTCTGTGGCGTAATCAACGGACCCAGATCAGATCGCGCGTTAAATCCACTTCCGGCCTTGTATCCCTTGGCGTTCTCAATCAATTCAGGGAGCCATTCGCGAGCCTTACCAACCGTAATCAAGACGCTCAGCGCCATGCAACGCTGACCGGCTGCTCCAAATGCAGCTCCGGCGATGGCGTTCAAAGCGTGCTTCTTATTACTATCCGGTAGAAGAGCTGCATGATTTTTAGCTCCTAGATTCGCCTGAACACGCTTCCCATTCGCGGTGCCACGGTCGTAAATATATTCGCCAACCTTGTTCGACCCGACGAAGGAGATAGCCTTGATCTCCGGTGCATCCAAGATAAAGTCAACAGCTGGTTTCGATCCGTGGATGACATTTACAACACCCGGTGGGAAACCCGCTTTCTTGCAGAGTTCAGCGATGATCATGGAAGCACCTGGTGCGCGTTCGGTTGGCTTCAGAATCAGGCAGTTACCAGTCACAATGGCAATCGGGAGACTCCAAAGAGGGATCATGGCGGGAAAGTTGAATGGGCAAATGGATGCGACGACTCCAAGGGGGAGACGGTAGGAACGAGTTTCCATATCCTTGGCTACCTCGAGGACCTCGCCGGGAAGCTGTGTAGTAATTCCGCAGGCGGTTTCACAGACTTGTAAGCCACGTAGAACATCACCCTTCGCATCAGCAAAGGTCTTGCCTTGTTCGGTGACAATGGAGATTGCTAGGGAATCCATGTTCTCGCGGACCAGGTTGGTCAACTTGAAGATCATTTCCTGTCGTTTCATGATGCTGGTGTCTCGCCAGGCGGGGAATGCCTTTTGAGCTGAGATCACTGCGGCTTTGCACTCGCTAAGGGTTGTTTCCGGGACTCGTGAGACTACGTTGTTTGTTGCGGGGTCATGGACCTCGATCCATGCGGTTGTTTTGGAGCCAACAAGTTCATTGTCGATGAAGTTTTGGGTGTCATGGATAGTATTAGGCTTGCTGTGGTCGCCTTTATAGTTTAAAGTAAGGAGGTGAGTCTGGGCCATGATTGAGGGAGAGTTCGAAAGTGAATATCCAAGTGAAGGACATGGCTATCTATTTAAATAAAATGCGGGGAAAAGCCCGCGATAACCCCGCAGTCGTACCATTCCGATATCTCGAGGACGACCGTGGACTATTGAGGTCCCTATCTTTTAGTGAATCCGGAATATAACCAGTCCCATAGGGACATAGCAGACTGAGGCGTATTCTGTAAACATATGCACATATCCTTAATGATCGTAGATGCTTTTTCACAATATATCGTCTCAAATATATTTGCAATTCCTCAGTGGGAAACAGATAACGCCTGAGGTATCTAGACAGATGTTTGCACAGAAGGTGTTTGGGGTATGCTACATGGTCATCATCGAATTAAGTTAAAAGAAGAAAAGAAGTAGGACCTAGACAGGATCTAGATTATGTCTATGCTCACGTTCAAATGACACGAGACCAGACCAGAACAGTCAAACGCGGAGATCATCAGTCGCTCGCATTGAGAATACACAACTCCTTCGCATGCCAAATTCGTCGTCGCCGCACAACATCTGCACCAAAGGTATCCATGATACCATCGTCGTTATAGCGGTGAGCAGGGGAATCACCATCATCGTCGAAAGATGGACGTAGGAGTCGGGCTTCCTCGATGCTTGCGCCGAACTCGTATTCACCGCGGCAGAGGATCGTGACACCGATGGAGGCGTTGGTAGACTCTCCGCTTGGCAATACAGGAAGTGCTTGTTGCAGCATTCCGGTCCACACGAGACGACGGGTTAGATCTAGGGCGATGTTGTTTGGCTGGTGCCGGAGGCTGGGTTGGAGACGGAGGATGGGGTGAATAGGGCGGGAGGAGCGGTTGTGGACGGTGACATTCAAGGTAAGGAGGTCGTCTGTCTTGACGCGGAAGTGTGAGCGGCCCGTTTGTTCCACTGCGACGGAAGTGTCGGGTGAAGATGATGGCGAGGTCATAGAGAATTTCATTTCGACGTCTTCGAGTCGCATGGCTTCGACCATACGGTTGTTCAGTCGGATGTTTCGTAGGTCAATGGATCCCTCGCGGCCTGTGGCAGGTTCTTTCCAGCCTCCAAGGATTCTTTTGAGGAGCTCTTCCCGGAACCAGAAGGCTTCACGCGAGCCCGCTTCAGCTTCAAAGGATAATTTGTTGGCGCTCACGACAAATTGTCTCCGTGTGCCGGTGTTCACGACGGGGATGGAGGCATGTGGGTTGTCCAAATAGACGCGAGGCAAAACCAGAACGAAGCGACAAACCTGCCCAGGTTGGAGGTCTCCGTCGACAGAGTATTTGCCCTCAGGATCATCCGTGGTCATCGTCTTCGGTTGGGGATCGGCCATTGTTTGTTCACTTACGCGCAACCACACCGACAGAGGACTCGGCCATGCGTTGCGCAGGTCAAGCAATACAACACAGTGATCAGGTCCGTAAGCCCCTTTTCCAAGGCGTCCGAGGACTCGCGAGAAGGGTTCATTGTCAGTGGTCGAGAGCAACGCATCCGACTTTTGTATAGAGTCGACGGATGGTTCAATATGGTTCTTCCACGCAAAGTCACCGCTAATTGGAAGAATGTCACACCGGGCAACCTCCACGCTCGCATTGACCGTGACTGTCAACGGCACAAACAGTTGCCGGGTATAGAATATATCAGGCAATTCACCCCGGGCTGCTCCAACGCAGGAGTAGTCGATCTGAACCGTTGTCTCCTGCAAACCAGGCTTCCCGAGAACATCCACGGTAAATGTCGCCTTCTGGCCTGCTGCAATCGAACAATCACTGGGGTCCTGGCCCTGCCGACGCCATCGCAGAGCGGGCTTGGTTGCTAATTTGAGCTCCAGCTCGTAGATCTCGACCGGCGATAAATCCCTATTACTCAATGCAGTCTGTAGCTGTCTAGTAGTTGAATCCTGGAAGGTGAATAGGACAAAATCAACGGGACAAGAAGAGGCATTTTGAAGTGTAATGGTGAAGGTTTTGACTTCACCTTCCAGGACCATCATCGCCGATTGCGATAAAGACATAGATTCGATGACAAGTGATGGTTGTCTGGCGATGACCTTGACTTCACATGTTGAAGTTTCAGGACCTTTTTTGATATCAACCTTGCCATCCTTTGAGGTCGTTGAGCTCCACGAAACCGGGCGCTCTGTAAGAGGCTTCTTCGCGCCCAGGCCTGTTCGCTTAAACTTGACCTCAGGTTCAGGCTTCCAGAATGTCTTGAAGATGGGGAATCTCCGCGTTCGACAGTATCGCACTTTCACGATACATCCCGTGATCTGAAGGCTGCCTTCCCCATGGGCAACGCCAAAAACAGTGATACCTTGCACAGAGAGGGGAGCGATGACGAAATTTTCTGCCACTGCATCAAACGACACACCAGTGCTCTCTAAGCGCAAATGTTCAATCTCGATTTCAAATTCGTAAGGGTTTTGCAAAGTTACTTGGAACGGCGCAGGTTCATCGGCAACAGTGAGCATTTCCAACGCCTTGCTGGTAGGCTTGGCGAAAGGGTTGTACAGGAACGGGTCTTTTTTCGCCTTGTCCGAGCTCGTGGTAACCGCATCCAGCTCCGTTTTGGACCGCCGAACAGGTCTTTTGGGATCTGGCAGTGACAATAACTGGATATCACGTACTAGGAAGTCATCCCAGTACTCTGCCACCATATCAGAAACACCTAGTCTGGTGCCTGCGCCCACGGTGCGCTTAATATTATTCAAAAGGCGGACTTGTTCGTCTTGTGGTAGATACGGCGGGGATCTGTATCCTGCTCCCAGCATCATATCTCCTCGAATAGTCTGTAAAAGCTCAACTGTGAAACGCAGAACTCCAGTGAAATCTGGAAGGGCTTCGCAGCAGTTGATACATGCTTTCAAGACATCAATCTTCAAGTTCAGATCACCGTAACGATCAAGAACTACATGTCGGAATGCCCGCTCGGCAATACTAGCAACCGAATCATATTCATTGCTTTCCAGAAGCCCGCTCGCACTGGATGATTGGCTTTGCCTCTTCTCCCATTCATAGAACGATGAAGGTTGAACACCGTAGATTTCTCCAATTGTCGCAAGAAGGAGACGCACACTTGACTCCATATTCCCGGGGCCTGCGTCTAAGGAATTGACATCGAATGCGGTGTCGCTGAGAGACGCCAACCCGGCGGCGGGATGGATTCCTACCTCCGCCGCACCAATTTTTCGTGCTTGCACTAAACTTGGTACCATTACTGAAAGAAGCTCACGCAAAATGAATGCTTTCTTTCTAGGCAGATCAAGAAAATTAAGAACGGCAACAACGCCAACGATTATGGGAACAGCGTCAGTCGCAGGTAGGTCTGCACCAGGGGCAAGCGGCAAAGCCCGGTATAAGAAGTTAGCGATTTCGGACTTTCGGAGCAAGACAGTTCCCCGAGGCAGCTCTGGCTGGAGCAATGGAACCAAGTGCTCATTCATTACAATGTGCTTCAAAGCATTGTCATCCAAAGCTCCATCGCGAACGCGGGCTGATACCATCAGTCGCGCTAATCGAATCACCGTCTCCGAGAACACTAGCTGCGGAAGAGGTTCATCTGTGATATTGGCGGCGCGGGTATAAAGATTTAAGATGGTGTTTGAGAGGTCTGGCAAGAGATTGGCTAGGTTGTGCAGGGAGATGACCCTATTTCCAGCGCTACTAGGGGTCGTTGAGTCGCGGGAAGGTTTGGAAGATTTGTCTGCTACAGGGTACAGAACTGATGGAATCTAGTAACCAAATAAGCGATCTGGCACGAGTACCCAGGGTATTCGATGGCATTGTTAGTGATCCACATACCTGAAAGTCCATCCCTGCCCACCCGAACATCAGCAGGCAAAGAAGAATAGTCTCGAGCGCTTTAGCGTGCCAGATGTAGTCGCTGCTTGCTCGGGCATTGTTCGCCGCTTCAGTCAATTCCTTGAGGGCATCGGGCCATCTTCCCGCCTGCAGGAAAAGAGTTCCAATGATCACCCCGGCACGACCCTTGATCCGGTTCTTAGTTCTGTCGGTAGCACTCATACCACTAACAGACATTCGGTCACGGCTGTGCTCCTTCGGGGATGCTGTCGAAGATGCTCTGCTTCCCGAGTTTGTACGACTAGATAGGTGAATTGCCCGGGTGATCTCATCAAATGTTGTAGGAGTCTCATGATCGCTAGGACCTGGGGAGCTAGCGTTGGATCTCAACGCAGTGCCATCGTGTGTGCCGTGCGGATTCGATGATATCTGTGTAGGCATAGTCATACGATTTAAAAGTCGGTCTACAGGCCGCGGCCGTAGTTCTGGGTTCCGGTGCGGGCCCCATGACGATGCTTTGGGCGACTCGATTGACGGTATGCTTTGAATGGTCTTTGCAAACCCATCCATTTCGGAGAGTAGAAGAGACGTGATATCGCATAGAACTGTCTTCATTGTCGTGGCCTTGGAGGTCTGGGGCGGAGGAACCCAAAGGACATTATCCGGTCCATTCGTGATCTTGTCCAACCCATAGTGATCGAAGACCACGAGTTGGTTTAACAAAGCCCGTGGATTCCTCTCTTTCACCCCATCGAGCTCTTCCAATAACCGATCTAGTCCCACCGGAGTGGGGTGCTTCTGCTCGTCGCCTGTGCTCTCGGGCAGTTCGGACCCATCTGCGATCGCAATAATCACCAATGGCTCTCTGTATGGTTCAAAAGGAAATAGTTCGAGATGCGAGGTCGGGGGGACAGAGAAAGAAAGGTCGTAAAGAATCATTCCGGTAGGAAATGCCAGCGGTGAAAACATGTCTAGGACAAGAGCACGTTAGTATATATGGTAGCAATGTCCAGCTTCTCGCGATCATGAGTAGGGCATACTTCTGTTCGGCCGCGCATCGGGACTAATATCCCCTAGTCGAACTACATTTTCAGCTTGTAGTCGGGCTGCGAAACTCAAAAAGCGCGAGCGCTTGATCTTGCCGATGGGGAGGAGGAGCGCCCTGAGGCGCACAGGCGCAATTGGGGACAGAGGGTCAACACCCATCCTGTCAGTTGAGAGCAATTGATTATATTAAGCCCACATCCACACAATTATCTAGGCAGCTTTTGGATGTCATGTAATAGGGGAAATTGCGAGAGACTGGACGAAAAGCGGGTCCGGGATCTCCTATGAATGTGTACACACGGAGGTGATAAGTCGGGGCTAAGGCGGAGAGTAGTGGCAATTCGATTGATAAGGATAAACCCGACGTAAACTCCGCGTCTCCAACACCTCTCACCAAATAATCTTACCGTGTTCTGTCTTTTCTTTGTCTTTACCGGGATATAACCTCTGCTCAGCGTTCTGTCAGCTTTTGCTTTTCCGGCTTCGGTCGCACTCTTCGCGATCTATGTGAACAGTGCCCCCGAGCCCACAATCTTCACGGCAGCCTAGACCCTCGATCTTATCCATTTGTGTTCATACAGAGGTGTAGATGAACTTTCATGTCTGATCTGTTTAAGATAAAAGGCTCCAATATAACCAGATAAAAGAACACATACACGGCAAGATGGCTATGAATGTGGATTTCAACGCGTTGAAGGCGCGGACGATGGGGTCTGGTGCCGATGAGGAAGCTGTGACAGTCGATACAAGAGGATTGATTTCGAAAGTGCTTGCTCGATATTCTGGCAAATGGTGAGATTTGGGTGCTCCTCTATCTGATCCAAATATTAATTTCCCTGATTAAACAGGACGGTCCTCCGAGAAATGATTCAAAATGCTGCCGATGCCTCTGCAACGAAGGTAACCATCAAGTTTGAGACCCTTCCGTCGACCACAGTACCATCACCTTCATCAAAAGATCCCACCGCACATCTCAAACATACCATCACCAACCACACTCTTCGACGTCTTCTGATTTCAAATAATGGCGCTCCATTCAGCGAAAAGGATTGGGCAAGATTGAAGCGGATCGCAGACGGAAACCCAGATGAAACGAAGATTGGCGCATTTGGAGTGGGCTTTTATAGTGTATTCGATGATTGTGAGGAGCCATTTGTGTCTTCTGGTAGCCAAGCTATGGCCTTCTACTGGAAGGGGAATGCGTTGTTCACCCGCCGACTGGACCTCGGCGAAGCCGCAATCCAAGATACTACTTTTGTATTGGACTATCGCAATGATTCCTCCCCGGTCCCATCTTTGCTGCAGCTCTGTCAATTTTTGTCGAGCAGTTTGACGTTTGTCTCACTACAAGAGATCGAACTTTGGTTGGATGATTGGAACCTTCTGCGGCTATCAAAAAAAAAGACGGCTCCTAGTGTCGATGTCCCGATTCCGAGAGACATTGACACTAAAACTGCAGAAGGTTTGATGAAAATTGTCAATGTCACCCGAGAAATTGCGCAGGTGGACGCTTCATGGATGCGAATTGTGGAATGGAATCCTAATGCAAGCTTGTTCCGCCTTGAGAATTTTCGAGATTCAACAAGTTCGCTGAAGAGTTTCTTCTCTAAGTTCACGCAAAGTGCACCCGAGAAACAATCCAATGCCCAGAAACTGGAACCTGAGGGCCAGAAAGAGTCCGGCAGCATGAATAGCATGCTATCAGCATCGGTCTTCTTGCATATCAACACGGCATCGCTCCAACCATCTATCAGTAGAGATATGAGCAAAGAACTGGAACGGGCCACACGCAAGCCTCCACCTAAGACAGCAAACCTCGCAATTCTGACTCCTTCTTACGATGTCAACATGGCGACTGGAGCGTCCTCATCGCAGTCAGACATCCTTTCATCAATTTTACCCTCGAAGGGTGGAAAAGTCTTTATTGGGTTCCCTACAGCGCAGACGACTGGTTTGAATGCCCATGTCTCTGCTCCATCTGTCATTCCTACTGTGGAGCGAGAGAGCATAGATCTAAACACTCGATACATCAGCAAATGGAATCTTGAGATGTTGCGAGCAGTCGGTATTGTTTGTCGGATTGCTTGGTCTGCAGAGATGGCTACCATAAAATCGAAACTTGCATCCAGAGTTGGGCCATCACGCTCGTCTAAGATTCGGAGAGAAGACATTGTGGATGTCCTACCAGAGGCTATTCATACTGCGAATCAATTTGCATTCCGTGAATCTACCCCATCTTCTGTTTTGGGACAGACAATCGAAGATGCATTCTGGATGTGCAACAAGAATGCCTCTATTGAGGTCCTTTCTACCTGTGGTGTCATCCCCAGTCATCAAACGCGCATCGCACCCAAAGACCTTAGCTTCATGGACTCAATTCCTGCTTTGCCTGAAGAGTTTTTACAGGGCGCTAAAGATTTTGTCAAAAGGCTGACCGATTTCGGGCTGGTCACAGAAGTAACGGTATCAGACATTAAGCGTGAATTAGAGTCTAATACTTTGCGATCTAACCAAGTCCTTGAATTCATATCATGGCTTGGCCATAAAGCCGTCGTTGGTCAGCTTGATAGGTCTTCGGTTCAGAGTCTACTACGTGTAGCAGTGGCTAATGATGAGGACAAAGAAGGAGTCACTCGTTTGATTATCTTTGCGGAAATCACCTGTTTTTTGAACCCTCAGCGCATTCCAGCGGAACTGCCCGTACCACCCAGCGTGATACCTTTCAGGTTCACCAAGTCTTTGGACAAGCATGACCTAGAGGCACTTGGCTGGGGCGAGCTGCAAATCGTTCCTTGGCTTAATTGGATCGTCAAAAATTGCGGAAACCGCAGTATCTTCTCAATAGATCAAGATATCACGCAGTCGGCAACTTTTTCGGGCCAGGTATTGCCTGTTTTGTCAAAGCAGTGGGAAACTCTTAGTCAAGCTTCAAAGCAAAGTGTCGTCGCCACACTTCAACCCCAGACTGTGATCCCCACGAAACTTGGAATGAAGCAGCCTGTACAGACATACTTCGCTTCTGTGCGTCTCTTTGACGACCTGCCTGTGGTTCATGGCCTGAATGGTGTCAAGGAGAAAATCTTGGTCCAACTTGGAGTTCGCAAAACCGTGGAGCTTGGTGTGATCTTTGATCGTCTGATCAATACTCCGACATCTAGTGATGTGAAAGGTCCTGCGTCCAAGAAATGGAATCACGTCGATCTCATCCGCTACCTTGCCTCTGTACGAGACGATATTCCTGCGAACGACATCCAGAGACTAAAGGAGACGAGCATCTGTACTGCCGAAAGCGGGAGTGGCACCGAAGGCACACGTTACAAGATTTCCGAGCTTTATGAGCCGAAAGATGCGCTCCGAGATCTCGGCTTACCGGTTATCGAATGGCCGGGTATTTATACCAGCAGCAGCAATGAGGGTAAATTCCTTACCATGATGGGCCTCATGAGTTGCCCATCAGCTGTTGAGCTCGTGATGCTCATGTCAACCGGGAGCACAAAGAAGGATAGTCGAGCAAGCAAGGCTCTGTCATATTTCCTCGCCGAGTATTACACAAATGGTTATGCTTCCTTTGATATCAGTACGGTAACAGTACCATTCCTTCCCATTGAAGGATCTGATAGCTTAAGCGCTCCGAAGAAGTGCTTTACCGATCAAGGTGCTGCCTTATTCGGTTTCAAAATTCTCAGGAACAATCTCCACGCCCATGCCTCCAGACTAGGAGTCAAGGCTCATCCTCCCATGACGGACTGTCTTCAGATTCTCGCGAAGCAGCCCCCGACTACCCAGAGGGATGCACGGATTGTGTTTAAATATCTGGCAGGCAGAATATCCGATCTAAAACAGCAAGATATAAACCGCATTTGCCAGGCTCCTATAATCCCGATCCCCATCCACAATCAATCAGAGAAGGGAGCCAGATACCGGCTTGTGGCTCCTAGGCTGTGCTATCTTGGAGATGGAGAGGACTACAAGGACATATTTGACTTTGTCGATTTTGGACAGGAGGCGAATCTCTTCCTTATGGCCATCGGCTCAAAGCGAGAGCCGACTAAGATTGAGATTGCACGCATGCTGGTCAAAGAGCCCGCACGCATATCTGCAGCATTCCAAAGTTCTGAGAAATACCTCATGCTTCTCAGGACTCTCGCGGAGGTGCTCCCGGTGCTGAAGAAGGATAAGGATCTCTTCGTTGAGATGCAGAGAGCAAAATTCCTACTTGCCAGTCGAGACATTCCGCCCTCTGCGTCAAACCATGGTGGCAAGGAGAAGTCGAAGGAATTCCATGATGATGAGGATGATATGGACATCAAAGAATGGTGTCTTGCCTCTGCCAAAGACATTGTTGTGGTAGACGATTTCCAAAGCTTCAACCTCTTCAAAGAACATATCTTCGCCGCTCCACAAGAAGAGCCATTGGAGGACTTCTACACTACTCTTGGGGCTATACCTCTAAGTAGACTTGTTGAAGAACAAGCACGAATTGGTAGTATTGCCTCGGACCAAACCCCTGCCCACAAACTGGAGAAACTGATCCTAGAGCGTGCGCGGCTTTTCTTGCATGATCAACCCGCAGACTATGTTCTGCATGGAGCCCGATGGTTGGAGCATTCTTTCAAAGTCCAGGTTGTGACCTCAATCAGTCTTACAAGGTCGCTGAAGGGACGACGGGTGTCGCACACGCAGAAAAAGAATGCGATTGTCTCCCGGCTGACCTCGGGCGTTGGCTTGTGCATCTGTCCGGATCGATACGACCTGTATGAGATCAGTCAAGCATTGGTGCAGTTGATTTTGAAGCGACCGAAGCTGCACTCTACCCTTACACTGGAAATGCTGTTGAAGACCGATCTCTTAGAACTCCGGGCTCGAGGTTACAACGTGGAACGTATTCTGAAGCAAAAAGCCCAAGAAGCTCGGATCGCGGAAGATAAACGCCAAAAACAGATCGAACAGGAGAGGCGTGCTTTGCAAGAGAGAGAAGCGTCCTGGGCGGCGGGTCAAGCCCAGCGTGACTCTCAGCTGGCCGACGAAGAGAGGGCCGAAGCACAGGCACAGAATTCGATGCCTGGTGTTTTCCCGGAATCCCCGAAAAATGAAAAGACCTTGTCAGAAGAACCACATACCGTTCCCCCTGAGCCAGTGCCGAAGCGACCCAGAGGCTTATTTGGCAATCTATCGAAACGATTTGGCTTAGATATTAGACCGTCAGGCTTAAACTCCGGCACTGAAGAGCAATCCCGGTCTCTGCTTCCGGGGTCTTCTACAACTCCACCCCCGCCTTACTCCGACAATGACCCCCAGACTCAGCAAAAACGCCCAGAACAACCTGTGAATGGCAATTCGCCGCACCGATTGAACTCTGAGCTTCTCTCCGCCGTCCAAGCATGCCGACCTCATGGATCCTCCGATGTGTACAGCCGCCCAGAGACGAATCAAATTCAAGAAAGCAAGTCCTACTGTGATGAGCGCCCAAGTCATGACCTGGAATTCGTCGCCACGCTCCCTCGGAGTGGCATGAACGTCCTTTTCACGAAGGCAGTCACCGAGCGATCTGCCTTCCTGGCGAAGAACAGCGTAGGGTTTAACCTCTTTGCGTCTATCCTTCTTGACTGTGGCAAGATCTTCTCGATGCGGGCCGACAGCCTGACCATCTTCTATGACCCCGGCGGCAAGACGATCGCATTCAATCGTGCGGGCAGTATTTTCTGTAACTACTTTTACTTCCAATCTTTGCAGGAGCAGGAGCTACTCAATAGCACGAGCCCAGATCGCACTGATGCTATTGTGTATTGGTGGGTGATTCTGTGCCATGAGCTAGCGCACAACTTGGTCGGGGACCACAGTTCTGCGCACAGCTTCTACACGGAGGGCTTTGTGACGCAGTACTTCCCTAAGGTTGCTGTCAAGCTCGCTTCGCTGCAGGCGCCAGCCCCAGCTGCTCAGTCTGGACAGTCTTGATATTTGATATTTTGCTTTTTTGAATACCCTCGGCCTTTCTATATGTAAAATTTGCTGAGCCTTTCGGTTCTTTTTCTTTATAAATAGTGAATGTGAAGGTCCTCTCAATGGTATCTCCTGAAATAAATGTGTTTATATATTGGCACCCAGTAATAATGTCTATTTATAGGTCTAACTTTGTGGCTCTTGCGTTGTTGAAGGGCTTCCAAGCAGTTGTATTTGATGTACTACATTGTTCTTCTCACCGAAATTATAGTATATGAGAGCTTCAAGTTAAATAATCAAGATCTTCAATGTTATTCTCATGAAAAGTTCCAATATCAAAATCCATTGCCCTCCATTGCCACATCCGTGAGACTTCCGTCGGTACCCGCTTTTGACCTTCGAATTTATCTCGCAACCTTAAATTTCTTCTTCCTTTGCGTCAACAACAATGCATTGTTAGCGCACTCGCATCTCCAATTTCATGGCTAACATCTTCATTTGAGACCTATACTTCTAAATCTTTTTTTGTTGTCTTCGTTGGGACATGTTCAGAGCATATTGCCACTCCCGATCACGCTCCATCAGATAAGCGGCAAACTCGTTCCGAGTAGCTCATTCAACGCTAAGAATTGAAGATCTGCTATGCAGATGAGCTTTGATCACTAATATTTTATTTGATCCCAAAGCTTGCTCCGGGTCGTCGGAATTCTCTGGTATACTTCGTCAAATTCAAACATCAGCATGGCACCAATGCTCGATGATTGGGATGTCTCAAACAATGAGAAAAGATTGCCACAAATTGATCCCAGCTCCTCGACTAAGAGCATCCTTTATGTTGATGCCTATGACTCATTCTCTTACAATGTTGTCGCCATGCTGGAGGAGACTCTGGGGGTCAAAGTCACAATCATGACTATCGATTCAGAATGGCCCAACTCCAACATGAAAGAGTTTCTCCAGCATTACGAAGCTGTCGTTCTTGGCCCAGGTCCAGGAGACCCCAACGTGCCTAGTGATGTCGGTATCATGAAAGACATTTGGAACCTTCATGACTCAGAGCTCCTTCCAGTCTTCGGTATCTGTCTAGGCTTTCAAAGCCTTTGCCTTCATCACGGCGTTCCTATCGAGCGACTTCCGTACCCAATTCATGGCCAAATACACAAGATTTCTACGTCAGCTAAGGATATCTTTGAGCATCTACCCGAGATAGAGGTGACGCTTTATCACTCACTTTATGCCAACTCGGTCGCTTCAACATCGACCAATTTGGAATATTTGGCTTGGTTGTCTCTAAAGGATCGCCCAGATACACAGATCCCCATGGCAGTTCGCCATCTTGAGAAGCCATTCTGGGGTGTTCAATTCCACCCGGAGTCCTGCAAATCAGAAATCAATGCCTGCCAAGCCCTACTCCGGAATTGGTGGAGCATGGCTCTTGGATACAACAAGCTTGTTGGACGTGGGGGATATTGTTCCCTTCCCAGCACAGTCATCAGCCCCCACACAGCCCCTAGTGCATTCCCTGATATTGCTTATGAGATGCTCAACTGGAGCAAGTCAACTTCGAAAATTTCGGCTTTCCGGTCCCTCGATCGGCCTGGTTTGACCGCCGAGGCTATAAGTGAAGTGTTCAACAAACCAGGCTCGCCAGCAGTCCTTTTCCAATCCAATGGCCAATACAGCATCGCTTCGGTGCCGAGTCCAGGCTCATGGCGGTTTGAATACAATGTCGAGACAGATAAACTTCGAATGCTCCAGTTGTATGGCGACTGTAAAGAGGTTGAGAGTCATCTTGCAGTCTCTCAATTGTGGGACGCCTTGCGGTATTTGATGGAAATGAAGAAAGTTGATTCAGGGAACTCTCAGGTGCCATTCTGGGGTGGCTTCCTGGGTTATTTCTCCTACGAACTTGGTCTCACTTGTCTTCCTCACACAGGCCATGCGCAGGCTTCTGAGTCACCAAAGCACTCCAGCACCAGGGAATCTGATCCTTCCTTTGCGGAGCCACCTGATGTCAGCCTTCTGTGGTGTGAAAGAAGTATCGTGGTTGACAATACTACTGGCGCCGTTATTCTTCAGTCCACTCGCGATTCTGATGTGGGTTGGCTTGACGAGACACTGCAGCAGCTGCAAAAATTCTCGGACAGTGGCAATGATACATCTGCGGATCGGAGCTTGGACTCGATTCTCCGGGAGAGCAAATTCCAGTTTCCTGAGGAAAAGGAGTACAAACGGCAATTCGAGTCATGCGAAGCGGAGCTGGAAGCCGGTGAATCTTATGAACTATGCCTAACGTCTGAGACGACAATCACATTGCCAGTTCCAGAAATAGAGTCGGATCGTCTGATGTTCCCCTGGAAGCTGTACAGACGACTCAAAACATACAATCCCGCCGCATTCAGCGCTTTTGCGGATCTAGGAGATACAAAGATCGCCAGCAGCAGTCCCGAGTGTTTCCTCAATTGGGACCGTGAATCGACACTGGAGATGAAGCCAATGAAAGGCACAGTCCGAAAATCACCAGATATGACCATGGAGAAGGCCTGTGAGATCCTCGGCTCCACGAAAGAGATGGCCGAGAATTTGATGATTGCAGATTTGATCCGGCACGATCTGTACGGCATCTGCGGATCAGGTGGCGTCCATGTTGAGAAGCTACTCGAAGTCGCAGATTACGGCCGAGTCTACTCAATGATCACACACATAAAGGGCAAGATCCGGCCCAACCATCCTGGTTTCGCTGTGCGACATATTTCTCAGCTGAATACCCCCAACATGTCCGTCCACGGCCTGACCACCCTTCAGCAGTGCCTCCCACCGGGATCTATGACTGGTGCGCCCAAGGAACGCTCTTGCATGCATCTTCGCACGATTGAGAATCGCAAGCGTAGCATTTACTCCGGTGTGATGGGTTTCCTGGACCTTGGCGGAGGTGGAAGCTTCTCGGTTCTGATTCGCTCGGCATTCACTTGTTCTGGCGGTCGGGATTACACCGAGAATAAGCAGCAGACATGGCGAATAGGCGCCGGGGGTGCCATTACCGCACTCAGCACAGCGGAGGGCGAATGGGATGAGATGTTGACCAAACTGCGTGTAGTTTGCAACGTCTTCACGCCGCTTGATGCGGACGAGAAATCAGCTACGAGTTCTTGAATACTTGGTGCATTTTTGTTTTTTGGTCATCATGACCGTTATGCTTGATCGCATTATGATCCACGCTTTCCCTTGCTTTCAACATCCGGATCGATGCGATGGGATAGTGATTCGATTCAACATTCAGCGTTGGCGTTGGCGTTTCAGTTTGCCTTTGGCTATTGTATCAGTACCTTGTATTATGTCTATAGAGTCCTTTAACTGTAGAAATTAAAAGTACGTATACTCAGCTCTTTCTTCCCCGTCGCCATCATATATTGTCAAAATGCAAACAAAGCAAACATAATTTTCTCCGCAGCTCCAACTTCCGAGCTGCGTACTTCGTATTTCCTTTAAGCCTCCTGCATACTTTTCGAGAATAAGAGCTTGTCGCGAGCTTTGAGAGACCGGAATCAAATTGGTCTATCATTTCAGAGTCGCAAATGGCGAGCCAAGATGCCTCAATGGAGGAGATCCTCTGGCGGTCTCCCCCGCACGTCCAGATGATGGGGGGATTCCTTCATTCCAACAACAGTGGGTTGCACACCTTACCACACCTGGACTTGAGATTAATCTTCTCGTCAATTAGTTTTATTTTATTTCGCCGAATCCCCTTTCTTTGATGCGACCTCCAACAACGCCTCGCTCGCCATCCAAGCCAACTACAACGATGCCTTTCGTCATTTCGTCGAGACGCGCGAAGCGTTCGAAGGCCGACTGAAAACAATGCAGGGTCTGGAGTTTGTCGTGTCATATGACCCCCTCCAAGCAGCCGCACAGACAGACAACCGCTTCGCCCACGAGCCATCCAACATCTGGGTGATTCACAAGCAGAACCGGCGGAAGAGGAGCGGCATGGACGACGAGGTGACCGTGATAGCTACATACTTCATTGTTGGCGACTGCATCTACATGGCCCCTTCGGTTGCGAGTGTTGTGGGAAACCGAATTGTATGTATTGTCTCTGGACTCATGGATCGCTTCGGGACAAATATTCTAATGAATCCTATTCCTGCAGCTATCAGCCGTCACATCCCTAACCCAGCTCATGAAATCCGCTGCCACATTGCCAACATTCACTGCCTCCCACGGACACACCTACTTGCCACCGGGAGTCCGCAGCAAAGAACCCGCCGGAACCAGCCAAGCCCCCCAGAGCAAAGAAGCAACACCCATGCCAGACGTATCCTTCCCAACCACTGAATCCTCCCAAGCAACTAGTAAATCAGGCCTGGGTGGCTCATCTACAGGTTCCAAATATCAAGATACGCGCAGTCTAGCCGAATCATTCAGCCTGCTGACGCGCTACGGCGACGAATTCATGGACGAGAACCCCCTCGTCGGCGAACCAGGCTCGTTCATCCTGTCACGGACTGGCGGCGAGACTACCGGCTTGGCTGTTAAAGGTGCGCCGAAGACTGCTGCTAATGCGACTGGTACGCCTTCTACCCTGCCTGTCAGAGCGTCGACGCCACAAGTCCGCGTCGAGACGCCGGGTAAGGCTTCCGAGAAGAGCAATTCGCCACCTAGCTCTACAAGTGATAAGGGGAAAAGGAAGAAGGCCCGGATCGTCAGCTGAGTTGTTTACTTGATACCCTTTTTTGCATCTCTAGGCGTTTGGGTGCTGGGCATAGCATTTACGGGGACTGGTATCTAGGGGCTATCAGCCGAGTTTGGCATACACGTCTTGGCCTGATGGCTGAGCTTTAATTCATTGTCTCTCAGTTCATTGAACAGTGCTGTAGCTCATCTTTCTCTTTTTCGGGACCTTATGGAAATTTGACACCGACGCCGTGCTTTGCAATGAGATCGCCCACCACATGCTATTGTGCTTCTGCCTTGTTGAAGAACGATTTGACATCAGAAGTACATTCTTCATCTCGGGATCTTTTTTCCCACCACAGGATCATATCCAACATCTACCATGAGACAAAGCTCTGTGGATTGTTGTAGGCAGCAGAGATTGTAATATTTTATTGGCATAGTAGAACACTTCTAAGGAATGTGTGGGGGCTTGATTTGGCAACTATACCAGCAGGTTAATATCAAAATAACCTACCAGGAATGCATGAATACTCACGACTCGAGGAATTGTCACCCTTGGGGGTAGAAGACACAAAAAGCGAGAAGAATCCATCGTAATCTTCAGCCAAGTGCTCAGAGCAGAAAATCAGTACCAACGTTCTGTAAAAACAATTGCATTTCTTTCTCTTGTCCGAACAGTTACGAGAATGGCTGCCGGTGGTACTATAGTAGTGTGATCCAGACAAGTCACCATTTCAAGATCCACGGCATGATTTCTTCCTACTTCTCGTTAAGTTCATACTTTTGCAAAATATAGCGTCACGAAGTTGAATACCCATGTATTTGCAGACAAAACAAATGGCCTGGTCATTTTGCCTCGACGTAGTGACGTATGTGGCCCTGGTATCAACTATTGTAAATATAGCTTCGCACCGGCAATCGTTGAATGTGTTCGTTATGTCTGAGACGCGAGCAGTGGACTCCCCCTTTCGAAGCCTACTTTATCCCTTTCGTTGGCTGGACTTTCGCTCTGGGGTGGGACGAGGTGATACTGGGTATAGGTGAGTGACATCGTGCTTGGACGGCTGTCATCGGCAGGCTCGAGTGGCGCCTAGCGGCCAAATCCACGGGAGTGGAAAAAGCTTCACTGGACTTCTCCGCCTCAGGAATCGCATACTCCTGCAGTGCAAGAGCTGCGGCCTTTTAGCATTGTTAGCGGCACGAGTCAGGCGCTTGACGTCCTGCTCGACGGCACGCACGAGCGCTACGCGAGCACCAGAGGCCGACGCACGAAGGGCGGACCGAGCATCAGGCTGCACCTCTAGAGGAAGCTGCGTCTGCGTCTCCATTAGCAAAACCACCTACTTGTTATAATACCGCAGTCAAACTTACAGGAACGCAATTGTGCTTCACGGAAGCACAGGTATACTTAGTGCGCCCTTCGTAGGTCCCGTATACTTGTCGGGGTGGCTTTGCAGCCGAAAAAAGCAGCGCTAGTAAGGGAGGCTCTCCTGGATAGGTTTAAGAGGCACCTAACCAGGAGGTAGTATCGTGGACTGGGGACCCAACAGGCGGCGACGACACCGCGGGGGGCGTGCAATCTCATCTTCCTCGGAAGAGGATGGCGCAGAACGTCGTGGCGTTGCTAATTTTCGACAACATTATTAGCAGGCAACATTCTGCTAGCCACATTCTCCATGTCTTCCCATCGGGTGTAATGGAGCAGGGCTCCGGGGGTCCGGTACCCTAGGCAATCGCAGTATCAACTTCGGCCATCTTGGAAGCAATCTGCTCTGCCTTTCCGTCCTTGGATTCCATCTTACGGGCGGTTTTGTCTTTCCGCAAGTCCGCGTCTTCGGCATCTTTTTCCCATCAATTGGCCCTTAAGAGGTCCAGGCGAGCGGAGTTCTTGATTTTTCGGGGAATATGCCTAGCAGTCGCCAGAAATAACCCTGTGTTTCTCGTCTTTCTCGTCGGGTATCGCTCCAAGGACACCTCTATGATTGTTATTGGACTGCACAGAGAGAATCTCTGGCCAATAACCAATCAGATCTTGGCTTTTTCAGAGGTATTCGATAGAAAATAAAGGTGGAAAGGATAGAAGGGAGAGGGAGACGTATTCAAAGATAGAAAAGAAAGTATCGAAAATGATACTTGGTGTACCAGGGTCTTGGATAATGAGTCCACTCTGTTTATCACTGTCCTTGTGGGCTCTGTATTGTGATAAAACCCGATTTGATATAACCAAGAGAAGAAACTGGGCACCGACATCAACATATCCCACGGCAGCAGTGTGGATACTGGCAAAGCTGAATGCCTTCCACGAGTACGCCACCTTAAAGTCAGTGCTGATGGTTATGAGCATGAGCAAGGAAGATAGCTTTTTTCCTCCTGTAAGATCCATGTCTGTACAGTTGTACTGTATCAGGGTGTCGGATTTTGGTTTGGTATTCAGTATAATTGGCTCACGACCAGCAAAGTGCCGAAGGATGAGAGACAGAAGGAGACACAGCATCTGCCGTCGCCGTGAAAGCAGATGAGGGACTTGGTATTAGTCCATCACCTGCTTTGTATAGCCATGGAGTTGATGGAGTTGATGAAATCGTGTGTCAAAACAGACATATATATAGAAATAGACATAAATAGTCAGTATAGTACAAGACAATCAATAAAAGAAGAGGAGCATCCCGTATTGCAAGGGCAAGTGACAGCTTATATATAGATCCAGGCGACAATCAAGTTGTCTATAAGGGCAAATCGTTCTAGAGACTTCCATGTATAATACTCGACATATGAAACAAAAATGACAATTTAACAGGTCTATGACTGAACAGCCTTTATTAAAGCCATGGCAAAGGAAATCAATGAAATTTGCTGTGTCTTGTGATCTTAACAATCTCCTTTTAGGTGAATTTGCACTCTAGTTATCGGTAGAACAAATTCTTAAGCTGCTGCATGGACTCAAAAAGCCATTGTATGAATTCGGCTTCTTTTGACCTATAGTACACTGAGTTTCACGATGAAAATAACCAGAAGAAGACACAGCAGCTTTATATTCTTGAATCTTGAAGAAGGTAAGATCTTGGAAGAACAAGATGATATTCACACAGCATTGAAGCTATCGAGTGTGTCTAAATAAAGTTGGCTTTTGAGGTACCAAAAGTATAAATCTGTGACTATATAGCTTATTCCGATCAGCAGCCTTATGTCCCTGCAACATATGTAGCCCCAAAGATATACTTAAAATAAAACTGAATGCTTAGTATTCCTGTAAAAAGCCCAGCTGTTGTCTACACCGTGAAAGACAAGCCGTACACAAGCCCTAGTCAGTTCGAATTCGAGCTGTACTTTTGAGTGGCTGGACTACCACAAACACATAATACAACATCGAGCTGCACTATATGACATAGATAGAGGCATTTCTTTTGGAAATCCTGCATGAAAAGGTACTTGGAAGAACGAAATTGGAGCCCTGACGCATGTTATATGTGCTACGTTATCTCTTATCGGAGTGGGGGATTACCTGTTTAGTCCCAGGTAGCCTCTTGCCTCTTGCCTCTCGCTGTTTTCTTCCTTCTTCTCTGATCAAGGCCCTTTCAAGACCTCTTCATTGTTCATACACTCAAACCCTAATTACTATACAACATGGCGGACTCGGAGACCAAACCCGCTGTCGTCTGTGTATTGTGAGTCATGCCCCTCACCACCACTTTTCAATGTCACACACCATATTGTCTACCAGCCTGGCGTGTGTACTCCTTCCTTGAACCACACACTAACAAAACCCCCTCGGGTCCCAAGCTGCGGCTCCGTACCAGGCAACAGCCCAGTACACATGGAAGCAGCGCGAGCGCTCGCCGAAGAATTCCACAAGAACAACGTGCAACTAGTCTACGGCGGCGGCACAACAGGTCTGATGGGCGAAGTTGCGCGCACGCTGGTCTCGCTCTCGGGCCCGAAATCCGTGCACGGCATCATCCCACGCGCGCTAGTCGAAGTCGCAACAGTCGGCGGCATGCGCCAGCACATGGAAACCCAGTCCAGCGCCAAGCAAGCCGGTAAAGCCGCCGAGCGGGTGGTCGACCCGAATGCTGTTACTACCGGTGGGATCCCCGAGTCCGAATACGGCATTACGACCATTGTTCCCGATATGCACACGCGCAAGCGTCTGATGGCCACGAAGGTCCTTGAGGGCGGGCCTGGGTCTGGATTTGTTTCGCTGGCTGGTGGGTTTGGCACTATTGAGGAGGTTATGGAGATGACGACGTGGAACCAATTGGGGATTCATAAGGTTGCGGTTGTGTTGTTGAATATCAATGGCTACTGGGATGGCTTGTTGGCTTGGGTGCGCAATGCTGTTCAGGAGGGGTATATCAGTGCTAGTAATGGAGAGATCCTTGCGGAGGCCAAGGAGGTTTCTGAGGTCTGGCCCAAGTTGCTGGCTTATCGGGTCAGTACAGGGCGGATGCAGTTGAACTGGGGAGAGGAGTGAAGCTGCTCTGTTTGATCATCAAAAAATGGGTACCAGTATATAGATGTCGTTGTGTTTGTTTGGGGTTTGTTTTGCATTTGTTCAAGTGTCGGCAGTGGAAAACATCGGGCATACACAGATAGATTACTTCGTTAAGAAGAGCCTTATGAATTGATGATTGAATAACTGGAATCATTGGACGCAAACACAAGACAAAGCATAATCAGGATTTCGTGTCTATGCGAATCATTAAATCAAACCAGACATTTATGAATCTACCTCCATGGACTCGCCCTCCGCACCAGCGGACTCACGCTGCTCCAGCACCTCCAGCAGCACAGCCGTGTCCTGGCCCTCGTACAGCTTGAAGCTCTCCTTCTTGCCATTACTCACACCGACAACACCAACAGAAGTATTGTCCACTGTAAGCTCCTTATCCTGAGACAGTGTCTCCTTTAGCGCGCTCAACCCATGCTGGATCAGCTCGTCACGACTGCAGTCCTCGAACTTGTCGAGATTTCGCTCCAAATACGTACGTGCCATCTGCGAACGGGCACCGATGGCGCAAGCAAGCATCTCGTGTGTCAGCCCAGAGGGCTGGAACTCGAACAGGTGCGGGCCGGCCTCGTCCACACCAGCCACCAACAGACCCACACCATACGGACGTTTCCCGTAGTGCTGGGTGTTGGTCTGCGCGCGGTCGCCGATCTGGGCGACGATTCGGTCCAGAGGGATGGGTCGACCGTAGGTCATCTTCGAACCCAGGGATTGCTGCTTCATGAAGTTTGAGAGGACGCGAGCGTCTGATGCGAGGCCGGCGATGGCGATCGCCATGTGCGAGTCGATCTCGATGATCTTCTTCTGGTATGAGGAGAGCTCTTCTGCGTTGCGCTAGATGCCAAATGTTAGATTTGACGGTTTGGTCTCTTCGTTCTCTGCTGTAGGTCTGCGAACCTTGAGTCCAACCAACACGGCATGTGTCTTATTCACCAATCCCACGACGACAGATCCTTGCTTCACTGCTTCCTGTGCATATTCCACTTGGAATATCCGACCCTGTGGAGAGCTAGGATCCTTTGAATTAGCATCTGATGATTCCGAGGGAGCACCCAGTCTTACAAGGTGACGGCATCGTTGTCGTAATTGTTTCTGAACATCGTGACGGAAAGGGTCGAAGGGATATCAAAGCAAACAGAGAAAGTGGATTATTGTTGATAAATAGAGATTCAGGAACAGCGGCTCAAGAATCCGAGGGATAATCCGGTGATGGAGGGAGAATGGGGGAGCTGGAGCAGGCAGTAAAGTGACGCGGTGTGAAGCATGAGCTGTTGGTGCCTGAGGCGCTGATATCCAGTGACCTTCAGGCGCCAACGTCACTCATTCTCGAGCTCATCTCCAGCTTGTCGCACTACTGTCCTTCTTTGATTTCCCACACTCAGCCAATGGGGCTGTCATTGTTGATCTGCTCTTGATATCGTCTCCTGGATCCACCCAGTTCAACAGCTCCTACCCCTCCCACCTTTAGTCTCATCGATCGGCTTTCGGCGTCTCCGCAATCATGGCCGCTGGACTCAAGACCATCATCGCCCTGTCCTTTGTATGCTTCATTTCGCTGTTCGCCTACCGTCTAAATATTCTCTAACACTTGACCAGGTTCTCGCAATTGGTTTCCTCCTCGTTATCCTCTCTTCCGCGCTATGGCACAGGTACTGGCCGCTGCTGGTGGTCGGCATCTACGTTGTTGCGCCGCTTCCCAACTGGATCTGCCAACGATGCGCAAACCCAGATGATTTTATGGACAGTTCAAGCAGCTCTGCGATGGACTTTGGACGATTCATGACCGGATTTTTGGTTCTTACTGGTATCGGTACGTCGTTGGTTCGACAACCACCCCTCTTGTGGGACATATTATCACTCGACCGGTCGGCTCTTGTCTTCAAGCCGCACTGTGTCTATTATAATTGCCTCACCATTGTGCCGTTGATGATTATCAACTGACTTGTCTAGCACTTCCTGTTGTCCTCGCCCACAGCGGCGCAATCGAGATTCCAGCAATGATCATGTCGATCTTCGGAGGCTTATTGATCTACGGCACCATTATTAGCTTCTCAATGTTCTTCCAGGAACAGGAGGAGTTCTGATCGCCCAGACTGGATGAGCGCGGGGTCAAGGACTATACCCGTACTGTATGCCAGTGGCCCTCGCGGCATGAGGCCTTCACGATGATATCTGTTTTTTTCTACTGTTCTTTGATTTCAGCGTATGCTTGATATGCTTGATATGTATGAGTGATTTGGTGCGGGGTGCGCCTCACTTGAAATGGCGATGGCTCCAGTACCTGGCTGTGCTACTCTAGGTGTACTATAACGCAATGGATATAGAGAGTTCTTCTGAAAAATGAGGAATTCAAATCTACTTGGTTTTTAAATTGTTTTCAACTGCTTCCTTTTTAACTAACTGATATATTCGGTCTGATTAATTGTACACGTGACCGCGCGCGGATTCGGGCGCGTCTGCAGAGATTCGGAGATAACAGCAGATCAATTTAGAAACGACACAACTATTCCAGATTGATGTCACTATGCTGAACCCATGAAAGCCTTTCCTGGATCCAGCTAACAAGATGAATGTCTGGACAGGATCCATTCCTCTCGGCTCGGACTCCAAGTTGGAAGGTAAGCCATACGCGTAGCGCACCCTGTTCCTCGCTAACCACTTGACCAGGGATTCGACTGGTCGATCCGAATTCCTACTCGCAGTCCGAGCTATCCAAGGATTCCCAGCTCAATCTCCGTAGCTTTGTCAACCCAGCACTCATCCCACTGCATGCACGCGCCGGTTCCAACCTCGAGCTACACACATCCCACGCGGGGACATCAAAATGGCTCCAGAGGAAGCTAACAGGCGCCCTGTGGCTGAATGAAGAAGATCCAGCACTCCAACAATCCTTTCAATGCCCAGTGGGTCTGCTGGTCAGCGTCGAAGGCAACACTAAATCAGGCAACGCAACCACAACAAACCTATTAGTCTACGGCGTTCTATCCAGCGCAGCATCATGCACACGCCCACCTACCCCGCCACATTCATCCCCCTCCGAGATCCCAGATCACAGAAATAGACCACAGCGTGCTCCATATGAACTCAGAATCTACGCCATGCCACTATCAACATCACGACTCATGCAAGCCCAGGCCTACCCCTCTCCACCACCCTCCAACCCAGACCAACCCATCGCCAACCCACGCTGCGCAGAGTTCCTACCAGACATAAGCTCTCCCAGCCCCAAACGTAAAAGAGTAGCAACGCTCTTCGAAGTAGTCGCACAGCACCACCGCCGCGTCCGCCAGCGAGGCGGCGAAGCCGTCTCACAACTAATGGCGCCTTCACGACCTCTCTCGTCATCACAGAACCTACAAACACTCCGCATCAAGCGCGAGCCCGAAGAAGACGGACCCACCCTCCCATCCCTCGACCGGATCGTCTCCCACCGGTCCCGATCCGTCTCTATCGGCGCTGGTCTACATCGCCCAGGTAGCGTACGCGGCCGCACAACGCCAGCCCTGAACGCGGATCCGCAAAAGCGAGCACCCACGCCGAACCCGTTCTTGGATTCTGGCCCGCGACGTGGAGCACAGATGTCGCAGGGCCAGGGTCCGTCATCTCTTTCGGTCTCCGAGGAAAAACCGGTGTCTACGCCAGGCTCGCCGGCTAAGGATCCGGATACTGTGATTGCGGAGAATAAGACTCTCATCACGCGCACGGTCTTGACTTGTATGAGGCTGTATGGATTCCACCGGGCAAATACGCGCTCCGCGTCAATGGGTAAACCGCCAGGTGGTGCTGGTGCGGAGCTTGAACTTGATCTGTCGGGCACGGCGCCCGCGCCGGAGGTTTTGCGGGCTGAAACGCCGGCACCGGGGAGCACTTCGGATGATGATGAATTCAAGCTTATGTACCATGCGACGTACAAAGCTGCCGCTTTTGCGCTCCGCAGGTATCTGAAGCAGGCACCGGGAGTGGAGCCTTCGGTCTTGAAGAAGGAGAAAGCTATGACCTGCATTGATGAGTTACTGAGGTTGTTCTGCGAGGAGCATTGAGGGTCGGAGGTAATGGTGATTTTTACGATTTTACGAATGCATAAATGGTGTTTAAGGGGGCTTCTTTTAGGCCTTGGTTTCTTCATGCATAGCTGAAATAATACTTTTCTTTTGATAATGTTTACTTGTAGAACACCTATGATATTTTAGATAATTCAGAGGCTGTCATAATATATCCTCCTAGCTTGAGAACACGCAAAACATAAGAATGCAAATGAATTCATGCTAAAGCGCCAATCCCAGCCAAAGACGTGAAAGCATAAATCCCGGCAAAAAGTCATCAGACCAAAAATCGAGTAGAATACAGAAAGACGAGTTGTAGATTGAAGCAGTCCGTCTCACAGTGCCAGATTGTAGGTGTAGTCATCTTCAATGTTCTGAGAGACCCAGAGGACGATAGAGCTAAATGGGGGATAGCATTGTTAGAACGCAAGCACAACTTGAATAACAAATCAGACAAAACACATACCTGAGCATGACAAGGCCATTAGCCACAATATTCGCGATTCCAAAGTAGAGCGTCTGGATCGGATAATCCTTGATGAGGTACTTGAGGACCATAACCGTCTACGAACAAGCGAGTCAGTAAAGCACAACAACACTCTACCGTCCCTCCGCACAGGGCAAAAGTAGTAGAATAGAAGAGGGAAAAAGGACATATACATACCACACTGCCAGCCAATCCCCCAGCGAGCAGCGCAAATCCCAAAAACAGCACAAATCTCGCCTTCCACGCGACCCCACTCCCGCTGTAACTAAAGCTATCAGCCTGCAGCCGGCTCTTCTCAATCGAGTTGATAACCAGCATTCCCAGCACGGAGCAGATACCGGGGATCCAGTCGACGAATTTGATATGCACGTCTGAGCCGTTGCGCGGGCTGCGCGAGAATGCCGCGACGTCGATTAGGAAGAAGAAGCCTGCTGCGAACTATGGTTTTGTTAGCTTTTAGTTATTCGAAGTTTTGAGTCTTGGTTTGAGGTATATGTGGTATTCAATTCTATTTGATTTTGATTTGGAGTTGAAGGCTTGAGCTTGGAGTGTCTGCGACGAGCGAGTGAGCCCGGAGGTGGATCGGATGCTTACCAGCGCGCCTGCCACGTAGACGCCGCCATTGCGGACGGCGGAGTTGTTCAGCCACTCTGGCTTGGAGAAGCGGAAGAGTCGGTTGCTTGAGCTGTCCATTTTGGGATGTGTGGGGGATGGGATCTTGGTTGGGGATGTTGCTGGTGAGAGCTGAAGTCCAATGACGATGTCTGGTGGAGAAATGTTGTTCCGAGATATCTATGGATATCATCAATCAAGGGCAACGTGGGCTCTAATTTGTACGGAGTATGAATTCGTTTCTGCTTTTCATGGGATCTCTCATTAATGAGCTACAATATAGTGTGAATTTGGTTCTTTAGGGTATACTGCAAAAACAAAACAGTCCAATTTAGGCAGCATAGGCTCAGATTTCAACATCGGATTGGCATTATTGATAGTCCAAACTCGTGATTGCATTTAATGTAGGACGGAAGCCCCGGGGTATGTAAAATTCAGTTATATGCTTAAACCACAAAAAAATCAGGTTGTTGTATCATGTTGGTGCAGCCCTTAGGCAACCAAGAAACAATTGCAGAACCATTTCGGGTATCCGCAAATCAAATAATCACCGGCATCTACCAGCAGTGAAGTCTAGCGTCGTCATCATCATAGCATTTAACGCAGTTGCAATAACAACCTGGTTGCCTGTTGCGTTGGGAGCCCCAGCCCGTGGCACGACACAAGGCATGTTCCAATAACGGACTCGCATCTAGTGGGTATCCTGCTGCCTCTATGTTTTTGTGTATTCACTCTTACAGTGTAGTCACAGCTCACTCCATTCATGCGGAGGCTTCGGTCGGGTGGGACCGCAGCTGATCGATAATCGCATCAATGCCTTCCATATCGGCGGCATCGCGCTTGTCGGTGGGATAGCCTTCTGGGAGGCTCTTCTGCAGCGCATCCAAGGCGGGCTGGTGGTTACGGACCGCAGAGGAGATAGCATAAACGGCCTTTTTGCGGGTTGCAGGGTTTGAGTCTGTGGTGGCGAGGTTGACGAGGGTAGGCATTTCGTTCAGCCCGACGAACTGTGGATGTGTCAGTATTGTGGTTATCATGCTGTAGGTCAATTGGGGTCTTTCTTACATGATCCTGTGCCTTTGGGTTGTTCTGCACGGCTGTTCCCACACACCAGGCCGCCATACGTCTTAGTTCGGCCTCGTCGTGCTTGAGAAGCTCAACAAGCGGCTTCCATAGATTGAGCGGGATGAGATTGTTGGCATTATCAATTCCCTCAATCAGCTGCTCGAAGTTGTCGAATGCGATCAACTTGTTCTCCAAGTCGGACTCGTCGTCGTGTACGACCTCCATCGCGGCCCGCATCAGGTCGGCCTCGGAGGGGCCGCCAAAGAGCGTGTTGACCATTTGTGGGGTCAGGTTTGATGCAGCTGCTGGGCGACTTTGGGCATTGCTGCTCTCGTCATCGGCACCTGCAGCTGGCTGTGAGTTGGCAACGCTCCATTTGAGGAGCTTGTTCATTTCGGGGTCCATGGTGGGCTGGCGGGGTAATTGGTTGTTGGTGTATAGAGGGTTTTGGTTTCGGGGGGAGGAAAAAAGAAGGATAGGATGAATAGAGTCTATGACGCAAGGCAGAAATTGAATTACTGTTTATCGCACAGAATTGTCCGCGGCCTTCTATCAATACTCTTTTCTACAGCTAGAAAAAAGACCCGCTGACATAATATGGCGTCTCGGCCACGGCTCTGGGCGATTCGCGCGACGACCAGCGGGTTCGATCATGTGATCGTATCCCAACTGGACTACATCATGACTACATACAACACAGAGTTGTCACTGGAAAGCAGAAGCAGAGACTGATGTTTTCTAGTTTCCTCATGGCTACCGAAACAGGAAGATCTAAAACGACCTCGTTATCACCAAGTCTTGTTTCGGGGGTTGGAATGGCTCATTATTCCTAGTACTAGTAGTTCTCTAGAACCGTTAAGCCTAGCAATTTCGGATTGAATCTATGAGACCGACTGGAGCACCGCTTGTAGAGTTCGGTCTTGTTATTGCGATGCAGCGGAATTCAGGCTTTGGGGGACGGTGATCCTCGAGCAATAAGGGTAAGCAACGAGAGTAAGCAATGGGAGTAAGCAGTGAAAGTAGATGAATAATCAGGCAATTGTGCTGCGGATTGGCTGTATATCACTGTTCGGCCATGGTTTTTCCGGTTTATCACGATGCCTCGGAATGTACTAGAACCCGGTTATCAAAGCCTGGTCTCTGCCAAGATATATTCCAAGGGGCTTAAAGTTCAGCGACTTTATTGCCGATAGAGGGGTCAAATGGTAAGATTTTCTGCCATGGAGAGAGTCAACATGAGCTGGTTTCGAACATTGATGCATAAATCAGGAGACTCCTACTCCGCAAATAAGGAGACCAAGTCAGGGGTAGTCAGGTCGAAAAGAAGGTGTACAGCTCGTACTTCCCAAGATGTCACGTGGCACCACCTCACCGCTCACTATTACAGGCTTCGTTGTCTCCTTCGGCCTGGGGTGAAATAGCGGTAACAACCTGAGGACGTAAATTATTTGACAGTCTGACGGTCTAAGGGGTTATCCCCTATACAGCCGTATATGCGTGTGTGTCCACTTGAAATAACCTTGGAACGGGAGTACCCCAATGATTGAAGTCTGGGTCTCGTCCTATACTTAGAACATCCACGCCACAGGGAATCCCGTAGCCTACATGTATGTTGTATGTACGGAGTACAATCATATGCTTTTCGCATGCCGGACATTGTAATAACTGTAATACAACTAAACTCTCTGAAGTGCCAAACCCGGTCAAGGTACGTGTTCCCTGGAGGGGTCTGGAGGCTCACCCCCAAGAGTGTCCACGCAATGGCTTTAGGTAGACAAGAAAGGAGTCAAAAGGGGAAAAATCAAACTGAAAATAGTTCTGCCTTATCCTCAACTTGTAGTTATAAAAAAATATAAAAGAAAGGACCAAAACCTGTAGATCGGAGGGGGTCAAAAGAGAATCGACGGCCTCAGGCAGCGCACAATCCCAGCCATCACAAACCCCTCTCCACTCTTCTCTCTCCCTCACTCTCTTCCTTCTTCCCTTCTCCCCTAATCCCAACTATATCCCCCTCTAACCTCATTCCATCTTTCTTTTCTTTTTCTTCCCCCCCTCTCTCATAAGTTCATTGTTTAATCTGTCACAATGGAGGGTATGTTATTCTGATGTGGCCACATCAGCAGCTTCCCGGGAAGCTGCCCCCTGTTGCCACAGCTTCGAATCCCATTTGCGAATGACCACTAATCCGTGTTTCTCATTATAGAAGAAGTTGCTGCTCTCGTCATCGACAATGGGTATGTGCTATGCTTTTTCCCCGGAGTTTCTGGCTTGTGTTTGGGCTTGGTCGTCAAATCAGCCCGGTCGCGGTCGTTGCCACCCCTAATCTGCCCATACGACGGCAGATGGAATCCATCCCGATCGCTTTCCATCTCCCTCCACAACTACGAGATGGCGCTTCCGAAAGTACAAGAACTATGATACTGATGATTTGCGATGTAGTTCGGGTATGTGCAAGGCCGGTTTCGCCGGTGACGACGCACCACGAGCTGTCTTCCGTAAGTTCAACCCCACAGAATCTGACACCCCTCCTTTGCGAAGGCCGCCATCCCACCAACCCTTGCGTCGGATGGCTTCCCCTCTTTTGCTTGGCTAGAAACCTTGAATGCGAGGATCAAATAACTGACTTAAATTCAACAGCCTCCATTGTCGGTCGTCCCCGTCACCATGGGTAAATAATTCCCCCCTTTCTTTTTGGCTTTTGGGCACATACGCCATGCAGCCAATCTGATCCCCAACGAATACAAAAATACTAACATGGACGCAGTATCATGATTGGTATGGGTCAAAAGGACTCCTACGTTGGTGATGAGGCACAGTCCAAGCGTGGTATCCTCACACTCCGTTACCCCATTGAACACGGTGTTGTCACCAACTGGGACGACATGGAGAAGATCTGGCACCACACCTTCTACAACGAGCTCCGCGTTGCCCCCGAAGAGCACCCCATTCTCTTGACCGAAGCTCCTATCAACCCCAAGTCCAACCGTGAGAAGATGACCCAGATCGTGTTCGAGACCTTCAACGCACCCGCCTTCTACGTCTCCATCCAGGCCGTTCTGTCCCTGTACGCCTCCGGTCGTACCACTGGTATCGTTCTCGACTCTGGTGACGGTGTTACCCACGTCGTCCCCATCTACGAGGGTTTCTCTCTGCCCCACGCTATCTCGCGTGTCGACATGGCTGGCCGTGATTTGACCGACTACCTGATGAAGATCCTCGCTGAGCGTGGTTACACTTTCTCCACCACTGCCGAGCGCGAAATCGTCCGTGACATCAAGGAGAAGCTCTGCTACGTCGCTCTCGACTTCGAGCAGGAGATCCAGACCGCTTCCCAGAGCTCCAGCCTCGAGAAGTCTTACGAGCTTCCTGATGGACAGGTTATCACTATCGGCAACGAGCGCTTCCGTGCTCCTGAGGCTCTGTTCCAGCCAAACGTTCTTGGTCTTGAGTCTGGCGGTATCCACGTCACCACCTTCAACTCTATCATGAAGTGTGATGTTGATGTCCGTAAGGATCTGTACGGAAACATTGTCATGGTAAGAAAAGGTTTTCCCAGTTAAACTTACAACGTCCCACTAACATCCTTTTAGTCTGGTGGTACCACCATGTACCCCGGTATCTCCGACCGTATGCAGAAGGAGATCACTGCTCTTGCTCCTTCTTCCATGAAGGTCAAGATCATTGCTCCCCCCGAGCGCAAGTACTCCGTCTGGATCGGTGGATCCATCCTGGCCTCCCTGTCGACCTTCCAGCAGATGTGGATCTCGAAGCAGGAGTACGACGAGAGCGGTCCTTCCATCGTCCACCGCAAGTGCTTCTAAGCTTCTTGCTGCACTTTTCTACTCGTATTCACTCGTACTTTCCTGGTGTATCAAAAAGCAGGATGGAGGCACCGGTGGATTGCAAGCGTTGTTGGACTCGCATTATCAAGCGGATAGCCTGAAAATGGAATCTCGATTTTAGTGGAATAGAGTCGATCGTTTTTTTTTTGTTACTCTTTACCTTACTCTTTATCTCGATCTTCCTATCCATCCATCTCTGCTTTGAGAAACATTTTACCATTGCCCTCCATTTTTTTTCCTCTTCATTCGAATTTGCTGTCCCGTCCGCCTCTGATTGTTTGTCTGGACGGGTCTCTGATGCTGCGGTGACAACTGGGTACCTGTAGGGCATATGGAGTTGGTTGGCTCCAGGGATAGGTTGCGTTTTCCTTTTCTCTTGACGTCTCCATCGTCCGTCTTTGTTCTAGCCTGTCTTCGGCTAGATTGCCCGACTTTATCCGTAGTTTAACATGACTCTGACTTCGAATATTCCATGCACTGCTTTTTCTGTATTGTAGAAATGCTATCGAGAGATTTGGCGCTTGTAATCGTGGATGCATTACTGACTTTCAAACATTACATCAGACCTTTATCACCGATATATATCTCGTCTGACATTCAACCGGATATACTGGGAATAGGAACAATATAGCAATCTTGGATATATAAACGATCTTGACTCACTGCGCACATATATTCAAGACAAATCGTCAGTGGAACAGCGCATGATTCACCGATATATTTGTCAGATTCTCGATCATATAACTAGTTGTAGGAAGGATTAGACACCCGGATATGTATATGAATGAGATTCTTTCCAATATATATATTTTCATGCATGTAGGAAATCGGCGTTAGGTCGGGACACATCCAAAAGCCCTATGTTATAAAGGGCAGAGAAGAAAGACGGGGAATACGAAGAACCAGAAAAATAAACAGTAACAAAAAAAATCTATAAGATATGTAGATAACCCAGGCAAATCATTTTCTCCTTCCATATATAAAAAGCATCACGCATCAACATCACCATCAATATCAAATTTTAACGTCAGGATCGTGAATATTACGCAGACCAAGACTCAAGTCCAGACAGCACACAGCCCTCTTCACCCTCGGCGCGAGCACGCAGCTCACCAACGCGGTAGACAGACTCACCAGCAGCCTCGAAAGTCTGACGGATAGCAGCCTCGTGGGCGGGGTCGACGGCAATGATCATACCAACACCACAGTTGAAGGCACGGGCCATCTCAGCGGAGGAGACGTTACCGGCACGCTGGAGCCAGGTGAAGACAGAAGGCTGGGCCCAGGTGCTAACGTCGACCTGAGCAGTGAGGGTGGCGGGGAGCATGCGGGGGATGTTCTCAGTGAGACCACCGCCGGTGATGTGGGCCAGACCCTTGATGGCAGAGCCGTGAGTGTTGAGTGCGCCGAGGATGGACTTGACGTAGATGCGGGTAGGGGTGAGGAGGGCACGGCCGACGGAGACGCCGGCGTCGAGACCGGGCATGGAGAAAGGTGCGGGGTCAGTGTAGCTCAGGCCGGCACGCTCGACGATCTTCCGGACGAGAGAGTAGCCGTTGGAGTGGGGGCCGGACGAGCCGAGGGCGAGAAGGACATCGCCGGAGCGCATGTTTTCTGTGTGCGGGAGGATGGCACGAGCGTTGTCGCCCGTAGTGTTGATAGCGCCGACGGCGGCACCGACGGCGTCGTAGGAGTCATCGACGAAGAGGCCGGGCATCTCAGCGGTCTCGCCGCCGATCAGGGCGCAGCCGGCTTGGACACAGCCCTCGGCAACACCGGTGACGAAAGCCGCAGCGGTGGGCACGTCAAGGTGACCGCAGGAGTAGCAGTCCAGGAAGAAGAGAGGCTCGGCACCCTGGACGACGAGGTCATTGACGTTCATGGCGACGAGGTCGATACCGACGGTGTCGTGGATGCCGATTGCGTGGGCGATCTTGAGCTTGGTGCCGACTCCGTCAATGGCTCCGATTAGGGTGGGCGAGTGAGGGTGGTAGGCGGAGTTGGCAGCGGGCAGAGAGAAGAGGCCGCCGAAGCCACCGATGACGGCGTCAGTGCCAGGGCGTTTGGTGCGGCGGACGGAGCTCTTGATCTGGTTGACGAGCTCGTTGCCGGCATCGATAGAGACACCGGCCTGGGCGTAGGTGAGCGAGGTGTTAGCGGTCTGGCGGAACGCGCGGTGGGCAATGTCCTTGCGGTAGAACATGTCCTCGAAGCTGATGGTCTTGATGCCCTCGTAACTCTTAGCGACAGCCTCCTCAAGGGTTGAGGCGGTGGCAGTGGAGGCGATTACACGGCCCCCAGAGGTCTGCAACTCGTTGCCAGAAAGAGTTGTGCCAGCGTGAAAGATGAGGGTGCCAGCAGGCGCGGGGGCCAGAGTGATGGTCTTGCCCTTGGCATAAGCGTTGGGGTAGCCGCCGGCGACAGCAATGACGGTGGTAGAGAAGTTGGGCTCGATCTTGATCGAGACACCGTCCAGCCAGTGGTCGGCACAGGCCACCATGATCTGTGCAAGATCGGTGTCCTTGCTGAGCAGAGGCAGCAGAGTTTGGGTCTCTGGGTCTCCACCGCGGACGTTGTATTCAAGAACCTTGGGTCCGTTCTTGGTCATCATAAGACCGGTGAACAAGATACCAACGAAGGGGAAGCCTAGACAATAATTAGGAACATGCTTTGGGAAATGCATTTTTGATCAAACGTACCATCCTTTCGCATTCCGTCAACGGAAGGCTGAATGATGGTCCGGTCAATCTCATCCACAACTTCTTTCGGTGCAATGCGCGTAGGCGCATAGCAGCCCATGCCACCAGTGTTGGGACCCTGGTCGCCATCGAAGATGCGCTTGTGGTCCTGCGCTGGAGGAAGCGAACGAATAGTATAACCGTCACTGAAAGTGAGGATACTCAGCTCATCACCCTCCAAGTACTCCTCAATCACGACCTCATCGCCAGCCTTGCCGAATTGGTGGTCCAGCATCATTTCCTTCAATGCCTTGTGGGCTTCCTCTTTGGTAGTGGGGATGATCACACCCTTACCACCAGCCAGACCATCAGCCTTGATCACCACATTGTGCGAAACGGAGTCGAGGTAGCGACGTGCGGACTCGTAGTCAGAGAAGTTTCCGAATTCGGCGGTGGGGATCTGATGGCGCTGCATGAAGTCCTTGGAGAAAGTCTTGGAGCCCTCCATGCGGGCAGCAGCCTTGGAGGGACCGAAGCATCGAATGCCGACTGTTATTGTGAGGCATTGTCAGAATTATTCAAAGTGATTGGTATACGGGAAAAAAACAGCCCAAAAAAAAGAAGAAAAAAAGAAAAAGTTGACTCACCAGCCTGGAAGTAACCCTGGATGCCATCAACGAGAGGTGCCTCGGGGCCTGGTACCACGAGGTTCACCTGGTTCTTCTGTGCGAAAGCCACGAGGCCGGGGTAGTCGTCACCCTTGACATTGGCATTGGTGATCTTGCTGTTGGTACCCAGGCCTGTGCCACCGTTTCCGGGAGCGACATAGACAATGTCGACCAAGGGGGACTCGCTCAGCTTCCAGGCGTAGGCATGCTCACGGCCACCATTGCCGACAATAAGGATGCGCAATTGTTCGGAGGCCATGGTTGGAGAAGCGTCTCGACTATGGTGGTGTTAGCAATTAGTATATAGGAACTCCGCGGGGTATTTAGTGCCCCTCAGTCAAGGAAACTGAGTCTTGAGCAATGGAACAGGGCACACAATTGGGAAAGTCTTGATCATTAGAGAATTCAGACTTTACTCACCTCACAGAGACCTGAGAAGCAACTTCCAAGGTTGTATGCGGGAATGGGAAGTTCGAAGATGTTAAACTTTCAACTTTTTTTCTGCCCTCCGGCTGGGTGTTTCTCCGACCCCAGAATTCTACCCAGCGATCTCGGCCGGTGAGATAAAATATTCTATAGTTCTAATTCAAGGATAGATTAATGGGTTTGAGGTTTGAATGGACTTGACAGCTTAGGATTGATTTTATATGTCTTATATTTAGTGTTAAAAGATAAGAGTGCAGGATTCTATACAATTGCATTGCGTAACTCTTGTATGTTGTACAATATAGTCTAAGAGACATGGATTTTGTAGTCATTGACTCATACTATAGTATGCTTAGTTCAATTGAAATATGAAGTATATAAAAAAATAAAACAAAACATCCAAACCTCCTACTGTCGTCTCATCGTTTCCACTATATTTCTCCCCGATATAGAATATCGACACCTCAGGCATACAGGCGAAGGCAACAAGGCAACGAGATAACAGAAAGGCGGTGACCCCAATCTCCGGGCAGAAAAAAAAACCGGAGAGGCAATTCTGAGGTTAGCCCGGTGGCTTATTGACGGTTTTTATGAATTCTCGAATCCTCGAGTCGACAACATTTCGGGGACTTCTACATTTTTATACCCTTTCCCAAATTAATTGTCGACATTTGACCTGAATGCTTCGGACTTATTTGCGGTCTGTGTCAGGCCCTTTAAGCCGACATGTCTGTCTCTCTTGTCGGCCGCGCCCTGGCGCGCTCGGTTTGCGCCAGTTCCACCGCATATCTGCACTCCGTACCAGTGCAGGTGAAATAGAGTCGAAGATCAATTCAATCGACGCGTCGAGCGAGCCTTCAGTGCCGCTACCGCCCAGTGTATGTCCTTCCATCCGAAGTACAACGTGAGAGAAGTTCTGACAGAGTGTGCTATAGGGCCAGATCCAAGACACAAAAGATGCCGCCTCGTCTAAACCTCAGAAACCCCAGCCGTCAAAACAACCGAGAGAGCTCAATGCTTTGATATGGCAGGGGATGTCTGTCGCACAAAAAAGTAACTACAAAAAGCGGCATTACTTGGACTACAAAGCGTTCCAGAAGTCAATTATAGCCGGCAGAGACCTTACATTCTGGGAGGCATACCAGTTGGAACTGGGGCGGGCGAAAGCAGCACTAGATCCCACCCTGTCAGAGACCGACCCGTCAAAGGCAGCACCGCTAGAAGCAGCCCGGGTGGAAGCAGAAAAAGTCAAGGCCTTGCGGACAGCGGATATACAAGCCAAACGACAAGAAGGAAGGGCCAAGGCTAGGGAGAGAACACGCTTGGCCAATGCCAAGATTCCAACAGACGGACCAGCAGATACGCCAGCGATCAGTGAACCCAACAACAGCACGCTCAACTTGAAGTCCACTAGCAACGTAGTTGCCCAAATATTGGACGCCGGCTCTAAGAACGACATTGCAAGTTCGAATGAGCCAATACCCAAGCCGAAAGCGGATAATCCAGTACCCAAGCAGAAGGTGGATAATTCAGCACCCAGGGAGAGGGTGTATAATCCAGCACCCAGGGAGAAGGTGGATAATCCAGCACCCAGGGAGAATGGTTATAGGCCAGCATTCAGGGACGATGACGAATCCCTTGATCTTATCAGAAAACACATGACATCTAAATATCGCGGGTCTCTTCACTCAACGGAGCAGAGCCTAAAAGGTGAGTTCTGAACCGATATAACTGTTGAATGTGAGCTAATCTTCCACCCAAGAGGTGCCTGTCACCGTGCCTCCTGTCCCACGCGTCGCCTTTGGTCTCGACCGAGTGCTTTTCAAGTGAGTTGCCAAGTCTATCCTATCACTGATCGATATACTAAGAGCAGACAGTCCCGGTGTCTACCAGCTACGTGACCCTCGGACTTCAGTCTACAATTTCGATCCCTACCTGGACCAGATCATGCCCGTGACGGAATTTGACTTTAGTACCTTGAAGCCGTACATCACCTCTTCAGAAGATGTGACGGCTTGCAAAATGACCAAGGAAAATCAGAAGAAGTACTACGGCTCGTCGTCGAGCATGACTTCAGTTCTCGCTCATTTCCATTATCTTCTGTCCGCGTGGCGGCCTGTCGATACTAGCAAAATTACTCGGGGTTTCGACGACCCTCTGAGGACGTTCACCCGTCTCCTTCGAGCACCGACTGCTATGTTCCTCCGTTATAAGCCGGAGGATGATATTTACGCCATTGATGCGGACAAAGAATATGACCACGCTAATATTCTTATGAACCTGGGCAAGTCAATGGAGAAGCAACTCACGATGCCAAAGGATCAATTTGAGCGCTACCGCCGCAGTGATGCGAACAAGATCACTGCCGAGGAAGAAGCAACCACCCCGGAGTCCTACCACTACAGCACCCTAGGCAAATTCCTCATGCGATCGCAGCTCGACGCCTATGATCCCAGACTGCCAGGCACTGGCATGTTCGACTTGAAAACCCGTGCGGTGGTTTCGATCCGCATGGAATCCACGGAGCACGAGCGCGGGATGGGCTATGAAATCCGACGCCGCTTTGGCAAGTGGGAGTCTTACGAACGCGAATACTTCGATATGATCCGCGCCGCCTTCCTCAAGTATTCCCTGCAGGTGCGCGTCGGCCGCATGGACGGCATCTTCGTCGCATATCACAACATCGAGCGTATCTTCGGTTTCCAATACATCCCTCTCCACGAGATGGATCAGGCTTTGCACGGCACACCAAATACCTCACTCGGAGACAAAGAATTCGAACTGAGTCTCGGCCTGTGGGAGAAGATCCTGGACAAGGCCACGAAGAAGTTCCCCAAGAAGTCTCTGCGTTTCCACTTTGAGACCCGCGACGGTCCCACCCCCTACATGTTGATCGTCGCGCAGCCGGTCACGGAAGAGCAAATCGAGGCCATTCAAACAAAGAACAAAGCCCACATCGATGCCATCCAGGACCGCCTTCTCAACCCAGACCAATATGTCGACGGCCATATCCCGGAGACAGCCGTGGCGACCGACGAAGAATCCCTCTACCCAGAAGAGGAGTCAGCCAAAGACGACTCCCTGTTCACAGGAGAAGGGCTACTTGAACCCGAACCTACCTATCTAGAGGTGGATTCAACGGAACCCAATCCTTTCTCAACGGAATCAGATCTCGAGTCAACGGAATCCGAATCCATCTCTCTAAAGGACGCTACCCCAGTAGAATCCCTGTCCGACGAGCTCTTCCCGAAAGAGGCCGACGAAGACGAATTCGATGCCGAAGCCGAAGCCGAAGCCGAAGAACTCAAGCCCCTGTTCGAGATGCCCGCCGAACCCAAAGTCAAACCAACCAAGCGCGTACCCAGGCGCCCTCTTCCCCCCATCGGCGACTACGAGGAGAACATTCTGGGCATGACACTCACCATGAATAACAAGGTGAATGGCGTTCCAGTGCAGCGGCCGACGTGGTTCACGTCGAGCGACAAGTGGACGATTGACTACGAGCTTAGCCAGCTCTCTGTGGAGGAGAGCAACAATGTTCTGAATGGGATCAAGCACCGTCGCAGTGTGGCGTTGAAAAAGAACGTGCAGGATCATGATGCAGGTTTCTTCGCCGTTTTGAAGAAGGTCACTGAGAGAGGACGTGCTTGGCGGAAGCGTCTAGATCAAAAGGATCGTGAGCGTGGGGTTCTTGTTTATAAAGATTCTTGTGATATGTGATGTTCGACTAGGTTCTCAAGGTATTTGGGAGAGGATTGGTGGTGAGATGGGAATACCTTTTGTATAGTATCAGATTAATCTTCTCCCATTTGTACTGTATTTGAATGGGCTGGATTTATTCGTGGCGTTGTTTTTTTACATAGATTGAATGCTTTTTCGTTGGGGATGTTCGTTAATCTTATGCATATACAGAAAGGGTGGTTGTATTTTATAGCGTCCAATTCACTTAAACTACTCAGTCTTCAAGAGGAAACCAACCAGAAAGGAACATTAGTGTTTTAATGCCTATCTGCACGGTGTTCAATCCCCAGAGCGAGGAACAACCGCAAATAAAACAACACAATAAAATATCAAACAGCCCAAGCCCCAGACCCAATAAACATTAGCCATGAATTCACGCACGAGCGTCACTAACCCACAAAATGAGGACGCTTTCCAATAAGAGCAACAAAACAAAGAACAGGCCAAGGACACGATAACACAGATAGGAAGATGTTGGCACAGAAATGGAAATGGAAATGAAATGAGTATGGAACGCCCGGAGAATGCGGTGCCTTGTAAAAATAAATTGCAACGCCAGGGTATCAGTGCCGACTGGCCAGTTTGGAGAAATGGGAATTCGGATGGGGGCGGGTGGGTTAATGCGTTATGAGTTAATGAGTTATGAGTTAATGAGTAAGATAAAAATGGCTCACAGGGAAGGGTATGCTAGCGAAACCTGGGTGTGGTTCGTATATATACCGCGAGAGCCAGGTTCGTTTCGTTTCGTGTTGGGTGAGACGTGTAGGATTCTGTACAGGTAGAAGGGGCGGTATTTGTGTGGGTGAGGGTGTAAGGAAGGCTCTAGAGCCCTCCCAAGTCAAGCTTCGGTGGTGTCCAGTCCAGCTGAGGCGGCTTGTCGTCGTTGACACACACGGGTGAGGGGCGCACTGCATCCGCACGGCGACGTTCCCTCAACGCGGTGCCACTGAGAAATCCTCTTAGGGTAGATGAGGCGACACCGTAGGCGCTTCGTGTACTGCCGGCGCTTATCGAGGCATTACTAGAAGAACTGCGTCCGCTGCGCACGCTCTCTGCTTTCTTGACTGCTGGAGGCACGGCTGGAACCGGGAGAGCTAGGAGGGAGGCCGATGAACTATGACTGGATGGAGTGAAGTGTGCAGCAGCGGCGGTATGAGGGCGGCGTGTATTGGATGAAATGCGTCTTGTTTGGAATGAAGTGGACTCGATGTATGACGAGGACTGGGATGGGGTGTCGGATGCCTCTGAAAGTCGGATGACAGCAGGAGGCTCGTCTAGGAGCGACGGTGGTCGAATCTCATCTGCCGACACGGACACGTCGAATTTGAAATTGTCAAACATCGTGCTCAGGCTCGCCGCTGTTGCGGGTCGTCCAATGCTGGCGGAATCATCATCAACTTCCTCAATCCCATGGGCAATGTTGTAGTTGCGGAGGAGATATCGATTGAGCCGAGAGACTTCCGTGTCCCATCTCTCGTTCAGAGACTGCAAGACTAGTTCAACGTTGTGGCTGGCGAATGGAGAGTTTTCCAATGCTGAGGCGACACTAGGAGGCGGTGCTTTGCTCAGTCTGTGCCCTTGCCCTCCTTGGCCCACGGTCATCGCTGCATACAGAGAACGACGGACCGAGTGGCCCGTGGAACCTTGGTTGCTGTTGCCCGTCTCCCATCTGACATTATCAACCTCTCGGCGTACTTTGTCCAACGACAGGGCTCGGTCCCGATCCATGCAGGAGAGAGTGAGAAGGGAGCGGTTGCACCGAAGGCCGTTAACCAACACCGTAAAGGACTGCAGATTGATATCATTGTTCTCACAATGTACTTCACGTAGCGTATCATTCTCCTCTAAGACCGAGGCAAGGGTATTCGCACCTTGAAGACCGAGTTTCTGGTGTTCAATTCTCAGAACCTTTAAAGATGTGTTCTTCTTCAGGCCGGTCAGTGCAAGATTAAGACCAATGCCGAAGCGTGCAACATCGAGGTGCGCGTTATCACCGCTAATGTCCAAAGCCTCAAGAGTCTCATTCTCCTCCAGCATCACCTGCAGCGATCGGCAAGTCTCAGGGCTAGCATCGTATGGGAGGGAAGCCTTCGAGATATCCAAAAATTTGAGAGTGCTGTTCTTTCGAAGTGAATCCACCAGCTCACGGAAATGGTCTTCTTTCTTGAAATCAATCATACGCATTGACAGATGCGAGGGGGTCTGATTATTGGCAATAGCGTTAAAAACGTGAGAACAGCCGTTGTCTATACGGTTCTCATTGACATGCAGGTGGAGACTGCGCGGGGAATCAGGTTCACTAGACATCGACTGCATAAACATAGCCACATCCTCTCCAGTCAGACCACACTGATCAAGACGAAGCACGCGAAGGTTTCGAGAGCGATCGCTAGCTAGGTAAGTAGCAATGGCATCCACGGTCTCGCGGTTCAGAACCGTCCGACTGAGAGCCAGCTCTTCGAGTCGCCAGTTGAACAGCATTTCGGCCGTGAGGAGGGGGTCGGTGCCAGAGGTCCGTGAGATGCGAGATAAGTTGATTTTGCGGATTTGTCCAAAATAGCCAATGTATTGCTGGAGGACGTCGGGATTCAATCGGCCTTGCACGCCTGATATGTTGATCGCCTCGAGTGTCGATTCTTGTGCGACGATAGTCGACAGAAGAAGATCTAGGTCATGCACGGATAATCCACAGTCTCCAACTTCTAAAGCTCGCAGGTGACTACGCCTTTGCGAAGCCGCATCGACAAGATAGTCTAAATCAGACTCACCCAGCTTGATACCGTTAAGCACAACCCAGTCCACGCTGGTCAGTTCTCGGCGACACACGGGGAAGATCGCTTCTGGAATCCCACAGCCTGGATCACGAGTACCCTTGTCGAGAGTTGGAGTCGGTATCCGTGTAAGGCAGTAAGAGAAGTCGAGTCGGCGAAGCCATTTGCTCTTCAGAGCTAAAGCTCGCACCTCTTGCGAGAGAACTGTCAGATGCGTCTGGCCTGGAATGTGCACGGAGGCGCCTCCTCGGTCAAGATGAACGTCAGAGTCCACCCCATGAATATCACGAAGGCCCTGCAATGCATCCAGATTGACCCCGCGGAACGAGATTGAGCGGAAGAATTCATTATAGCGAAGTGCGCGCATGACAGCGATGAGTTCTAAGGCGTTGTACCGCGTAGTTTTCGGGGAAGCAGGCTTCAGCAGGCGGAAGCATGGAGCGTCCTCGCATTCCTGGTCGATTGTATATCGTATATTTGACGTGTCGATGTCATAACTGGCGGAATAGGCGACCAAGGTTCGGTCGAAGCATCCATAATCTTCATCTAAAGCAACAGGCGGGAAATTGTCGTCATTTTGCAGCTCTTTCGGAACCACGAATTCGTATGGCTGTCTTACCCACAATGGACGAAGGTATTCAGTGTGTTGTCGGATCCAACATGCGATTTCAACGGAATGAACAGAGGCCAAAAACACGTTAAATGATTTCTTGAGAGGAATCCTAAAGATCAGATGCAGGCTGTCGTCACCGTACTCCATCGACAAACCAGTCAGGTTCATCAGACCAAATGAAGTACCAGCCTCCCAGTCTGACAGGGATACGACCGATGATCGATTGGTTGTCTTCTGCATGGGTAGCAGATGCAGCTTGTGTGCGCCAATGGCAAGATAGCAGCCCGTGGGCGACAGCTTGGTCAGGTCATCAGAGGAAGAGCGGGTGATTGACTTGCTGGATGCGATTTGAATGACTCGGAACATGCGGAACACCTCCGGGTCGTAATCTCGCTCGTGCTCTAGCATACGAGTTACATACTCAATCGATCCCTTGCTAAATGGCATTGGACAATTTGCTCTCGCCATCTGGGCGGCGTGACGGATGCCTACCATCCAAAGGTTTAATTCTTGCAAATCAGATGTCTGCATTTGCACCAATGTGGCCTTGTTTGTGCGCTCATCGAGATAGGCTACTTCGACCGATGGTGACAATCGTGCATCTTCCAACATGTAGACCGCGATTATGCTGTTTAGTGGGATTCCGGCAGTTGAATCGCCAGAGGCCATGAATTGCATATCCTGCAGAGAACTGACTGAAGCCACCGATTGGCGATGGGAAGGCGCAGGCCGGGTATAAGAAGCGGGGATCGAAGCAAAGACATCCGCGGCTTTGCCTTGATTCTTAAAGCGAATGAGGTGGGTATCCGTCAGGACCAAATAATGACTCTTCTTTCTCCACATGCCTCCAGTCGTCTGAACTTCCCCGTGGTGGAGGATTGCCGATGACCAGATCCCATTTCGGGGAGTGGGCATGGTTTGCTCGTCCATCATCGAGCCGACGGAGGGACTGAGAGTTTCATCGTCTTCCCAAGAGTGCAATGACCTCAGAGATCCAAAAACCGAGGTGCGCTTTTTCTGCATCGACTTCCTCCGCGGACGAGGGGTATCCATGACCGGTGTGGATGGTATGCCGCCGGCGGTGTCGGAGCCTGCCGTCTCAGGGCGGCGGTTATTCGATCCATCAGACCCTCTGTTCGGACTGTGGGACCGGCCGAAGAAGCTAGAATTGCGTCGACCTTTCTTATCGCGGGTCAAGGTATCATCCGAGGGTGTTCGGGTATGGATCGGAGGTCGAACGGTGCTCGATAGTGTGAGGGATGGACTGAACACGCTCAGGCTCTTTCTTCGTTGTCGTTTGCCGATAATTTCAGCCATGTCTGGGTCGGTAGGGCGGACTAGTGGTACGAAAGCAGGGGGAGTTGCGTGAGGTGGAAGAGTAGCGCGAGTGCTAGTACTGAGAAAGGAAGCTTATCTCGACGACCTCAACGTCGTTCGTACTAGGGATCAATTAGCCGTGTGAAGAGTCATGACGGGGGAATAAGGTGTGAGCAGGAAGAAGGGAGGGGAGCCAGAATGAGGGGGCAGGTCGCACATACTACAGATCGTCACAGCGCCATGAGAAGCAATTAGCATACAATTGCTAAGATGGGAAATTGTTCCCTATATCTAAGCGCAGACAACAGTCAGGAAGCTGTCAACAATGCGATGGTTGCGGAAGGGGGGAATCCACAATATGCACAGGATCTGATGTGATTCAATCGCTTCACATAAGAAGGAGGCCTGATTGAATGCGTCAAATGAAAACAGCAAAATCCACTAGAGGGATAGTCGGAAAGATGGAAAAAGGAGGAAATAGAGGGGATGGACGGATGCAGTCAGGTCCAACTGTATCAACTGGAGATGTTTCAGCTGTGGCTTTTTTTCTTCTAGGGTTTTAATTTATTTTTAATTTATCGTCATTCTTTTACTTTAGAGATCGCTTATTTATATCTCGAAATCTGAGGTGGCGCCGAAAAGGACCGCCAGACGGCCGTGCGAAGGGGGAAACGTGAACGCCTGATGGTTTAGGTGTCAACGTCTGGATCAGCCTGATTTTAAGCCGGCAGAAAGTAACAGGTACATACCTGTTACTATGATAGAGACCTTCACAAGCAGGTACCTGACCGTGGAATATGGGAAATAGCAGGTAGATTCATTACCCGTGGATGAATCAGAGATTGTACAGTGGGAATAGCTTCAATTCTAGTAATTCCTACATACACAGTATGGAGCGGTGTCGAAAGCGGTCTGCAATCAGGCGTAATTCAGGCATCAGCCCCGAACAACATGGCATCCGGCTGATAGTGATCATTACAACTGCTGATCCTGAATGAACTTCGTCACCGATGACGCCAAGGTGTCTGGGGATATTCCCCCTGATTGCTATTGTGATCTCTCTTTCACGTGGGCCCAAGAGATCAATACCCCTTCGGAAGCAGTGCCATAATCGCCGATCATTCCTTTAGGGGTGGATCCGGAGAACCTATGATGCTATGTTGTCAATTGAGTGTAGATCGTATAATGGGGATGAACCGAACGACGAACGATGACCGGGTAGGCCGGGCTATAGTACTTCATACTCTGGACAACGTAGCTCCCAGGGTGTTCTGTAGTACAAAGAAAGACCAATGATCAATATGTCGAGGGTTAGTCTAATGCAATTGATCCCTGTAGTTCCGACTCTATCGGCACTATCATGTCTAGTGCAGCGCCTCTTACGTGCTCTTCGTATTAGAGATGGACTAGAGCATCGGTAAAGCCTAATACTCTCGCCAAAGCCAGTATATAGTCCGGTCATACAATAGCCCAGTCATAGACATTGTACAACTATTGGACGGTTGATAGTTGACATATAGTATCTTGCCTTTGTTGAATCATCTAATACCCCCGGTAATAATAGCGCTTGGTGTTCGACATATGACTGCCCGAACGACCCGGGATTTTCATGATATACTTTGTACTGATCATCCTCACCATGTTCATCCGCGTAGAACCGGTTGGCTTCAATTATTCCGGGATTTTGGGCTAGAGCCTTCTGGGTTTGGGTGATTACCTGTTTGTCCGGCTTGTGCCCTAAAAAGGGTCGACACTTGCTACAAGGTCATGCAATACACCCTGACTAGTGATAAGCAACGGTCGACTCACCTTTCAACATTGCGCATGTGGCTTTTACGAGTTCTCAAGAGCGATCTAGATTTTCTATGAATCCAGAAGTCTTCTACGCTCATTGTGCTGGATATGTCTAAGACCGCGCCACGTGATCTACGGAGTACGGTGAGCAACTCTTGACGAGCTGACGAGGGCTACAAGTATTCGCCTCAATTCCGAAAGACCATGCAGGGTTGGAAAATGACGAGAAATGAGATTCAGCTCATCCGTGTTCCGCCAAAGCGGCGTAAATGTTGTGTCCGGTGGAGAGATCCAAGATCCAAGTTCCGTCCAAACACCAAGTTTACATCGTTGCAAGATCTAGTGGATGTCTCCCAAAGCTCTTCGAGTCTTTACAACATATTACCGACGATGTCCCCCCGCCCGTTCAGCCTCCAGTCGCTCCGTGCGTTTAATCCGTCTCATCAGCTCGATATACTCGGTCACGCGTTTCTCTTGCCAGATACAACCACCCAGCGTCATAGCTATAACCTGCAAAAAGACCTTGAACTGCGGCGTCAGACCGCGGTAGACACGGGACCCCGGGGATATCCAGCTTGAGAAGCCCTCTAAGGGGCGATGGAAGAGTCGTGAGCGGAGGTAGTCGCGGGAGAATATGTTAGGCCGTGGACGGGGTTGTGTCGGGGCATATGCGGTGGGTGGACTTGGTGCGGAGAAGACGAAGGGGTGGGGCAGGATGAGGATCATATGAGCCAAGATGGACACGGAGCCAAACTTGAGGATATTAGTGCTTGCTCTGGGACGTCACGGAAGAGACGATTGGAGGTCCGGTTGCTTACGCGGAGCGCGCCGGTTAGGAAGCCTTGGGCGGCTATCCAGGTGATTTCCTCTGGGGGTTCGACATCGGCTCTGTGATTAGACGGTGGTGGCATTCTGATATGTCCGTTGTAAGTTTACGGTAAACCAGAGGGAGGGAATTAGATGGAAGTCGGATCTTATCGAGGCCGAGAACCAAAGTAAAGCAAAGTACGGTGTAGACAATGCCGAAGGAAGATGTTTCAGACCCCGAAGGCAATACAAAAAATTGATCTCAAAGTCAAGAATAAAAAGCCTGGACCAGCCAGTGTCTTAAAACCCGCCAACCTCAGGTCGAGTGTAGTTCTACGAAAGTGCGGATCAACGATTCTTCCGCGACGAGTCAGACAAAAAAGAAATCCGATTATCTCCCACCTGGGCATCTACCAAACACCGACTCAATCCAATTTGCCAATTCGCCCTACACCAATCCCTAAACCCACAATGTCGCTCCCCGCGCGCACAGCGACCATCTCGCGGTCCACCAACGAGACCAAAATCCAAATCTCCCTCTCGCTAGACGGCGGCGTCCTCCCACCCTACGAACCATCAGCCCACTTCCCCGCCCCAACAGACCCCAAAGAAGCTGAGGCTTCCAAAAAAGGCATCGTGCCACCCAAGGACGCCGGCCATGCGACACAATTCACCCCGACGCAGCAGATCACCATCAGCACGGGCATCGGGTTCTTGGACCACATGCTGCACGCGCTGGCAAAGCACGGCGGGATGAGTCTTGCAGTTCGGGCGAAGGGTGATTTGTACAGTGAGTTTACAGATACAACAATATGGAATAGCAATAGCAATGACAATACTAACTCCCGCTCAGTCGACGACCACCACACAACAGAAGACACCTTCCTCGCACTAGGCGAAGCCTTCACAGCAGCACTCGGCGCGCGACAATCTCTCGAGCGATTCGGTCGCGGCGACGCGCCTCTCGACGAGGCGCTCTCGTGGGCGGTCATTGACCTCTCCAGTCGGCCGTGGGCGGTTATCAACCTTGGCTTCCGGCGCGAGAAGATCGGCGACTTGAGCACGGAGATGATCACGCATGGTCTGCAGAGCTTTGCGCAGGCCGCGGGCGTGACGTTGCATGTTGGTTGCACTTATGGTGATAATGACCACCACCGCGCGGAGAGTGCGTTTAAGGCGCTTGCTGTTGCTATTCGCACGGCTTGTAAGCGTAGGGTTGCGGGTGATGTTGGTGCTGGTGATGTTGTTAGTACTAAGGGTGTTTTGTAAGGGGTTTGGATATTAAAATTTGTGTAATGAATGAGATGAGATATACAAGGTGGTTTACTATACCATGTTACTTAGTACCCATTATAGACGTGCAGTGAAATGAACTTCATGTAATTCTATACCATTCCTATTCCCACAAACCATAATCATCGTATCCAAACACATTCAAACCGAAGAACCAGCTCCGAGCCACAATTCAACCAAACCACAATCTAAACACCAATAGCCTCAACAGCCCTCTCCCAATACTCTTTCCTCTCATCCGTAACAGAAGTCCCCACACAATCCGAGATATACCGCTGCCACCCGGTCTCAGAGCCATCAGCCAGCGCAGCCCGCACCTCGTTCGAGCACTGCGTAGTCAAGAACCAAGCACCAGAGCCGAAGTCCGTCGCACCGTCGTTGCGCAGGAGATCCAGTAGTTCAGCAGGGTCGTTGACGGTGGGGAGTTTGTCTTTCAGGGCTGGCAGGGACGAGGCGTATTTTTTGTTGAAGGAGGGGGATTGCATGTTTCGTGCTGGGAAGATAAAAGAATATGGTTAGTATATGTACATTGTATACACAAGATGGATATAGATGTGTATATGGATGAGGTTAGATGAACTCACTACCCTGCCCAGCAACACCCGGGAAATGATTCTTGTTATATTTGAAATCGCCGCTTTCAAACGCCATCAAGCTGATTATGGCGGCTTGTTCGGCTTTCGAGGTTACGTTGTACGTGTCGAAGGACTGCGAGGTGAACTTTGCGGCTTGTTTTGCCGTGGCGCATTCGCCTGCTGCTGGGGCGTCGGTGCAGGATTCGGAAGCAGGGGCGATGGTGACGAGTTGGGATTCTGTTAGGGCTGCGTTGCGCTTGCGAACCAAGAGGGGTGTTGCGGTTGTTTGGAGGGTGAGGGTTAGGGTTAGAGTGAGGAGGAGGGTTTGGAGGTGCATTTTGGAGGTTATTGTAGTAAGAATGGCGATATGTTAAGTAACTATATCGTGTAGGGACTGAATGTCAAAGTCAAGAGGCAAGGACTATGAATGGTTGTTATAGATGATAGTATAGAAAGAGATACTGGTTCTGTGCAAAGAGCAGCACGGTAGATCGTCTTTATAGGTCCTCGGACATGTCAGAGCAGACATGAAACAAGGGCTTGCATTGTCCGAGGCAGCTGGGACATACAAAGGGGAGGCGGAGGAGGTACATTGTAGGCTAGACGCGGAGAATGCGAGATGTGGACTGAAGTATGTTAGAGGAAGAACACCAAAAATGAGATGGTCAAACAATGAAGGTGTTACTATTTTCTAAAAAAGATCAAAGCCTGGATGTGATAGGATCCCTGAAAAGCTTGTGGATGTGGAGATTCAAGGCACGGTGTTGTCATTGGAGAACTTAGGGTTTCAGAAGTGCGGTTTGAGGTTACGTATAAAGTGGTTTCAAGACATGATTGCACGGACTGTTCTAGTGCTGTACTTAAATTTTATACTTGGAATAGTCCAAAGTAATATCGAGTCATCATTTTCCCCGGAGATATCCGATCCGAGCATAGAGGCATGTCCATATAATTCCACTGTCTCCCAAGAAGCGAATCCAAGTTGTTTACAAATCAATAGACAAAAAAAAAAAAAAAAAAAAAAGGGAGGACAGTGATAGACAGGGTCTCACACAAGTCCAAAAGCAAACCCAAGTGCTCCAGGTGAGCATTCAATCCAGGATCCCGTCACAGGATTGAGACACCATGCATAACGCGCTCCTAAACACAGAAAGAAAGAGCAAAAGTTGTACAATAAATGCTGATGCAGAGATCATATCCGAGGCCGTATCGTTACAGACAAATACACAGGCTGTAAAATGGCAAGTTGCGAGTTGAGAAGTCAATCTCTAGATCTCTAGTCATCGCGACGTTCGAGTTCGTACGAGGTCTCTGTGACCCCGCCGGACTCTTCGTCTTCTTTGAAGCTGACCCGTCGCAGGAGCGTCGGGACTGAGAGTCGCGAGCGTCGCGTTGGCGACATCGAGAGTCGCGGTGGGATGCTTGATACTTTGGAGTAGCGGTAGCGGTATTTGGCTCCTAGGAGCATGACACGTCCGTAGCTCCACCAGAGGCAGAATCCGACGATTCCAGCGAGGAGGAAGCCGCAGATAGTGAGGAAGACCCAGTGTTCACCCATCTGTGAGATATTAGCATTGTTCAATATTCAATGCCACTGCCAATTCACTTACCCAGAAGATCAAGCGCGCATCCTTGCCGTGCCAGCTGTTACCCCGGTGGTGGGTGAAGAAGCTCCAAGAGAATTTGTTGTACTCATCCTGCATGAGAATGCGCACGCGCCCAGCCTCGCTCGGCCCATCGCGCATGTACTCTTTCCAGATGACCGACAAGAACAACGGTCCGGTTGAGTACATGACCGTGATGTAGGGGAGGAGCCAGTGGCGATCGTACTGTTGCAGCAATTCGATGGTACGGAGGAAGAATGGGTGCTGTGGTACTGAGCCCATAGCATCATTGGAGATACCAGTTGGGGCCGTACGGCGTACCCAGGCGGGATAAGCCAGAAGAGGATCCAAGCGGCGATTGCAGCCCTATTCGATGTTAGGAACGAAACACCAGTATCCCGGGGTATGGGTATACTTACGTCGTCCAGGTCAATGTATGTTCCACCGTAGTGCGCCAGAATGAAGTATCGAATAGAATCGGCGCGTTGGATAGGATAGCTGTAACCATCGAATGTGTCTAAGAACCAGGGGTATTCGGCGGCAATGAAGTCTCGCGACTTCTCGTTTGTCCAGAGCTATGACAGACGTTAGTTGGGTTCCGATTGACCGGTGGGGAGTAGGCACGTACAATATATTCATAATCCGGGTGCAAGTCAATGCAACTCTGCTGAGCTTCTACCCAGACCTCCGGAATGGTCTCATTCTTGTATGTTTGGTGAATGATCTTTGGAATGATCTGGGGGCGATGCTCGATCAGGCTGGAATTTGGCGAGGGCAGCTCCGCGCGGTGAATAGCGTCGGCAGCGGCATCCTCGACTAGTAGTGCCAGTAGCGTCGAGACACTCCGGATGAGCAAGGAGAGAATGATGAGGTTGACGAGAAGGAAGATAACGAGACCGCGCCGCATGGTGAAGGTGGTGAAGGTTAAGGATCGAAGAGGAGAAGCGCGATAGCCAATTGAAGCCCAAGAAGGGTTTAAGTCGTAAAGGTCGTATTAAGGTTGTTTCACATACCCCTCAGGCCGTAGTTAGGTCAAGTACGGGAAATGCAAGTCACAGGATAATGAAAGGAGGGAGAAAAGAGTATTTAAAGAAAGGGGAGACTAGTTCGAGAATAAGGAGTGACGGGGAGTGGGGAGACTAAAAGCTAAAGAGGGAAAGGAGAGACCCTAGCGAGCGGTTAAAAAATCGGAATTGGAGGCGAAAAGGGAGAAAAGGATTGGGAGGTGACGAAGGGAAAGTAATACGGGGAAGGGACAAAAGATGTTGAGAACATTACGAGGCTGAGCACCAGAGGGGTGGCTGTGGTTCCAAGATTAAGCGGCTGGGTGGGGATGTGATTGGTGCGTTGAGAATGGGGCAATTAAGGGGAATTGATTAACCTTTGATTTTATTTATGGATATGTATTTGTTGGATGATGTTGGATGATGGTGAATTGGATTGATGTTATTCATATGATGGATTGGAGATGGTGTCAAGGAATATATAGGTAGGATATACAGAGTATACACAACTACAATGTTCTCCATGGTCAATATGAATGTAGGTAGTCCTCCTCATCGCTAAAATAATCTAACTTTAGGACTCGTCACCGTATTGTAAACCAAATACCGTGGGGAAAATCCCCACGCCAACGTGAGCACCGTACCGCACTAGTCCTATTTAGGCATGTACTCGGCCGTACCTTTCTCGACCTCGGGAGGCTAGTGGGAGTTTGCATGTGCTCTAGGCCTTATCTAGGCAACATGCAGTTAGCGGTTCGGAGCAAGGTTTGACTATAATGGCGCTATCCCACATCCAGAGGTGTATATTAATGTACATAGTACAATACATATGTATAATAATCTCCAATTGTATGTATTCGCTACCCGCCACATGTATAGCACATGTGGCGGGGGATACACACATAGGCCTCGGATAACAATTATTATGACATATCTCACACAGCATATCCAATCAAAGCAAACCCACGCATTAAACAAAGAACCAGCCTTCGACGCCTTGGCCACAGCTTGGCCACAGCACGGGAGGTAGGAATTGGCACCGATTTGCCAAGTGAGCCGCCACCGCCTGCCACACACAAGACGCGGCCGTGCACAATGCGGTTAGGATTAGAGTATGTCACTGCCCCCCCGTTATTGGCCTCTTGATGAACTGTATTCACTCTGTATGCTATATTTACCCGTCCTCGATAGATAGGGTATAGAATGGATACAGTATGCATCTGCCTGGTGAAACATCACAGTACCCGACCAATCACCCGCCGGCTAAATTTATCAGTTGCACAAGACACAGCGAATGATCACGCATTTCCATGGGACCTCGACAGACCCCACCTGGACCCCGCCAAGCTCTGGTACGCCAACTCGCCCATCCACCAGATGGCGAATCCACCTGATAACCTACGGTTCACCACGTTGTATTCCGTATCGCGAACGTTTAACTCGGGTGCCTATCTCGATCACCGAATGTCCTCCGTCCCCGATAAGATCGGCCGAGTCTCCGGTCCTTTTTTTTAATTCTCAGATTAGCCGATGTGAGACTGTGGTGGGATTGCTGGGATTGGCAAAGTAATTGTACAAGCATTTCGCAGATCGCCGGCCGTGCCATGCTTATCATTAGCGGGATGTGGGCGCGAACAACGGCGAATTACTTTTGACATCAATTGATATTAATTGCATGTTAAAGTTTATGTGATTATTACGTACCCTGTTACCTTGTATACATACTAACTACATTGATTGTAGGGTAGCATATGTTGCAAGTACGGCACACGTACTTTGGAGACATTACTATGATAGGCATGGAGTACGTGGCTCTTGCTCAACCGGCCCCATTTGCACTGCAGTTGTGGGGCCCTGGCTGGACCGCCTTCTGAAATTGGTATACCGCTCGTACTTTTCAACGTTCCACTGGTGGAGAGAACTATTGCCGGCAGAATATCAAGTTGGCACTTTTGCGGTGTGACTGTACTTGAACTGCGCGGGGCTGTACACGATCTATGATGCCTGGAATTGAATCTGACGTAGTGTTCCTCACAGCTCTTTCTAATAATACAACTAGGCTACATTGTATTAACTACGCTGCCTACATGTTAAATAGGCTGCCTGTTGGTACCATGCATATGCAAGATCGAGACTGACTGGACTCGGCATAGCACGATCATGCTTGGCTGCCTTCGGGGAGGAGTTTTGATAGTGGCCGGCAATGCATGGAATCACGTGGTGTGGGTTTACTCTATTTAACTTCAAACAGGTGCTACCTAAAGAGACAAAGCGGTGTCGAATGTCTCTTGTACTTGGGCCTGTTTGATACATGTCGTCATCTTAAGATCTGCATCTGGCATAGCAGTAAAATAAAAAATTCGGGTATCTGTGGCTATTCCTATGCAAAAAATGCTCTTGTAAACACAAAGGAACCGAGTTACTCCTTGCTTCTCGGATAGATCACATTGAGCATGGGCCAAGGGGCAACGTCTCACATGATCAGAAAAAGGGCATCATCAGATAAAGGACAGCTGCTCCGTCGTCCCACTGTTGGACACAGCTTAAGGGGCCGCCAGTTTCCAAGCTCAGCCAGCGTCTCATGCAAAACTCGAACAATACCGAATGATGTCATCCGATGTAACCAAGAAACTTGCTGTATGCAGCTTCCTCTCTCGTACGGCTCACGGCATTGATATCAATACCCAAACCAGCCATGAAAGACATCGTGGCTAAACTCGGACCCATGGCACTGCACCCTTGGCTCTACTTATACCAGCGAGACCTGTCATTCGAATAGGATGGCTTCAATTCCCATTCGACGGCACAAGAAACCTCAGATTCCTTCCAGAAAGCAACCCTAGACCAATAAAAAGAATACCCTTCATCGAACCTGAGGCGCCGCCGCAGCCACAAACTCGCGGTTCACATTAGCCGCACCCGTCGCACCCTCGTTGGGAGGCACGGGCTCAAACAGACGCCGCCACCAGCGAGGCGGGTCAAACGGACGGTGGCCACCATGCAGAGGCGGGTAGACATCGTTGAAGAAGTACCAGATATGACCGACGACAACGCCGAGGATCTCATCCTTCGGCACGATCTTATGCACAATCACACTGAACCCCATCAGCACCCAGGGCAGGTAGGGAGCGGTGAATACCAGCAGCCCCAACAAACTGAGACGGGTATCTGGGTTGCGCCGGGCCCAGATGTAGACCAGGCTGGATGAAAGCGCGCTGCCGAGGAAGGGTATTGAGAGGAAAGGCGAGATGATCAGGAGAGACGTCATGGCGTAGAAGATCAGCCATGCGAAGTGCGCCGGGGAGCGGCCGGAGGTCTCTTCCAGAAGGCGGGAGTAGCGCTGGAGGAAGAAGACATGGAATAGTAAATCGAGGTTGAGGGGCCCGAAATAGAGGAATGTCGTGACGAGTCGCCAGTACTGCGATTTAACGTAGACAGAGCGGAAGCTGTAGAACAGCTGGAATGGGGTCACGATGTTGCACTGCACCAGGACTGAGGTTGCGACGGTGGCTACTGTCCACCACCGGGTGACGGGTGGCATCTCATAGAACCATTGCTCGAGGGGAAACTGGCCGGGCTGCCCATTGTTCTCCCAGAGGGCGGCCATGACGTGTGGTGTTGTGACTTCTGATGCGGACGGAAATCAGAAAGAAGCGGGAGTGAGGGTGATCACCACGAGCACTGACAGCTCTCCAAGTGCCGGGTGTATTCAACGTATGACGGAGATAAGACCAGGTAGACCAGTTTATCGTCACGTGCCAGACACGAGACGCGTCTTTACGTGAGAATCACGGGGGCTGGGGCGCTAAGGCCCGAATAGTTGATATAGCTTTCCCAGCGTTTTCGAACAAAGACTGTTCAATTCTCGGCAGATACGATTAAATCCAAGCCCTTCGATTGAACCTCGCGTGGAAGTGCAAACCCAAGTCTTTCCGATACTCGAACACAGTTCCTGCAAGGGGCGGAACGCTGTTAAACCTCCCAATTCATCGGTTTCAACACCCCACCACGAGAATACCTGCAGCGCATTTCTCATCTACCACAATGCCGCCCAAGGGAGCCGGCAAGACAGCACCGGGCAGCGCACAAAAAAACAAAGCGCGCAAGACAGCCGCCGTGCCCGCCGCGCGCGCCGCCGACGACGGAGATGACGGAGATGCAACACCAACCAAAGCACGCAAGACAAAAGCATCAAAAGTCGGGAAGACCCCCGCCAACGTCCAACGTACGTTCTACTCTCCTCCCACAATGAGCGCCTTACACACCTCCACATGCGCAACCCCGTTCTAACAATTCCCAGCCGGAGACCCAACCCCCACAGGCCGCCGCCGCCGCTACAAGCCCGGCACTGTCGCATTAAAAGAAATCCGCCGCTACCAACGCTCCTACGACCTGCTCATCGCCAAACTGCCCTTTGCGCGCCTAGTGCGTGAAGTCGCACTCGATCTGCTCCCCGCCGACGTCGGCGCCGAGTTGCGCTGGCAGTCGCATGCCATCCAAGCTCTCCAGGAAGCCGCTGAGGCGTTTCTGGTCCATCTATTCGAGGATACGAATCTGTGCGCGATGCACGCGAAGCGCGTTACTATTATGCAGAAGGATATCCAGCTTGCGCGGAGAATTCGCGGTGTTTGGGCTGGGCTTGGTTGAGTTCTGTTGACTTGTTCGATTTATGTGGGGGAAGGGGGAGGTTTCGAGTTTAATATTAATTTTGCGGTGTGAGAGTGGATTCCTTTCCTTGTTGATGAGGGGAGCGGTCTCGTGGACATTGCTGGCGTATTGTGGGTTTGGAGTTGACTTCGGCAGTGCTGTTGTCCTTGTTCTTTTTTTTTTTTGTTTCGTCTAGCTTCGACTGGGAAAGCTTGTGTCTGTGGAAGCGGGTTGGTTTATACCATAGTGTTTGTACTTACGCATGATGTCGGGTGTTCATGTTCTTTATTATAGGGAGCAAAAGTGATCTTCCTAGGGTGTGATATACACCCGAGCTGAGTCCTATCAATGGTTTCAAGTCAACGATTTTATACATGGATAGGTAAACTTCCGTGCTTTGGTATTAGAAAGGTATTTCTGGATTCGCCAACAGTATCATTCGTGTCAATACCGCACAAAATATCAAACGCCTTCCCTGGTAGCCATCAAATGGTATCGTAAACGAACGCCTCCTAGGAAAAAGTCTGAAACAAAGGCAAAGGGGATAGACATAAAGAAAAGAAGAAAACGTATATCATGTTATAGCAATAGACAAGCCAATCAGGCTGAACGTCTCAGACGGGGCGGAAGACCCGAGACCAAGCGCTGGCCTTCCTCGCGGACGCTCTGCGCTTCCTCACCCTTGCCCTGTCGCTCCAGGGTCTCAGCCAGCATGTCGTCAGTGACGCTCGCCCACATCCGGTCATTAGCTCGTTTAGCCATTGCACGGCCGGCTCGAGCGCTTTTCTCAGCTTGCTCGCCGACCACGCCGCGGAAATACTTCCAGCTCATGAATGTTAGCGTCATGCAGGTGATTTGGCTGTTGCTGATTGCGGTCGCGGACTGCAGAGCTTGCTGGAGGTACTGTTTGGTTTGGATAGTTGACTCGGAGTGAACGGTTGCGCAGACTAGAAAGTAGGCAGCTTGTATATACTTGTTTGGACTGCCTTGGCAGAAGGGTTCAAGCGTTGCTAGAATGGTACCGAGCGAGGAGTGCGATGGGTGACTTGGTTCACGGAGTATAAGTGCGGTGTTAAGAGCGGCGAGGACACGCGTATCACGACAGGGGTCATTGCGTCCTGTCTTGCTGGTAGCGGGGTCTAGTGACAGAATTGGTGACTGGAATATGTTCAGTGCGGTATTGAGATCGCCAGTTGCCTGTGCGATGGTTCCGGCGGCATATTCCATCAGACATTCAATAGTACCCGGAAGGTTAGAACCAAGCTCTTGGAAGACTTGTCGAAGGTCGTTGAGAGTCTGGCTGGCAAGATCCCAATCGGTTCGAGCGCAGGCCAGGAAGACTCGTTGGAGGAGAAGGTTGCAGTAAAGGGACTGACGCCACTGAACCCGACGGTTGGCATTGACCATGGATTCTGAAATTTCTTGGGGGGCCGAGAAATTGCCTTGAACCATTCGAAGCCCTTCCTCGAGATATTTCTCAGCTTTCCGACCATCATATGAGTTCTTGGCACTGAGTGTGATTGAGCTTAAGAAATAGCAAAGCGCATAAAGATCGTGCTGAGGAAGCCAGTTGAAGCTTAATAGCAATGTCCCATTTTGAACCTGCAAGATGTCACCTGTGTCGATGGAGGACGGACCGGCCGATTTACCATTGAGAGGGACTGAAAATGACCCATCGGGACGCCAGTTGCTGTCGCTCAGTGTCTCATCCATCAAAGCCTGCATGACCTTCAACTTCTGCCCAGACTGGTTGACGTCGTACTCTAGAAGACTACAGCAGATATCGACCATTTGAATTAAGGTTGTAAGTTGAGGAATATGGCGAAGCTCATCATTCAGCTGATGGCTTCGCGCGAGGGCCACGGCGCGCTGCGCCTGCTCAATAGAATCGGAATTTGTCGCTTGCTGCAAGTGTGCAAGTGATTCAATGACAGCCGCCATTGCCGAAACAGCCTTGTCCCCGTTCCGACTAGCCATAGCCGTGATTTTGTGAAGATTCTGTAACGCTTGCACGGAGTCTTGGTGTGACGGAGATGACAGCGAGAGTGATACTCGAAGAAAGCGAAATGCGTACTCCCATGCGGCATGGCGGTACCTACAGATATTAGCATCCCGTGGCCAAAGAGAGTGGAATGGCACATACGCTTCCACATCCTGAATCATCCCATCAACCGCTTTCAAGGAAGCTTTGGGGTTACTTTTGTGGAGCATTCGTGCTAACAGGTGCTGCATGCTGTATTTCAAGTCAAGCATCCGGTTCTATAACAGTCAGAGATCAAAACGACTTCGCCAAGCTTCGGTTACTGACCCGTTCACAAAGATCGATCTGCTCAAGTTAGTGGCTATTTCTGGAATAGAGGGAAACAAATACATACCCCTTTACTCAATGCTGTTTCCGCTTCAATGTCATTGTCTGTTTCCTCGAACAATGTACGCGCGTAGCGAAGTCTAACAAGAGCTTCTTTGCGAGGTTGCAATCGCCAGTTCTATCATATCATTTGTTAAGCTTGGGCGCACTGTTTCTAGAAAGGGCAATTCACCAACCTTCAAGACAGCCTCCAAACAGCCCAATCCAGTAGCAACCAGCTTGTAATATTCCTCAATGTCTGTCTCGCGAGCAGTCAATGAGGTCGCTGTTCCACGAGCATGAGCAGCATTTAGATATTCATCAGCCAAGGATAACAGCAGAACCTGATAGTCGACTGGAGGCTTTGCAGACTTGGTAGGCGTCGGCTTCCACTGCTTTTCGACATTTGGCTGAGTCGGCTGTTTCTTCTTCTCAATATGATGTGGTTGAAGTTGCTTCTTCGGAGTCTGGGTTTGAATTTTTGCTTGAACAGGGGACGGAACAGGGGCCATGACTTGCGGAGTAGCCTGTGTCGCCGGCAAAGGAGCAGGCTGGGGTCGTTTCGGCGTCGAAATAGGCGTAGAAGGTTTTTTTTGGTGTTTTACTTTGGGAGAGATCTTGGATGGCGTGGGTTCGGCTTTGATGATAGGGCGTGGTTGTGGTGTATGGACATTGGCTTGTCCTTGGTTGGTTTGGGTGTTTGGTTTAGGAGTAATAGGAGACGGGGCAGGAGCAATGTGAACAGGCCTGACTGGCGGCGGAGCTGGCAAAGCAGCCGGTGACATTTTAGGAGGACTAATACCTGGGACGAAAGCTGGTTCACCATACTGAGAGAGTTGGGTGTATCGAGATCGCGGAGCAGTAGGTAGAGGTTGTTGTACAAACAGTTGAGACGGATTTACAAACTGATGTTGCAGCTCTTCTAGTTGGACTTGAGGCGGGGGAGGACGCGGCTGGGGTGGAGGGGGAGATGGTAGTTGAGGGAGAAGCTGTGGTCCTGGCTGTGGCCGTGGTTGGAGACTTTGTGGTGGTAATTGGAGCGGCTGCTGCGGTGAAGTCTGTGGAGGAGGACGCGTCTGCTGCTGGGTATATGTCGATGGGTATGGTGTCATGGTCGAAGGATACATCAATGGCTTGCCATAGCCATTATCGTATGGCGGCGGAGCACCAAGGCTATTGTACAGTGCCGGCGGGGGAATTTGTCCATGCTGATACTGCGGCGGGGGTAGATAATGCGGGTATTGACCGGGACCAGGTGGTGGGTAGCTCATCGCCCCGAGAAACAGACGATACTCGTATAAATCGAGTATGGAGTCGAACGCGCGGGATGGTGAGCGCGGGCGTGGAGCCTCGTGTCGGTCCGGATAAACTCCAGGGCGGTCAGCTGATAAGCTTTGGATGTGTTGCCTTAGACTTTATTGACCTTGGGAGGTGTAGGACTTCTTTACATCTGAAAAGTTATAGGTTGTCTTTGGCTTGCGATTTGTTTTGGGCTTTGGGTTGTTTTCAATGAGACCTTTGCATAAGTCAAAGGATATGTATCCAAAGGACACCGGCGGAGGGCCTTACGAAAGAAGCCAAAAGAAGGTAAGATACGCAGTACCGCTGGCACAGACAAAGCCTTGACACCTTTTTTGAATACAAGTGTCATTTTTGATGGTATCACCATACTTGTTCTTAAATAACCCGCTCATTCATGCTGGTCTGTATAATGAGCCCCGACTAAAGTCCAAGTCGGTATCCACTTCGATGATGCATGGAGCTGGCTGATTGGAATATTGGTTGCAACTAGCTGCTGCACTCGCACACGTTCGATTTCGATCGCGTGGCGGAAGAGCTGCTTGTCTTTTTAGTTTCGTTTTGTGTGTCTCTCGCTCTTCTTCCTGTTGCTAGCCAGCCTTGTCAAAGCTTATATAGTAGGGTCTTTTTCACAAATTATGTCGCCTATTCTAGAAAAATATATATGGGGAAAAGAAAGATCTACTAAGGACGTGAGAGTCACTTCTCCTCTGAGTGGTTGGAAGATTGAATCATGTCGGAATATGCCTAGATACAGGATGCTAATCAAAGACTAACTAACGCGCTAAAACGATGCTCATACAACATATAGACAAAAATCGGGTCGAGAGAAGAAACGAACCGCAGTTGGTCCATCAACTCCTTAACTTACAGCTCCCAAGGCCTCACTTGCAGCTGAACAAATCCGTTAAACCATGTTGATGTATGTGTACAATTGGTTGATGGGTTGATTACCTATTCCAGAATCTATAATTTCCCGTTCTATACTCGGCGCAAATGAGAGCGCTGGATGCTCGCGCACTGTCCAGGGACACAATTCGTTGCAGTTATCGAGACTGACTGAAGGTTCGGCTGGATGAATTCTCTGTGCTCCCCATGCCGAATCAGGAGCTGGACCCGTCCCCCCGAGGATTCTTTGGGTCCAGAATGAATATGTCGCTCTGCCTGATTTCTCAGAATGGAATGGTGCTTTTCGTGGACATGTCAATGTCGTATCACATGCGCTGCACACCGATATACGTTTGCAGGACGGACAGGAGGAGTCGAAGAGGCGACATATAGTGGTTTGGTGAACGCTCGAGAGCCACAGGTCGACCGATCGATGTGCGCATCCGAATCGTGGTGTCATATAGTCTTCCTTGCCCACTTGGCCCGACTCGGTGGTGAGTTGGTATTCTGTGCGAAGAACCAGCTGGTTGTCGGCATTGATTTCTGGAAACAACGATGTCTTCAGCTCGGTTGCGCCATACTGCTCAGTGCATGTATGCCAGCAGTAGCGCTCGTCAACGGCGTTCCCAAATTGTGTCTTCAAGGCTTGCAGTGTCACCTGCCGCACTCGAACCTGGTCCGCGAGATCGAGTTTGTCGCGGAAAGTTAGTTTTTTGCATGGGCATAGGTCGACAACCCCTGCTAAGTCTCCGATATTGCATGTTCGAGTTTCTGGCTTCCGTCTCAACTCTCTAGATGAGAATGCGGCTCGAGGGTGGAGTTTTAAGCACTTGGAGCATAGCTTCCAGCGGGGGCTTTCCAATAAGTTGAGGAATGCCCACCGGGGCGTGACGAAGTTATGTCCATTGCGGTAATGGTGGAAAAGCGGCGCAAAGTCGCGACTGAAGCGGAGGGATTTTGAGAGCAGGATATCTCCGGAGATTGCGAACATGCGCTTGTTGGTCAGTGCAAACGCAGCCTCCGGCAGCACTGTCAGATGGGATATGATCTCCAGCAACAACTCGGTGGGTAATTCCATTAGGTAGCAACGGCCATGGCCATCCTCCTGATGCTTCTTCGACCAGGGTCCCATTTTGAAGATGGTCTTGAACTTCTTTGTGGCGCGGTGTAGACGATCGGACATGTCGGACGGGGAGTTTCTTATTAAAGCCATGGGTGTCTGAATCAAAGGCCGTTCAAATATGTTCGGTGACCAGGCCTCATGAGAGAAATGTGAATCAACAGGAGGGATAGTGGCGTTTCGCTGTTATCATGTTGTAGTAGACTTCAAGCGCATCGTGTGACAAACAGTGCTGCATCACCTTCAAAAGAAAAGAGAGCAGGTTCGGATCCTTTGACCTTGAAATAGTCTGTTGGAAGATAAAGATTCCCGGAAACGGACCATGGGACTAGGTCACAAAAGATGGGTGTTAATGCTATCAGCATTACATATAAAGAGGAAGAGGAACTGATCATTGGTGGCTCAGCCCGTTCTTTGTCTGATGATCCATATGCAGAGCACCGGATATTTCAACATGTCCACCCTACATTTACCATGGTCGATTTAAGAAGGACATTGCTATTGTCGGAAGACATGGGGATGTCTCCCTGTGCTTCACGCCGGAAGTGCATTTAGGGTTTCCGCATGCGGCAAGCCAATTGCCGCATTGAGCATCATATCATCATCACTTTGTATCCGGCGGAATGCCCCCAACTTCTCCCAACTGCGCCAGATAAGAAGTGTTTCCTGCATCAAAGCTAAGCTCAGGCCCTGTCTGCGCTATGACATTGTCAACTGACTGCGTGCATGACGAAAAACGCCCCCATGTTAGGTTATCAGGTCCCGTGCAGCCCCTCATAATCATGACTAAGCCATCCTTGCGGCCGAGATCACCTGACATATTGTGCATAACTATATGCATCACATGCAAAGGGATAAAATAAGCTTAGTCACACTGAACCATGGGCAAAAGGCGGAAAATCCGAACATAATTTTTTGCCGAGGTCTGGTCTGATCCATATCAGCTTTAGGCTCTAGATCCTTCGATCATTACTTTGCTTTTAAGCCTGTCTTTTACTTTTCCAAAGTCATTGGGATATCGCTTTGTCCAATTGTTTGGTTTCAGCATTCTTTAGTGTTTAGATATCCCTTATGCACGACCTCATCTCAACTCTTCTGAATTCAATCCCCCTATCAGTCCTCTTATCCGGACTAATCGCCATGGGCTTGATTTCATGGCTTCGTCCCAAGGGCCGCATAGCTTTCCATCACGCCACGGACAATAAGTTGACGTTGACCAAAGTTTGCGGTGCCGGAGGTGCTAAAGAACACACCACGTTCGTGGATGTCTGTCGGTCTGCAACACCAGAAACATGCAATCTAAACCCTTTCTTGTTCAATGGGCACCTACAGACAGCCTGGACAACTATGAAATACGACGATGTCCCCATTTACTACAAGCGTAAAATTTTCGAGTCAGATAGCCCCGCATTCATGGGCCATTATGCTATGGATTTTGTGGTCGCACCGTACGATATGCCTCAGGACCCGGAGCTTACTGATCAAGCGAGAAAGTATACGCAAAAGTGTGGTCTGCCATCACGTACATCCTTTTTCTCTCAGGATGAATTTGCTGCGCTGCCCTCAGATGACACCAAGCCCATGCTTGTGCTTCTTCACGGGCTGAGTGGTGGCTCCCATGAAGTATACTTGCGGGAAGTCCTAGCACCGCTTGTGAAAGATGGCGCATGGGAAGCATGTGTTGTCAATTCGAGAGGATGTGCCGAGACAAATATCAGTACCGGTGTTCTCTACAACGCCCGAGCTACTTGGGATGTTCGCCAGGCTGTGAAGTGGATCAGGGCGCAGTTCCCCAATCGCCCTCTTTTTGGAATTGGCTTCTCACTTGGTGCCAACATTCTCACTAATGTATGACCCCTGCAAAGCTGACTGTCTACACCACCACTGACAAAACATGTAGTATCTGGGAGAGGAAGGTGACAATTGCCAGTTGAAGGCGGCCGTGATTTGTGCGAGCCCGTGGAACTTGGATATTGGTTCTATGATGTTGCAAAGTACCTGGATTGGCAAGGAGGTATACAGCAGAACCATGGGATCAAGTATGAAGAAGCTCTTCGAGGCGTGAGTACCTGTATGTTCAACTGATGAGAAAGTTAACTAACCAAGTGAAAACAGACATGTCGATCAAGTCTCCACAAACCCTCGCATCGACGTTGATGCGATAAGAAAGATTACCTATCTCCATGAGTTCGACCGGTAAGGAGCATTCATTCCGGGGGTCAAAAGAGTACGATTCTAACATGCAACAGAGCTTTGCAATGTCCGACCTGGGGCTACCCTACCGAGGGAGCGTATTACCGTGATGCCACTTCCACCGATTCCATGCTTGCTATCAGGATTCCTTTCCTTAGCATTCAAGCCGAGGATGATCCCGTAAGCCATGAAAGTCCTTCATCTCGCTCATTGAAATATCGCTGACATTATAGATTGCTTGCCGAGAGGCTCTGCCCTACCAGGAAATGACCCAAACGCCATATGGAGTCATGTTGACTACATCGTGGGGTGGCCATCTCGGCTGGTTCGAGTTTGGAGGGTCCAGGTGGTTTGTCAAGCCAGTATGTTACTCGCAATGGATATTGACACCGAAAGTTAACTTCATACTAACCGTTCCTTCAGGTGGCGAACTTCTTGAACAAGATGGCAAGGGAAATCGACACTAATATCCCTGGTGTTGTTGAACACCCTGAAAGACTCCCTGGAAACATTGCCCACCACGATCACGCCAACAAAAAGCCTGACCTGGCACCTAAGCCTGAGTACGTCGCGATGCGACGCAAACTCGCACTACCTTTGGGGTTATAATTACCCCTCAAACATTCTGCCCTCCCAACCAACTGCTACAATCACAGGTTCGAAAGCGACATGTCATAATGGGTTACAGAGGATGAACCACAGCATGGACGGTGTTTCTGTAAAATGATGTTTCTGTTCCGATAGACATAGATTGATAAACCGGTGAAAACGCCGAACCCCGACATCTAAATACATAATCAAAGTATAGACACAAATCTTCAGACCTTTTTTAAGCAAATGCAACGGTCTTCTTCTTTGATCGCCCGGGCTTCGAGATACTATCCTTGATACTCGTTGGCTCGGACTTGTCACCACCCCTGCCCTTCTTCTTTTGACGGATGGAATCCTTGACATCGTCGAACTTGTTCTTCCTTTCTTTCATGCGGGCCTCGGCCTCGGCCCTCTTTGCCTCGCGGATTTCTTCTAATTGACGTGCCTTCATCATCTTGGACTCGATCTGGCCTTCCTTCTCGGCGTTCACGATGGCGAGAATTGTCCTCATGCCCTCCTGTAGGTAATAGTATTAGTATCAGACTTCCGTAGAGTGCAATCAAGAGAACAGAGCATGGGAAGCAAACGTACCGCATCATCGACGAAAGTCTTGCCCTTCTTCTTGCCCTTGGGCTTGATCACTCCAACGGGTGTGATTTGGTTCAACTCGGGCAGATCCAGCTCCTTCTCGGTGTATACTCTCTTCTTCTTTCTCTTCAAGTTTTCGTTGGCAGTCCTAGGCTTGGTCTTCTGTTCCTTGGCGGGGGGACGCTTGGGACCATCTTTCGATTTGCTGACGCGCGAGGCAGCCGCCAGGCTGGAAGACTTGCCTCCCTTTGCACCTCCTTTTGCGCCTCCTTTTGCGCCTCCCTTTGCGCCTCCCTTGGCGCCTCCAACGTTAGGAGCCATTTCGTAGTGCTTGAGGAATTGACTGAGTTGAGACGAGGCGGACAGAGATTGATGAATGCAAAGACTGATAGAGCGGCGAGAAAGAGTTGCGATTACTTCGACAACCCAAGAATAATCGAATAAACTCTGCTACCGAATCAGAGATATCGAAAAATATTCGACAGAAAAAAAAACAAGAGCAGAGAAACGTCGTCCGATAATCCCCAAATTCGCAAAGATTTTTTTTTAAAAGGCAGGCGGTGAGCCTAGCCCATTCCACCACCAACCTCAGATCGAAACCTCCACCCTCATAGCTCCGGAACCCACGTTCAATTCCCTCCCGTCTTTCTGCACCAGTGATTGAACCACGCTGGATTGAGTGGGTACTCAACTCTCCTCCAACATGACTATCAACCCTACCTACCTGGCCCAGCGCTCGCGCTCCTGTACGTCCCCCCTACGCCCGATGCGTTCCGTTGTCCACCCGGCGGGATCGTCAATGGGGTCTATTCCACCGGCGAAAAGGTGCTAATATAGCTGCTCATCTTCTAGCTGTCAACTGGAGCGATGCAAAATTCCGAGTCCTGAAGTCTTACCGGGAATGGCTCCGCGCGGTCAGTTTACCCCGACATCCTAAGCCGATCCACCTTGTCCCTTGATATGCTTGTCCTCCGTTCTATGCAGATATCGCAGGAGCGGATTGACTAGTGGCTCTTTTTCACCTCTAGCTTTTTAAGGGCTCCAATTTGACCCCGCAACGGACTCAGCTAACCTGATATCACCGAATACAGTCCCCCGAGATCCAGACCATGTACTCCCTCGGCATGCCTGTATCCGCCATCCGCACGAAGATCCGCCAGGAGTTCGAGAGGCACCGCTATGTCAAGCAATTGCCAGTCGTGGATGTGCTGTTGTACCAGAGCCACGCCGAGTACCAGGTTAGTCCAGGTCCACCTTCTGTCCCCGGGTATATAATATGCCTCTGCAACATGCGTTTCTTTCAAGAAGACAATTATGAGAATTAATGTCTCCGTCTTCATTTGATTATCCATTGTCGTAGTCACCCCGCAATTCAAGATCAAATACTGACATCATATCAATCTAGGAAACCCTTAACTACTGGAAACAGCTTTCTCATGTCATGAAGTACTTCCGCCCAGAGGAAGATCCTGGCGCACGGCTACCCCCCAACTTTGTCTCTGGTTTCCTCGAGGGTCGCAATTAAAGCTCTCATTCTGTTTCTTCTTTCCCTCTCATTTCCTATCCTCTTCATCTCGTTTCTGGTCCGCGATGGGGCAGTCCAAGGAACTGCGCCATCGATAGACATGATGTGTATATATTGTCTGAATAAGCCATTCCATTATCTTATCTCGTTCCTATCTAGTCTGCATACGCCTGGCTTGAGATTTGATGCTGAGCGTATGGCAGCACACACATCTTGGTAATAAGTTCGTAGAATGCATCACGAATAACTTCTCTATGTTCATCAAGTATTTCTTAAAAATATACACCAAATAACCAAAAAGCACTTGTCATGCCCGAGCTAGAAAATATACTTTTCCCTCTACCCAGAACGCCATTAAATAATACATATGCAAACAAACCACCTCATGCCTCCATACGGTTCCCACTCTCCGCATTAAATTGATCACGCGCGGCAGTGAACTTCTCCGTTACGACATCGCACAAGTCCATCAGATCATTGAAGCCCTTCTCCAGAGCCTCGAGAGCAGTAGTAGTATCTAAAGCCAGTCAGTAAAATCCCACATCCCACCATCCAATAGAACAAAAAGTAGCAGGAACATACCATTAGTCTGGATACGGACGTTCATCTTCGGATCCGAGGGGTGGGGGATAGTGTATCCGCAGAACTCAACGGCAGGGCTATTAAAAAGTCAAGTCAGCGAGGTTCCAGACATTCAACCTCAATGCCCGTGAACCGAAATCATCGATACGACACCCGAATGAAGTAGCGCAGTACACTCACTTCTTCATAATCGCGTACCGCAGCGCATTGCCCATGGTGTGGCCTTCGCCTTCGAACTGGAATGAAGCGGCGGTTTCGGTGGCGCCGGCGAGCTGTAGGGAAATATGGTATTAGCGTAATGCTCTCTTTAGGCATATAGACTGATCGCCAGGTCGATTCGGGTACCCGCGCAGATCGGATACGTACCACGACAATCTGTCGCTCCTCGAGGATGGGGTCGTTGGACTGGAGGAGCTCGACGGGCTGCTCTGCGTCGACCATGGACTGGTCCAGGTCTTGGGAGTGGACGGATTCAGGCATTGTGTGAGGGGTGTGATGTGACAAGTTCGACGAGGGCCGTTTGAGTGTATGGGATTTAGGTTGGGTAGTGGTTGGCTGGGTCGGAATTTGCAAGACGGTTGATGTCTTTGCTGGCGTTTGGCTTGGAAGCTTGGACTTTTAGCCTAACAAATTTGCGCGATCTGGATCTCCAAGTCGAAGATTATCGCGAAGAAAAAAAGGTGGGTTATCGATAGTCGGGTCTCACCGCCTACTGTTTTTGTCTATAAAATTGCATTGTTGAGGTATTGTGAAGATAAAGGGTACTTAATGATTACGGAGTATTCCTGGTTGAATTGTTAGATTGTTAGAATGGATTTGTATCATAATGTTCTTTGTATGTTTCTTGTGTGTTGAAAAAGTCTCCGACCTAGGTTCTTATGATACGAAGTAGTGGATCACATATTGTTTATCAACCATCCATTAGTCCCACTAACTACATATACGCAAAATTATGTTGGGAGTAGATCCTTTCCGTAGATGATAATGTATCCTAGGAAGTATGAATGATCTATTCCCTCTTCGAACTTACCTGCAGTATGACGGGTTAAGTATACGAGGCTTAATTATCTACCCTCGGATAGTTAAATGAATAATATCCTATGGAAAGTAAGAATCCAATAGTTACATGTATATTATAGTATGAAACAAAGGTAACTAATCTCAGGTTTCAGTCATTTGTCATCTCTACATCGGCAGCACCTCTTTAAGAACTGCACAGATGATATGCACCTCAGAGGCACGCACCCCTGGTCTGTGCATGTACAAGGGCCGTGACAGGATCAAGGCCAATCGGTTCGAATTTCAGAGGCCGGCCAGGGTCTATTATTATTACTGTATACGGAATAGTGATCCTCGAAATAGGCAAGCCGTGAGCCGTCACCAAATCAATTATTATTTCCGTTTCAGTTTCAGTTTCAGTGTTTTAGGCGTACTCGCATGGCTGACTTGTTTGGACGCCACACACTAGTGGCCCCTTTGATATAAGCGCCCGCTGCGCCTTGTTTGACATATAACGCCATGCGAGTGGATGGAGGTGATGTGACAGGTTTTTTTCTTCTTTGTGTGCCAAGCGTCCATAGGATGATGTTGGGTGGGGGGATGTGATTCGATAAATTTGGGATCAGGAGGTGCTAGTCTTATTTGCTTGTTATACTACTGTTAGAGAAGGGATCCACCGTGTAGGCGAATTATTGAAGTGTAAAAGCGAAAGATAAATATAACTGTGATGGTAGTTAGTGCTGGGACTATTGTTAACTAATAGTGGGCTTTATATAGTATATAGTGATACTCTGCTACACCCTTATACTACTTAACCACTCTACAGTCCTCTCTATAGTGTACAAATATATCCTATAACATCCAAATAAATGCTAAATAAAATGAACGGTGGATCCTAAAACCAGAAACACATCGTGTCTCAGTTGGGTCCACCGGGGCAGCTCGGGTATCTGGTACTTAGCTGGGGGTGACCGCTGATGCCCTTTTCCCCTCTTTGTCATTCGGAGGACGTACTGTGTACTTTGCGATCGCCTCTGGACCGAATTAATTTCTTTTAACTCTTCCCCTGGAGAGCTTGGGCGATCTCATCTTCCTTTTTATTTTCGGAACTAGCCTGGAGGTGTCAACCCCCCCTCTCGGACTTTCTTTATCGTCCATTTCTCTCGCTTGTAACTCTGGACTCTTGTCTGCCGCTTGACGCTTAACCGCCCTTCTTTCTGTCTTCTCGTGTGGGATATCTCTCTACACTTGGATATACTGAGCTGATCCCACGTTTCGATCCGCTTTTCGGACTTTGCCCGCATTGACTCCAGATGCCCTTGCTTCTGAAGGAGTATCAAGTCAATATACAGTGAACACAGTGACAGTGAACTACTTTGTACTGGAATCATCTGCGTGATACCTTAGAACTCGGATCTCATCGTCGACCATGTCCACCGCAGTTGCATCGGCGGCGGCCCCCTTGTCATCGCCACACCCGACTCGCAACCCCAGCCCAAGGAACCTCCCGTCTCTGGCTCCTCCGAATAATACCCCGTCCAAATTCTCTCCGCCCCGGATGTCCAAAAGCCCTAAAGTGGGATCCGCGCTACACGGTTCCCCGACCGAGAAGAGAGGTCCAACGTCTCCGTAAGTTGAGCGATTCAAGAAACCGGAGCTTCACGTATTAACATTACTCGCAGACCCCAAGGTGGCAACGGCGGCCCGCAAATTACGGTAAAGAAGGAACCAGGATCCTCTCCACGGATACAGAGTCGGCCCCGGCCTCGGAAATTGGACCTCTCGACTAGTCTTCCATCCTCCAGTGGTTTGTCGGTGCGTGCTCCGGGGGGACCTTTGACCGCCTCGATGCACCATGTAGGCCTGGCGTGCCTGTCGCCTGGCTTCCAGACTCATGATCCGGTCATGCGAGAGCAGCTGCAGCGCAGTCTCTCCGTGCGGGACCAGCAGCGATCGATCATTGAACAGCGCATGCAACGATCGGCCAAGGATGATGGTCCGGACGGCATGAAGCCTTCCGAGTCGAATTTGATGGGGATGCCCAAGACTGGAAAGCGCAGACCTCCGAACGGCCTGTCTATCGTCCCTCCATCTGCTTCCCAGTTCGCAAACGAGCGAGTCATCCAGTCGGCTCCGCTACACCAGACTTTCACTGGGAGGTACCAACCGCAGCCATTGACTCGCCATGTCGTCAACCAGAGCCCGACCCTGGGCTCGACCTCCCACATGCATCAGCTCCCGGCAACCCAAACAAACAATCGTCTTCCTCCCCTCTCCGACGTCTTCGGTTCTGATGCATTGGGCCGCGACCGGGATTCTGGCCGGGCGAATATCCACTTGAATGCATCGAGCACCAACTCCTCCCAATCTAACAACTTGGCGCCGATGCCCTCTCCTGGTCTGCCGGGTAGTGTGGCCCACACCCCCAGCCGACCCCGCGAATATCACTCGGCCGAAGAGGCTGTGCAGGAGATGTCCGGTGGACGAGAGGAGCTGCTACCTCGCATTGTCCACTATGGAGGTCATCAACCTCCCACTCCGCCATCACCACAAGTCCACCACGCAGGTCCCAAGACCGCGCCTCTTGCCACAGAACCGCAAGCACCCCACGGTCCGCCCCCAGCCTCCTTTGGTATGTTTGCCCCGTCCGATGTTACGGCACGTCGACGCCCTCGGAGCGAGTATGAACAGGACAATGGAAGTCCACCACTCGGGCATGGTCCCGAATCTCAATACCGGCCCAACCCAGCTGCCATGCCCGGTCCACATGCTTCGTTCCCTGGGCCCTTCGGCGCAGGAAGAGACTCGCCGGAAACGCAGCGGAGAAAGAAGGATGAATTCCTGGGTCTCTGTGCACGAGCTTGGGATTTGTTCCACTCGTGATACGACATGCTCTGGTCTCATGCCTCTTGTAGGGGCTTAGGGTCGGCTCGCTTCGCAAGTTCAAGCAATGATGGAATTTGCTTGGATCTACTTGCTGGTATATCTGACCCACAGATCATCCCGATGCTATCATTTTATATAATCTGAGGTTTTCTGCCTTGGACTGCAAAGACCTTTGATACTAAGTCCCAGGCGGACATTTGGCCTATTGGCAAGTCCAACCCCAATTTAATGCCTGGGCAGTGAATGTCCATCCTCCGACTCATCCTGGACGATCGAGTCTGGAAACTTTCCATCATACCCAATGATGCTTGCATCAATATTCATGTTATCTATGCTACGACAGTATTGACAGGGCACCTTGGCACCTGTAAAAATTTTGTGTTTGGATTCTTTTCTGCATCAAGTTTGCTTTGGGCGTTGCGGGTTCCATACTTCGTATTATACCTTTTGGACTTGTTTTTGGGAGATAAAGCATTATGGTAATGAGTTCTTTGCCTTTTATTGGCCTATTTGAAATACCTTCTTTTCTTCTCTTCCAGCCTTTGCTATTGCCATAATGGCCCTTAGCTCCGAGACTGGTAATTTTAATGCATCACACTCACGCGAGAACATACATACCCGTGGACATGTAAACAGATATTCAATATTCATATGCTATACTATGTGCTTTTCATTCCCAGATAGGTCAACGCCGTAACCCAACACAAAAGGTCTATTCCAACCTCCGCCTCTTTCCTCCATTAGGCATGCCCCCATCCTCACCACCACCCTCCATCCCCCTCCTCTCCCAAGGCATCTCCTTCCGCTCCTTAGAAGTCATCTTCTTGCGCCTCCTCTCCAGCGCCTTCGCCCGCTCCCGCGATCCCATCTCCGCATACTTCTTCTCAAGAACCTGCTTCTGCAACTCCGAGTTCTTAAGATAGTACGGCTTAGCCTTCTTGCCCTCACGAATCAACTGCTTCTCGCGCTTCTTATGCTCAGCCTGCACTTCCGCCTCGCGCTTCTTATTCTGCGCCGACCGCATCTTATCCTGCGCCCGCCGGATTTCCGCCTTCAGCTTCTCCTTCTGCTGCGGATTCTTCGTCTTCCGCATCTGCTCCTTCAAATCATTCAGCTCCGACGCCCGGTACTCGTCTAGGAACGCATACGCCGTTCCACCGTGCGGGTGCTTCCCCACGCCGCTGTGGCCCATGACGGCTGCGTCGAAGCGCGGGTCCCGGGACCGCGGCGCGGGCGGGAGTTCCACTGCTATGCGCTTGCGCGTTACGGCCCGTTTGGATGATAGTTCCATGGGCGCGTGCTTCGAGGAGCGGCTTTTCTTCTCTTTGGATTTGGATTTTGCCGCTGCTGCGAGCTTTTCTTCGCGTGCTTCGCGTAGCTTCGTGCGGATGTCGTCGACGGTTGAAGATGCGGCTGTGCCGTCTTTCGGTGTGCGTTTGTCTTTGCGGTTCTTCTCGCGCATTAGGGCTTGGGCTTTGGCGAGTGCGCCGAAGGAGATGTCTGCTAGGGAGGCTTTGAAGTCGTCGTCGTTGTCGGCTTCGGATTCGGGATTTTCTTCTATGTCTGGTTCGGAATCGGAATTGGAATCGGAATTCGATCCTGTGTCTATGCCTTCGGCGGAGGTGTCATCCCCCTGCTGCTTTAATTGTAAGCTTGGGTCTAAAGTAGATGTATGGTTGGCTTACTGATCCGTTGGAGTTGGATTCGGCATCAGAGCCAGCCTGCGAATCCTCGTCGGAACCTGATGCTTCGGAGAAGACCTCCTCATCTCCTGGCCGAGCTCGCACTCGGCGATTGAGCAGATCGGAAATAGCCATTTTGTTGTTGCTGTAGTTGGAAAACCCCGCGGAGGAAGAACCGTCAAAAAGAAAAATATTGCCGCTTGGGGCGGTCAGCGCGATAAGGACTGATTAGATATTTTTCGCGATGCTCTGATGGGAAGAACGTTCTTGACCAGCTGGGCAATTTGCGTTTGTTTTATAAATGTTCCTGCATTTTCTGCGTGGCCGAGCCTTTTCTCACTCCCCACTCACTTTCTCTTCGCGTCACTTTCAGCCTCTTCCCAGAGCAGCCAATCAGGTATTGCCTCCACCATTCGCTACGTGGATAGCATGTGTCAATTGTTGATTGTTCTGACTTACTTTTAAATAGCTTCTTGTAGTGCCAGGTTTTGGTGCTCTGAAATCCCGGAGATTCTCCACTCTCCTCTCATCACGTCCCACCTCCCTCAAGCTGTCTCGCGCAGACAAAAGACGTCCCACATCTGAACACCAGTCGAATTCAGTTCCCCAGCATGCCGATTCAGCATATTATGTGGTGAATATGAACCCCGGATCGTCAAGGAATAGACGGGGGGCCAGTCGGCCGGCCCCCTCACACAACTCTTGGGACCGCAATGTCCCTCGAGATGTACATCGCAATGCGGGCTATGGGGACTATCCTGTACAAGGCAATCTTTTACCGTCGCAATATGCTCCTGCGCGGAGCATGAACTCGAATTTCGGATATCAGACTCCACAGGCTAATCAAACGTCACCCGCCTATCAATCTCAGGGCTATGCTCCTGCCATGCCACAATACCAACCACAAATATCTTTGGGGCAAGGCCAACAATTTGGCGCTTTTAATACAATGCCACAAAATCCTATGAGCATGGATCAAACTTTCTTTCAAATGGCACAGGCCATGCCCTGGATGAATCCAGGCTTTGATAGCGGGATGCCGTTCCCACCGTTTCCTTTCCCAGTCGATATGAATACCCCACTACCCTTCCAAAACACCCGATCCATGAGCACGATGGCCGGTGGCACGGGACAACGGTTCGCATCCCCCCAAAGACAACGCTCGCCAACACCACCAGTCAAAGTCCCGCTTCCAACATTGCAATACACAAATCAAGCGTCGCTGAAGCCTGAAAAGACAAAAAAGCGTCCACTCCTTGTCATCCTCGATCTCAATGGCACCCTCATCTACCGCAAGCTCCGCAAATTCCCGCCGAAATTTGCCAGACGCACCGGCCTAGATCACTTCCTAGCCACGCTAATCAGAGACTACAAAGTCATGATCTGGTCCAGCTCCCAACCGCAGACTGTAGATGCAGTCTGCGAGCAGATCTTCCCAGGTCCCATGCATGACGCCATTGTCGCGCGCTGGGGACGCGACAAGTTCGGCCTGACCTCCGTCCAATACAACAAAAAGCTCCAGGTCTACAAGGAGCTGCACAAAGTCTGGGCGGAGACAAATATTCAAGGCGCATTCCCAGGTAACGAGCATCTAAAAGACCCCCCGGCCTCATCACCAGGCACCGATACACCGCACAAGAACCGCAAGCAAAGACTTCGCGACGCCGAGGCTGCAAAGCTTACCGCGGGTCACCGCTGGGACCAGACCAATACCATTCTCATCGACGACAGCAAGATCAAGGCTTCCAGTGAGCCGTACAATATTCTTGAGATCCCGGAGTTCAGCAATGATCCCACTGTCGATGAGACCGAGCTCTTCACTAAGGTCCTTCGCCGTCTCGATTATCTCGCCCACCATGACGACGTTAGCAAGGTCCTCCGCGTCTGGAACGAGCGCGTAGACAAGGGTGAGGGAACTATTCTCGAATTGGATATCGGCCTCCACGAGGATTCTGTTGACGACGAGGACGGTGGGATTAGTCTCCTCCCGAAGCAGTTGGATGCCGCTCCAAAGCAGCTGAATGCCGGCTCTAAAAGCGATCCCATGACGTTTGATGGTTCGAGAGATGTTCCTGCTCCTACAACTGCCAAGTCCAAGAGAAATAAGAAGGCCAAGGCTAGAGCCAAGGCGAATGCCGCAATTAAAATAGCCCCGAACACTGCAGCTACGGACTCCGCAACCCCCACTACTGCAACCACCCAGCCAACGCAATCGCAGAAAACAGAAGAGCAAAACGGGGAAATCCCAATGAGCCGTAAGGCCCGCAAAAGAGCCAAGGATGCCGCGGCCGCGGCTGCTGCCGCCACCGCCGAAGCTGAATACCGGGAGACACCTGGTATTCCCACGCCGAACATTGACAATGTAACGAGCGGCCAAGTCGTCGCTAGTATCGAGCAAGGCGTACGCGATTACCTTCGAAGTAACAAATCGAATCGCCGAAAACAAAAAGCCCTCACCAAAAAGAATAAGTGGGAGGCTGATCCTCCTGAGGGTGAGCCTGTACCGCACAGATACAACTTCCGGAAAAGGGATGTTGCTCCTGAAACTGAAGCCGAAAAGGCTTCTGCTTCTGCTTCTGCTTCTGGCTCTGGTTCTGGCTCTGGTTCCGGGACGGTCTTCGAATCCGCCTCTGCTACCGCACACGCTGCCAATGCCGCGAAGATCATAACACGCGGTCTATCGCCTGAGTATCTCCCTCCAGATGCGGACCTGACGGTGGGAATGCAATTGGACTTGGACGCGTATGTTCCGCCGGAGGCTAGGACTACGTCGGGAGCTAAGCATGACCGATCACCGTCACCGGCGTCGTCGGTTGGATCGAGGAATTCGCTGCTTGATCGCCTGGAGGAGGGGCTTGGGATTGTGAAGCGTTGAGGAGTCATCTGTTATCACGGTTGATGGCAAATGCATGGATTCATTCTGAGCGTAGGCTTCTTTTTGTTCTTTCTTCCATTTGCGTTGTTTCTAAGATATCCCGTCTTGTACTCTTACCTGTTTTAGAGGGTTGGGTTGGTGGTTCGTGATGCTCGATGACTCTGCTTGAGGAATATTGAATACTATGTGCATACCCAACGCATTGGCTTTGTCATACCATGCCGGTTTCATTTGTTTGTCGTACATGGCGTCCTCCGACATGAAGAGCCGTCTTCGCTGCTCTTCCTCTGTTCCTCTGTATTTTTCATCTATCTTACACCAAAGAAGCAAAAGGTAGGTTTCGAGACCAGCGAGATCATCCAAGATGAGGAATCTCTATACATAACTGTAGAGAAACACTTAGTCCCAAATCCATAGCAAAGTTCAAACACCCCAAATCGATCTACTTTTTCCGCCACAAGCTGAACTACGGAGGAGATTGCGAGGATCATCTGGGATTCTTTTATTGTTTTATCCTGGGTTGGGCGTGAGGGTCTTGAGTTGAATTCATGTCGTTATTCCCTCGCTTGAAATGTGACTCAAAGATAGAGATTGTTTACAAAAAATGAAGCTGGCTACTTGATTAGATACACGAAATGTGTATAGAAGGAAGTAGAAGTCAGTGAATGGGCACTGTCTTTGAATGCTTTTTAGAAGAGCGTTATCTTCTCGATACCGTTGCTGCCCTGGAAGGCTGGAAGGGGAGAATGACCTTCTTATAACATAGATCTTTTCTGCGGGAGGAAATCCCGACACCTCTGGCGGGGGAAGATGCGAGTGCAGAACGCAAGATGCGAGTGCAGAACGCAAGATGCGAGTGCAGAACGCAAGATGCGAGTGCAGAACGCAAGATGCGAGTGCACTATTTCATGGTCCCATCAAGTGCAAGGCCGGCAACCGGGAGAGAGACATTGGTTATGCGTTCCGGCAAAAGACATATAAAAGGATCGTGTACTTCAATTCTCGTACCGCTGAACCGGCATCTCAATCCTCCCCAAAAACAGCATCCCAATACTCCCTCACCGCATCACAAACCCCCTCATCCGCAGCCCAACTCCGGAACTTATCCTCAAGCTCGCAAGCCGTCCAAAGAATCTCCTGCCAAAATACCCTCTCGACATCAACCCTGCCATTGAACCCCCGTACAACATCCACCGGCAGGGTCCAGGCGCGCGTATACTCGCCCTCGTCCGTAAACGCGGGGTTAACTTCATGGAGCTGGAAGACGGTGGCGGGATTGAATTTAGGAAAGTTGGCGTGGATGAAGAAGACGTCTGGCGCGGGGGCGTCGTCACCTCTGACACGCCATATCCCGCGACTGGTCAGGGCGAAATCCTGCACGGGATCGAACTGCGCCATTGCGGAGCCGGCTATGCCGCCGCGGACGCTTTCGTGGCCGAGGGCGCAGATGGACTCGCTAACTTGATGGAAGGATTCGTGCATGGCGGTTGCGGCTGCGACGAAGGTCTCCTTGTCGCCTTCGCCGGCGGCGCCCTGGGAGAGAAGAGGGTAGTAGTGCGAGGGCCCGTGGTAGTTGTAGTATGTTGTCAGGAGGAGGGAGCGGAGATGGGTTCTTTTGGAGAGGAGAACTTCGCCTGATTCTGTTGACTGACGCAGGTTCATCGGTGGGGGCGGGTGGTTTGCGATTTCGTAGAAGTGTGGGGAGACGGAGGAGGCCCAGAAGTCGGGCCAGGTGACCATGCCCTTCGAGAGGAAGGGCTCGGTGGTGAAGAGACGTTCTGGTTTCTCGAGGGGGAAGGCGTCTGCGTCTAGAAAGAGGATTTCTTCGAAGGAGGAGAAGAGCATTGCGAGGGGCTTGAATTGGTATTTTTGGATTTGGGCTGGGGCCGCGATGAGGATGCGAGATAGAACTACGCACCTCGCGTTCAGCGAGGGCAGAACTACATCGCATATGTAGTGTTCGTACTCGTCTTCGTCGGAGAGGAAGACTTCCATTGGGAGCGTGGAGCCGGTTCGACGGAGCATGCGGAGGGATATCACTAGCACCGGGAGGTAGGAGCCCCCTGCTGTTGAGACTATGCCTTTTGTGTTGGGGAGGTAGGGGAGCTCGGGTGGGGAGTCGGCGATTGCATTGACGAACCCGGTATGCGCTTCTTTCATGGTTGTGATGTCTTCCTCCGGGACGTACAGGGTATCTGGGCGTGGTGGTGCATTGTGAGCTTTGAAGCCTTCTGTAGGCGCCTTCTGATATTCGATGATAGGCTCTGTGCCCGGCGCATATTTCTCTAGTAGGGTGTGGAATTCTCGCCAGAATTGGCGATGTAATGGTGTCAAGTCTGCGGTGACGGCTTGTGTAGACGAGATATTGGGGATAAAGAAGTTGAACTGTTTCAATATTGTCCAGGTGAGAAAGATAGCGAGTATAGAGGCTGCCAACAGCGCTCGTACGCGCAGAAAGGATCGCGGGATCATCGTGGAGTGTCTCAGATGCAAGTCGTCTACCCCACAGCTTGATCGATAAGATCGACGATCGTGCCAATGACGTCGATGGTCATGTATTCGGGGCGCGAGCTATTGCCAGTCGTTTAATGGAGACATGCCATTTCTAGAATGTGAATGTAGGAAGATTGTCTCTAGATTGCGCAAACCGCTTTTTCGACCATAAATAAGCCTCTACTAGAAGACAATGAGAGATTTGAAGGATCCATCCATGTACTCGGTAGATCCTCCGTAGAGTAAATAAATATCCCGACGGTGTTATCAATCACTATCACCTGACTTACATTCGGAGATCACCTGATCTGGCATCTGAAGTAAATTAAATTCAACCATCACCAATGATAGAGATCATTCAATTCTGAAAATGGTATGAACTATCCATGATTGCTCTGTAGATCTGTAGATCTGGCAAGATCGCCTTCCTCCACGTCGCCTCTTCCCCTCATTCTGCCCATATGCAGCGCAGCCCTTGTCGTCGCTCACCAAAGGTTGTGGTAAGAGGGTAGCGCTCAGAAGGACAGGCTAACTAGGTCTAATCCTCTTCCTGGACATAGACAGTTATCCCGTCATATTTTTCCAGTTTGCCAACAGCATCGTCATCGAGTTTACTAATTAATATATCAGCTTATATTCTAAGAACCAGAACCATTTTGAAGCCAAGGCGATGCTTACCCGGGTATTATTATGATAGGAGGAAAGCTTTTGCTCGTTAGATAAGATCCGTCTGGGAAACCAGCTTCTTCGAGGATCCTGAATTCATTATTAGTATCTTTGCACGAGTATACTATACGCTGTATATAGACTTACTGAGAAATTGCCCCATTGTTATCCATATATGATTCAGGGCTCTTAAAATAAATGGTTACCTATAGTATAAAAAATATTAGCGTTGCTTGTGGTTATAGATATTGATTACATACCGCCATTTTGTAACAATGAGATTGACTGGAGAAGGTTCTGAGACCAGGCAAGAAGGCCCTACTTATAATGTACGGTAGAAAGGGAAATTTGATAAAGTTACTAATTACATAGCCTGAGTGTGCTGGCTGAGCTGAAATCACTTGTATCTCCACTATTACGGGCGACTGAGTATCAATATGTACCCACCAGCCCCAGTCGATCATTAATTCGCAAGACTAAAGAATAGGTTCGGGTCTCACGTTGTTGCCCGATCTCAGGATCGGCGCCTGCAACATAGCACTCCGTATATTGTAGAGCTTTCGGCACGGAATACCTAACTAGTACGCCGGACAAACCCTTTGACTGACTGGATGACTTCTTTAGTTGGCAACACCTCATCCTACCAAGATAAGCTCAATGGATTTGATTTTTAATATAAGAAATAGGTAGTTGGAAGTTTTTTTTATATGGGAGTGGGAATTTTCAAGGTCCCAGTATACTAGTGAAAATTGAATGTAGATAGTGTCAAAATAATGAAGCCTTTCTATAAATAACCAAGGTAAATATCCGTTGCCAAGGTGATACTATTTCCGAGTCTACGACATACATTATCGCTATTTAACCTATTCCGCGTGCCGTCTATCGTATGCCGTCTCTGTTACTTCCTGAAGCTAAAGTTATTTCTATGATCATGGTAAGTTAGCCCGCCTCTTATGTTGGATGAACTGCCAATTCTCTATTTAATATAAGAACCAAATCCACTGAGCTTGTATTGGTAGAGTAAAGTGATCAGGTAGTTATCGAGTTCTATAGGGTTATCCCTGATTTCAAGTTCTAAACGCCCAGGAATCATGCTATGCATGGATTTTTATGGCACAAATAGCTTCAGAATCTAATGCTAAGGCAGATATTCAAGCACGTGGGCCTCTGTAATTGTAATTCAGGTATCTTCATTTTTCTGCTCTACCAAATAGAGACATTAAGGCACCATTGTATGCATTAAATCCGAAAGTAACCTGGCCGCTATGCCCCTGCGTAGGACAGCGCTCAGAAGGACAGGCTGACTAGGTCTAATCCTCTTCAATGACTCGAACAACTACCCCGTCATATTTTTTCAATTTTCCAAGAGTATCATCATCGAGTTTACTAATTAATATATCAGCTTATATTCTAAGAACCAGAACCATTTTGAAGCCAAGGCGATGCTTACCCGGGTATTATTATGATAGGAGGAAAGCTCCTGGTCATTGGATAAGACCCTTTTTCGAAACCGGCTTCTTCGAGGATCCTGAATTCATTATTAGTATCTTTGCACGAGTATACTATATGCTGTATATAGACTTACTGAGAAATTACCTCCATATTATCCACAAATGATTCAGGGCTCTCGAAATGAATGGTTGTCTATAGCGAAAATTGTTAGCATTGGTTATGGTTATAGTTGTTAACTATATACCATTTTGAAATAACAATTAGATTGACCATAGAAGGTTCTGAGACCAGGCAAGAAGGTCCTACTAATATCATATACGGTAGAAAGGGAAATTGGATGAAGTCATTGTTGAGCTGAAATCACCCGTGCCCCCACTATATACCCACCAGCTTCAGCCGATCATTAAATGCGCAAGACCCTACAGAATAGGTTCAAGTCTCATTTTATTGCCCGATCTCAGGCTCGGCGCCTAGGTAATGGTCTACTAGTCACTGAACGGAATGGACATGCTAAGCGGTGATGACACAGGATTCGAACAGTGAAGCCAACTCCAAACGATGGCGGCCTGTACACACTAAGCAGAGACTATGGCAGGGATTTAGCAAGGATAATAGCAGACAGGAGGGGTAGTAGCCACGTCATTAGAACCTAGCCCGGAATATCTTTGCATGAGCAGGTGGAGAAAGATATTGCTGCTAGATATTATTGGGTTTGTGGGGTAAAGGAGATGTTCGGACATCAAGATCGGTGAAGATCAGATCGGCGCTAGAAAATTGAGCGAGCAGGATCCGGGTGGGGTTTTATACCATTGGCTCATTGGGTTTAGCCCATATACCATAGTCCGCCAATTATTGATGTACGTGAGAGATGAGAGATTTTCTAGATAGAGATATTCCAAAGCTAGAGAGCCGAGGAAAGAAAAAGAACCCAAAAATTAGTCCATTGAACAGTGACTGTACTAAGGCCCGGTACAACTTCAAATTTGATATGTGAAAGATGGAAATCCCTGTATAGGTCCATGCCTAACCTCCTCTCTCAAAGCCTTCAGCTCTTTATCTTTCTGTGCAAGTCCTGCCTTCAACTCCTCATTCCTATGAGTAAGATACTCAATCCTCTTAAACGCAATCGAGATAGTTGTCAGTTTCTGAGCAAGCTTATGCGACAAGTCGACCACAAACTCTCCCCCTTCTGTGATAAGTTCGTCCAGATGCTCGCCAACAAGCGTGGTGTACCGCAGTGCCACGAACTGAGATAGCAAGTTTCTCGCATTATCAATAGTACTAGTCGTCTTATAGATCAGTCGAATTGCGTCCACCAAGTACGGGAATAGGATCTTGTCTGTCTGCTCCAGGGCAAGAAGGACCTCGGCCAGACGATTCAGAGCGAATTGCTCCAATTTCGCGAAGTCAAGTTGCCGTGCGAAGGAATACACTCTAGCGTGGAGATAAATCTCAGCAACGTTTCCTTCGGCTTCTTGTTCTGGTTCTTCGTCCTGATTTTGGTCTTCTCCTTCGTGGTCTCCGACCTTTTGCGCTGAGACATGCTCCGTGGTCAGAGTGACTCCATCGCAGTATTCTAGAGGAGTCAGAGGTCGGTAATCTATGTCGCACTCTGATAGGGCCTGGGATGGTGGCGAGTCTGGGGCTATGGGGGACTCTGCAACTGGTTGTAGAATCCGTGGACGTGCAGGAAACATTGGACATGGTGACTGTGGCCATGAACTTTGTGACTGTGGGCTGTCAGGTGGTGATTGTGGTTCTGCATGGTATAATTTATTAGTGTCTCGATCTTGTTGATAACGAGACGAGAAGATTAAGAGAGGGTTTATTACCATCTTCTTCATCCGCTTCCTCTGCCTCATCCACTACAACTTCTTGTTCTTCTTGTTCTTCTCCGTCTTGCGCTGGGGCCTCTTCCCCCGCATCTGGCTCATCTTCCTCAGCTTCCACAGAAATCATTTGAGGTGCCTGATAACCTCCAGTGTAAAGGAAATTCAATACGCAATCAACAGTCTCCTCGTCAAAGTCACTCCAATCAATCGCCTCCTCGTATTCGTCGGTGGATGCCTTCAGTCGGGCATCAAATGCGGGGTGGATCTCGAGTGTTCCACGGTGGACATAGTAAACGGGCTCATCACCGCCCACAATTATCTTGACTGGCGGTTTTGCGAAGATTGACCTTTCTAAAAGTCAGCAAGAATCACCAAGATGAATACACCGGGTCTTGTGTGGATATACTTGGATGTCTTCGAGTCGGACGTCATGATTGATAGTTCAAGAAAGGCAAAGGGGAAATATAGAAAATGTTCCCGTGCGGAGTAGAAGGTGGAGAAGATCAGGTTATGGGAACTCTAGAAAAACAAGCTAAGAAGTACTTGGCGAGGTGCTTTTGGCAATGCAATGAGACCCAATCTATTTTAAAAGCAGGGCGACCTCTAGCAGGGATAGGCGTGGGTGTAGGCTGTTACATTCTCAGCATGTATACTGCATACACGGTCATTTATATACATCACATGAGATTGCCGGTCTTCGCAGCTTCTACGTACTCCGTAGAGTTTTGCTGATTGGTTACAGCATACAAGTACCTCGGTAAGTTAAATTTAGACCGTCTTCACTATATATTTGGGGCTATCCATTTTCATTCGGCTATAAGACTGGCGGGAGAAAAAGACATCCCAAGAGAGTACCAGAAAGACTACCGACAAGACATGACAAGGCCGCATAAACGACTATTGTTGTATTTTGATATCCAAACATGATGATATTTAAGAATATTTAAACAATTCAAGACTAGAAATGCGGCAATATGACTGGATCGGGTAGGTACTTAGCTCGGGAAATTGTGGGAACTGCTCTCTATTTCGTTCTCTTCCATATTAATCGAACGATGTTAGGCTGAGATTGGCATTGTAAAGAGAGTAAGTTGGAAGATGAAAGAATGATAAATAATATATAAACATTTGCTACATCATCGTACCTTTCATTGTTGGAAACTAGATGTGTGAAAGTGGATCGCATATGTGGCCCAATTAGGCAATATGCCCTGGTCCACTAGACCGCGAAGTCGGTGCATATAACATATCTCAAGGGGAAAGATGATGTCGCGCGAAGATTAGATAGGTCGCCTTCATTATCTGGGATTCTTAGCAGTTTGATGAGAAATTGTCTGACCCGCCACGGATAGTGAGCTCAATTGCCTTGTGATGTTGTATAGTATCATTACACTAGACTCGAAGGATATTTTTTGTCGGATTCGAAAGAATGGAACAGATTATAGTGCTTACTTCGCATCCATGTGCTCGCTGATTGCCGATATCCCGGCCCCTGACGATGCGCAAACGCCACTGTCCTTCGCAGTGGCTCCTTGAGATTCTTCCGAAAGCGTGTACTTGATGCATTTGTAATCCGGCGCCTTCTTCGAGCTAGTCAGTTATAATGTCTCCGAGAAGAACCCCCGCTTTGATCAATTTCATGTCCGAGTCTGCCGGAGTCGGATCTCACACACCTAATCACGCTTGAAGAATTCCGAAATTTGATTAGTCTGCACAGTAGACAGAGATGAGATCTTGATGATATCATGTAGGGAGTTCCAAGGTTCCCAATATCCATGGATACCTACTCGAAGCATATGTTGACTAATCAACTGCTGAGTCCATCCGTGGACTTCCACTGGATGTAAAGAGCTAAGAAGTCGACATTAATTCATCCGAGTCGGAGACTTTCAGAGTCTCACTGTAAATTCGCTGGATATAAAAGCAGCACAGTAAGCTTCAGTTGACTTCCTCCTAAACTCATCAGTGATTCAGCGATGGCAAACAAGCTTGGCATATTCCCGGCCTCTGGAGGCCTTGGAGGCAGTACCCTTAAGCACCTTCTTAGGCTAGTCCCTGCCAATGAAGTGGTGCTCGTCGCTCGTAGCCCAGAGAAACTCGGCAAAGAGAAAGCCGCTGGAGCTATCATCCGCAAGGCCGATTACGACAAGGCTGAGACACTCGACCATGCGTTTGACGGAGTTTCGTCATTAAACTTGATCTCCTATGCTAGTATACAGAACGAGCATCGATTCAAGGTATGCTTGACATTTCCTACAGCCTTTTGACGCCTAGCGGCTAATCGATTTCCATAGGTACATAAGTCCGCGATCGATGCGGCTCGAAAGAGTGGCGTCAAGCACATCTTTTACTCGTCTCTTGCGTTTGCCGGTGATGGAAACCTAGAGACTAAAGCCCAAGTGATGCTTGCCCACATTGCGACTGAGAAGTATTTGGCCGAGCTACACGCTCAAGACCCCCAGTTCACGTACACTGTCGTTCGCGAAGGGTTGTATTCGGAGTCCTTCCCACTCTATACTGCCTTCTTCGACCTCAAAGCTCCTTCTAGCGAGATCTGTATCCCCCACGATGGCTCGGGTCCTGGCCTTGCTTGGGCTAAACAAGACGAGTTGGGGGAAGCAACCGCTAAACTCATTGCACAACACGCTCAGGATCCCGCTGCTTTCCCTTATTTAAACAAGACCATCCTTCTCTCAGGCCCTCGTGCTTGGTCACTCAATGAAACAGCGGATGTATTCAGTCGCGTGCTCAAGAAGCCAATCAAGATCCGACAGGTATCCGTGGACGAGTACGTCAAGCAGCCACAGGTCCAAAATGGTCTCACGTATGGTGGTGGCAACTGGGCGCCTCTCTGGGCGACTGCTTTTGATGGAATCCGCGATGGCGAATGTGTGGTTGTTACTCCCAATCTGGCTCGATTGCTTGGCCGCGAACCTGAGCCATTTGAAACAACTATCAAGAATATGGTTTCGACTTGAGCGAGCGGGAAGGGGTTACCTGAAATCCAGGCTTATGTATTTAAGAATAGAGAGTCCATTTGGAAAGCGCCAGACCGGAGGCATAAAAATAATATGCACTAGACTTCAGATATATGTTCATCAGCCTGACTCATGGCTGCTCTCCTCCTCCTCCAGGATGGTCGAGTAGGGCAGGAACTTGCGATCGTCCATTTGCGCTGCTAGATAGTCGAAGGAAGGATTTTGGGGGACAGAGTATAGAAGCTCTTGCTTCACACGAGGCTGCCGTGGCTCATTTGACTCTTCGATCTGCAGGAACTGTGATATGACGCTGCCGGTAAAATGTAGGATCATGCCTATAGTGGCTCCGACAAGCACAGCCCCGGTCATGAAATAGATGAATGCCTAGTAGAGCTTAGTAAATGCTACCACTAAAGAGCTACGATATTAAGATATGCATACCTCTAATATCACGAGGATACGCAATGGAAGCAGTGCCAGGTATAAGACGACATGTCCGAAATAGATCACTGGCGATGCGAGGAAGAGGAAAGCTGAAAACAAGTAGGATAGTAATTGGACTGTAACTCCCAAAATGAGCAACAGAGGATATCTCAGGATGGATACCCAACTCATGATTATTATGAAGGTATGTGGCAAATCAATCTATGCATCTCGACTCTGTTATGATATCCAAGTAACACGCGCCGCGGACCAACTTCCAAGCCCTAAGCCCTAAGCTACCGGATTAGGATTCCGGCGTCATCGGCGTCTACTGTACCGTGACAATGCGAGTACATCAATCGACTTTGATTACTGCCCACCGCCAATCCTTACTGTGAGCTGGCGTCGGAAGTGTCTTTCTTAAGCCCGCCATTGTGACTTAGTTCGACCCTCCTCTTTCCCCACCTCCCAGCAAAATCTCGGCCCAAGGTCACCGCACCTTTCCCCGCCTTCGATGGGCAACAACCCTTCCAAAGGCCCGGTGGGCGACGCGCCGTCGGCCCATGCCCACCACAGCTCTACAAGCGACCGAAAGGTCGCCCGCCGATCCTCCCTCAACACGATCTCGGGCCCGAAGGCCACCGTGGCCGATCCTTCGGCCACAAAGGAGACAGCCGCTGGGCACTCGGCGGGATATCAAGGATCCGTACAGGAACGTCTACAATCCCGAAATGTCTCTGAATCTTCGCCCAAGAACATAGAGAAGGCTTCGCCACAAGATATACGTCGCGCTGAGCCCTCCACGACCAAGGACATCCCAACCCGCGACCACTCCAACCCGGTCCAGGTCCCGATTTCGCGCAATGTCCCGGGGCGCGATCCTGTGGCACCATCGGCCCCGCTCCTCAACTCGTACTATAGCGCGTCGGCCCACCTACAACATCCACCGCGCCTGCCATTGCCAATTGGCGATGCCAACACCACGCCCGGATCGCCCGTCGCAGGTCCTGAGGACTCGCATATCCAGTCGATGCCTGCGGATCGTCTCTTAGACGAACGGATGGATCCGAGCACTCTGACTTCAGGTCAAACAACCATTGATGAGGAGGAGTTGCTTGATGAGCTCCAGCCATACACCATCAGTGGTGCGGGCAAGGCCGTCCCGGTCCTTATTGAATGGACAGCGCCTGGTCAGAAGGTCTATGTTACTGGAACTTTTGTTAACTGGGAGAAGAAGTTCCGCCTACACAGAAGGTTGGTTGAATAATCAGGCTAGGATTTCCGGGACTCGACTAACACTCCATAGTGAAAAAAATCCGTCCGTTATGTCTACTACTCTGAACCTTCGACCTGGCACGCACCACTTGAAATTCATTGTCGATGGAACAATGCGCGCTTCGGATAGTCTTCCGACTGCCGTCGATTTTACTAATCATCTGGTCAACTACATTGAAGTCAGTGCAGATGATGCTCATGACAAGGACTCGGCCGTTCCATCGGGAGCTCAAACTCCACACACGGTGCCGGATGCCTCTAAGCAGGATGTAGGACATACCGAGAACCACCCTCTAGAAAAAGAAGAAACTGAGGAAGAGGTGCCACCTGGTGATTTCGGTGATGTCATTCCTCAATTCTTGGCCGATCTGGATAAGGAAGAAGATAGCCCAGCCTATTTCCAGGCCGCCAATGTCATTGGAGATACGGCTACCCCTCCCAGTCTGCCTCTCTTCCTGGGTAAGTCAATTCTCAACGGCACGACTCCCATGAAAGACGATAGCAGCGTTTTGAACTACCCGAATCACACTGTCTTGAATCACCTTGCCACGAGCAGTATCAAGAACGGTGTCCTGGCTACAAGCGCGACAACCAGGTATAAAAGAAAAGTAAGTCACTGCTCTATACACCTTTGTGGATTAACTAATCTGTCTACAGTATGTCACGACCATTTTGTACAAACCGACTGGCGATGTCACAGAATGAGCTATGTCCAAACATATAGGCGGTTCTTTCAATTGCATGCATACATTATTTTACCGAATACTGCCTCGGACATGTTGTGGTCTGTCCGATTTGCAGAGATAAAGATATTTCCAAGCAATTCCCTGCCTTGTTCAGCTCATATCCACTCGCCAGTCCTTCCTGTCTGTCCAGGTGTTCCCGGGTTCCTCCCATAATGGCAACTAGATCATAATACTAGATCACCCAGTCATTGACCAGAACCAATACACATGAATGTCCGTTGAACGATCTGTCTAGTGAGGAGATCACCACATATTGCATATTTTTTCAGGCGTTACTTTCGTGTCGAGTGTTGGGAGGGGATTTGGGATTTGATCATGGGCAAGTTACAGCTATACAGGCGCTTGGATTTATGCAGCAATAATACAAATGTCTTGAAAAACACATTTGAGATAAGTGATGGATGTTGAATGATTTTCCCCAAATTTATCCGAATTCAAGGGATATCAGGATTAGTCGCTCAATTCATAACACATAATAGATATATTTTTGGTTCAAACAGGACATCGATATCAATCCCGCCACTTCACAAATACTTCATCCGTACGGAACCGTTGGGTACAAGTACTCTCGCTCAAAGGTGTCCGGAATCCGGTGCCGTACGCCAGCATACCAGCCTGTGCAATCATAATCCCGTTGTCGATGCAGAACCGCTCATCCGTCGCGTAAACACTCCCACCGCGATCCCGCGCCATGATGCCCATCATCTCCTGCAAACGCTCATTGGAGCCAACACCACCAACAATAAGAACCTGCTTCGATCCAACGTGCGCCATTGCGCGCTCAGTGATCTCAACAAGCATTGAGAAGACAGTTTCCTGTAGGGAGAAGCACAAATCTGCGCGCGTAGGCTTGTCTTCTAATGACTCATCCGCGGTGGTAGAATCAACCGTTTTCTGCTCATCTTCTCGTGCCTTCTCTTCCCCGCCTAACCCCCACTGCTTAGCGAGACCATCGATCGCAGCCAGGATCCCGGAGAATGAACAGTCCATGCCCTTCACGACATATGGCAGATCGACCAGCTGCTTTCCTTGCTTCGCTAGCTGTTCAATATTATATCCTGGTGCTGGGTCGTTGGAGATATGCAGCGTGCGCGCGAACCGATCGAGACAGTTCCCTACTGCCATATCGAGGGTTTCGCCGAAGATGCGATACCGTTGTGAGCTGTATGCGATGACCTGTGTGTTACCACCAGAGACATAAAGGACGACTGGGTTTGTTGCGCCAGTAATGAGGCGGCCCATTTCGATGTCTGAAGATTCACATTGTCAGCGGTTTGTTCGAGTTCCAACTCCAAAGAGGAGGCACGGTTTATGGCATGGCTTGCATAAGTACTTACGTCCAACACAGTGGTTCACCCCGACCAGCTCTTTACCCCACAGCAGACTCAACATCCGCGCGGCGATTACCACACTCTGTAGCGGGGCACCCATTCCGGGTCCCTTGGTGTAGCAAATGCAGTCCACATCGTCGACGGACACCTTCGCTTCTTTGAGAGCTTGCTTGACCAGCTTCACAACCCATGATCGGTGATGGCGCGCTGTATCCTTGGGCAGGAAGCCCTCGCCTGGCGGGGAGACATAGGTGTGTCTGATATTCGCGAGGACCTGCGGGGCGCTACCATCCTTGGGATGCAGCATGATGCCAATGCCCAGTTTGTTGGCCGAGCCTTCCATACCAATTGCGATCATGATGGGCGGTATTTCAAGATGTCAACGAGAATGTATCAAGTGAAAGCCAATACAATACCTTCACGATGTATGAGACCTCGGGAGGCGGCGTCTATGATTTTCGTTATCGTTATCGACCTTTAAAGCGGCACCCGTCGGTTGTCCCGAACTAAACCCGAGCTACCCTTCTCTCTACTTTGCATACTCCCGACTGTCTTCTTCTTTCCCCTCTTCTCCATTATTTTCCTCTCCCCTATTGTATCCACTTCATTTGCTCCTTCGTTTCACACCCTCTCCCTATTCCTCCTTTCCCTTCCAAGGGCTCTCTCCCGCCATGTCTTCTACAGCCCACTTCCCTGACGCTGAGGGCTTTCAACAACAGTCTGACAACTTCATGTCATGGTTGCAAGCCAGCCCAGGTGTACGGCTCAATCCCAATCTCAGACTTGCAGATCTCCGAGCAACTGGAGCTGGACGTGGTGTCGGTAAGTGTTGAAAGAATCTACTCCTAAACCACACAAAAGTACATACGGAGTCTCCCCAAAAATGAAGGCTTCATAATTCTCATAGTCAGTCTCTAATATATTGCCCGGGCTCTAGTGGCACAAAACAACATCCCGGAAGGCGAAGAACTGTTCTCAATCCCGCGTGCTATGGTCCTCACCGTGCAGAACTCGGAGCTGAGGAACCTGCTCGGCGAGAATTTAGAGGAGCAGATGGGTCCGTGGCTTTCTCTGATGCTGGTCATGGTGTATGAATATCTGCAAGGAGAAAAATCGAGATGGGCTCCGTATTTCAAAGTTTTGCCTTCTCGTTTTGACACCCTGATGTTTTGGTCACCTGCCGAGCTGCAGGAGCTGCAGGCTAGTACTATTTTGGAGAAAATTGGTCGGTCAAGCGCCGAGGAGTCAATTAGGAACTCCATCGCCCCTGTTTTGGCAAAGAGGCCGGATCTCTTCCCACCTCCTTTTGGTCTCACGTCTTGGGAAGGTGATGCTGGTGACGCTGCGCTCATTCAAGTAGGCCATATCATGGGGTCGATCATTATGGCCTATGCCTTTGACATTGAAAAGGCCGAAGACGATGAAGATGAGGGGGAGGCCAATGAGGAGAGCTACATGACTGATGACGAAGAGGAAGAGCAGCTGCCTAAGGGTTTGGTGCCGCTCGCGGATCTCCTCAACGCCGATGCTGACCGAAATAACGTGAGTTTGGACACGATAAAAATTTTTTTCTTCAACCCTAATTTTTAACCCCTTTTGTTAGGCCCGTCTGTACCAGGAAGAAGGCGCCCTAGTCATGAAGGCAATCAAGCCAATTCAACAAGGCGAGGAAATCTTCAATGATTACGGAGAGATCCCCCGTGCAGATCTCCTCCGCCGGTACGGTTATGTGACCGATAACTACGCTGTTTACGACGTACTTGAACTATCATTGGAAACTATCTGCGAAGCCGCAGGGCTTGCGAATGCAGACACCGAGTCCCAACCCCGACTAGAGTTCCTCTCAAGTCACGACATCCTCGAGGACGGCTATGTAATCCCTAGACCCGTCAACGCCAACCCGTCTTTGCAAGATATACTGCCAGCCGAGTTGGTAGTTCTTCTGGTTACGCTGGCTCTCTCCCCCGAGGAGTTCAAGCAGCGCGTGGTTAAGGACAAGGCTCCCAGGCCAGTTTTGGACGCCAATGCGACCGCCATCTTAATCAAGGCGCTGCAAAAGCGACAGGCACAATATGCTACGTCGTTGGCCGAGGACCTCCAATTTAGGGCTTCGCTTTCTCCGTTGCCTGAATCTGGTCACGTGGATGAGGCGGCTCGCCGTGTACGAATGGCATTGCAGGTCCGCATTGGCGAGAAGGAGGTCTTGCAGGCTGTCTTGGGCATGCTGCAGCCTGCTACTTCAGGTCCATTGAAACGTTCTGCCGATTGCGATGATGATGAATCGCGACAGTTCAAGACTCAGAGGGTGTGAACCCCTTTTTTGGCTCTTGATTCCATACATTACGGCCGATATCAGTCTGTTCTACTGAACCCCAACAGAACACAAAAAAGTGCTTTTTGCGAGTGATTAAATTGTTTTAGATTTTCTGAATGTTTTTGAGCCTTTTCCTTTGCCCTCCCATTCGTCGCTTGCATCATAACTTCGGTTATCCATCATACAAAGGCTGCCCGACACCAGCCAACACCACCGAGATTCGGGAGAAAGAAAAAAAGATACTATGTACACTAACAAATGCAGACGCGCTCAGCCATTAGTGGCTAGCACCTGCGTCGAAACGAAATGTCGAGAAAGAGATGTGTGAGGAGGAGGTGAGCGGGAACGCGAGAAGAAAAAAAGAGTCAAACCAGCCCGCCCGCGGAAGTCATGGAAACATGATAGGTAATAAAACTACAAGTGTGTTAAAAGGGGGAAAAGAAGAGACGAAGGGAACCGAGCCACGAGGGAAAACAGAGCCACGAAGAAAACGCCCGCCAAATGCTGTGAAAGAGGAAAATAGGAGAAGGGTCATTCAGGTTTCTGACACCGTCACGGCACCTGGTCCGAGATTCGACCCCATAGAGCCTTGGTGACCATTTTGCTCCAGCAGTCGTCGCTGTGCTTGGGCTTGGGCTGCCTGGGCTTGCGCCTGCGCATGAGCCTGGGCAGCCACTGCAGCCTGTTCGCGCGCCTTGGCCATGGTGATAGCCCGATGCTGCATGATTTGAATGCTGTACGCATCGGTGTCATAATCGTGGTCCTCGTCGGAATCCTCTTGGTCAAACTTGAATCGGTCGGCCTTGAGTGGGTCCATCTCAATTTTATTTGCTCCCATGTTGCGACGATCGATCATCAACCGACCACCACGACCAACTCGTCGTCGGAAAGATGGCATTCGGTGTGGTTCGCCGTGCATCTCCATGGCGTGCGATGCAAGCTTGTCTCTGGAGAAGAGCGGGCTGGTGACGTCTAAGGAGGTATCCATCTCGCCAGATGATTCTGATGATGGAGGAGTGGGCAACTGTGCCGTGAATGCGGGTCGGAAGGTAGCCACATCGAATGTCCTTTCTGGAGAAGGGGAAAGTGGTGCACGGGTGTGATCCACGTATCCCTCGTTCCACTTGATGTGCTTGGTGATGTTCTGCTTGATATCGCGCAGAATCTCGTTCTCCTTTTCGGCTTGCACGTCTTCCAGGAGTTGCAAATCCTCTGCACCTTGCCCAGCCTTGAGGGGCATGCGCAGTTGAGGGGCATTGGGACGTTGAGCTGGCATATCGAGCGCTCTCTTTTTCGGCTGTGGGTGAATAATGAGCATATGCATATGTTGAGCAACCACAGTATCTATGCTTACCTTTTGGTTGATGAGGTCCTCATCATCGTCCTTAACGTTGAGCTTGCGCTTCATCTCCTTGACCTCAGCGCGCTGCTTGAAGAGATGCCGCTCCATGGAGAGCATTTCCCTCCGAGCAATTTCACGCTGGCGCACCAAAGCAACGAGCTCGCGAGCATCTTCCAGCTCTTTGCGAAGACGTCTGAGCTTTTCGGCACTCTGCGCATCTCTACCACGAGTTTTGCGGATCTGGCGAACCTCGCGTCTACGGAAACAGACAAATGGATCACTGTCGTCGGTGTCTTGACCAGTCTCGAACTGCGAAGAAGTTAGTGACGTTGGTTGGTCAATGGCATGGGATAATAACATACCTTGAGCTGCGGTACAACTGGGTTATTCTGAACAGACATCCGACACGACTTCCAGTGCTCATATATCTCCTTGGCAAACATCTTCATGGGATCTTCTAGAGTGGCATCCATCATGTCCTGCATCTCTGCAAAGGATAACACCGGGGGATGATCAATGGATGCATATGGCTGCTTTATCTGCGCTGTCTCTTCAAAGAAATTCATGACCTCTTCGAAGATATCCTCTGTGCAACGACCAGCAGATGGATCACGCTTCTGGTTCATGATCTTAAGGTAGGCATCATCGTCCTCTGTCATGTTGTACGGGCATCCGCAGCAATCCTCAACAGTCGAGGAGAAGCGAATGTACGTCGCAGGTTGCGAGAAGATGGGAGGATAGAGTTCGTCATATTGAAGATTACTGAGAATTGTCTCGGGAGTAGGGATGTGTGCCTCGTTTACTTTGCCCTGGGCAGTGGCATTAATTGCACGTTGCAGGTGGATTTCCTAACACGATCCCAGGTCAGCGCGACTCATTTTATATTGGGGGTGAAAATCTCGTGATGCTGTCACGTGACTGGGATAGGGATGAGGCTAAGATTAGTGACTCACCGACTCCTCGGCCTTTTCGACGCCGGTTTCGATCTGCTGTAGAGAGTTCTGGATTTCATCGTCGATGATATCGATCTCTGACTCCCGGACAACGGGAATAGATGCCTTAGAGGTGAGTTTTTTAGGGCGTGTCCTGCCCAGGCCCCCGTACCGAGTCATAGCGTCGGGACGCGCAATAGGGCAACGACCATGGGCGGGGACGGGGTAAAATGGGGATCAGAACAAAGGTCTGTGTATGCGCTTTTTCGTAGACGTATTTTTGAGATGGGATTTGATGGAAGGGGGGGAGATATTGACGACTGAAGATGGGGTGGTTCACGGCTAGCGGTTGGGTTGACGTTGTAATGTCAGCCGGCAGTGGCCTGTTTTGGCCGAGTGCACGGCCTCAGGGGCTCGCTTGCCTGTCCGCTTCCGGTTAGTGCGGGGCTGGGCGATATCAGATTCCCCGGGCCGTTGGCAATAACAACACCTCGCCTCCTCTTTTACTGTCTTGCTTAATCTGGCTCTTCTCTACTTGCTGTTCCACTAGTCATACAACTTTATTTGCTACGTTTATCGCATAAATCGCCACCGTACCTCACTATTACACCACCTTTCCCTCTTTAACTTCCCAACATGGAGTCCTCCACCAACGAGCCCAACGCTGCTGCGATCTACGATGCGCGGAGACGCCGCGGCTCCGTGGGTACCACCCAGCTCTTCGATAACATTGTGTCTACATCCAACTGTATGTTTTCCCCGGTCGGATAAGGAATGAAGGCGATGGATCGGGCTTGTGGCTGACTTCGCGACCACAGTCAACCGGGATGAAGTGGATCGCCTGCGCAAGCGTTTCATGAAGCTGGATAAGGTAGGTTGCGTCGCATCATCAGAATATTCTCTAGCATACTAAACAACCTACAGAATGCCAACGGCACTATCGACCGTGATGAGTTCCTCTCCCTGCCCCAAGTGTCGTCCAACCCACTCGCCACGAGGTTCGTTGCTCCCCTGGGCATCCATATCCACACTCCCACCTACGATCTGCGATCTACATACATACACCGCCTAGTCCCTGACACAAATGTTTTATGATAGAATGATCGCCATCTTCGACGAAGACGGTGGCGGTGATGTCGACTTCCAGGAATTCGTGACGGGCCTGTCGGCATTCAGTTCAAAGGGTAACAAGCAAGAGAAATTGCGGTTCGCATTCAAGGTGTACGACATTGACCGCGACGGTTACATTTCCAACGGCGAGCTCTTCATCGTCCTTAAGATGATGGTCGGCAATAACCTCAAGGACGTGCAGCTGCAGCAGATCGTCGACAAGACGATCATGGAGGCTGATAAGGATCAGGATGGAAAGATTAGCTTCGAGGAGTTTACGGATATGGTGGAGAACACAGACGTGAGCATCAGTATGACACTGAGTATGTTTTGATCCGCTTTGTCTTATTGGAGGTCTTTGTGCTAACTATGGCCCAGATCAAATATGATTGCCTTTCTCGCTGGTTGAGTGGCGATATGGTGTTTCTTCTTGGTGCTCGGCTTTCTCTTTCTTGGTCTCGACATGACATGACTCAATGATCAGCGACGTGTGTAGTTTATTTCTCCCAATATGGGAAGGACATATGGAAATTATCTTCCCCACGACCTCCTCTCCCGGCTGTCTTTATTCCAGGCGTATCGGCTCAGGTACCCAGTGCCATGGCAGTGCATAATGTCACCCTAGAAGGTATATGCACGACAAACCAAAGTATATTAAAAGTACAGTATCAGCCACCCGAACCCCTTCCACAACTCAACAACTTTACCTCCGACGAATCACCCACACACCCCGGTCCTACCTCATATCAGCATCGGCTCGTCTGGCCAGCACACGCTTCAATCAACCTCAACTCTAACAACAAAGACCCAAAACAAAGCTTTGACGTTTCAGCCGCATGGGCAACAACCCCCTTTCCCATCCGGACCAACCTTGAGTTTCCGCGCAGCAAACTAACCTCGGCAAACACCAGTTCCCCTCCCTCGAACATCCCTTTCTCTCTAGACCGCAGTCTCGTGGACCGGATGTCTCCCAACCAACGAGTCCGGTACGGGAGCAGCCACACTAACAGATCCTTGTCGGCTTACACAGCACATTACGGGTAGAGGTGGTGCATATTGCATCGTATTATTGCCTTAACCTTTGCCAGCACAAACTACCCCCGCTCCCATTCTGATGTTCTATGTTGTTCTTGCCGTTATCCCGAACCCCGGCTCCCGTCCCATCCCTGTCTGGATACATCTGTAGTCTGTGCATGTGTCCACGCCAGTATGTATAGGAAAAAAAGCGTCGAAGGTAAAAGGTTAAAACAGAGGTATCATTGGGAATATGTACATAGTCGGCCTTTGTCATTGAGATGCGAATGACCTGATCTAGTTGGCTCGTTGGTAGTCTTTTCAGGTGTTTTTTATTCTACTCCTTCTCAAGTTTTGTAGGTAGACGAGAGAGGCGGGAAAGGGCTCAATTTGTGAAATGGACTTTTCTATGTAGTATAACCTTTGATGATGATTGTACCTCCATTCGACCCTTATCTACACGCTCACCCTCCCGTCTCGGCGACGTGCGTGCTCCTGACTGGGCAACCGGACTGGATAAGCGTGGTGAGACGGTAATTTCGGAATTCCGAGGCACTGGATTCGCTGGTTCTGCAGTCTGAGATGGAAGTCGCACAAGGCGAGGCACTGTTGTTTCGAGGGAATGGTGCTTCTATTTTTTAATGGAATTTTCAGAGGAAAGGAAGGGAGAAGCGGGTGTCATGTTACTTTCGGTCTACTTACTGTCTACATAGAACATCCGATGTAGGTAGTAATAGTCTGTTTGTCGTGTTTCAGGTGGGACCCTTGGGCTCCAGAGTTGTGCCTGAGTCTGTTGGTCATGGAATTAAGAGTGTGAAGAAGATTTCGGTCCATGCTTTTCTTTTTGAGACTCTAAGATTAGATATTGGTGCATGTTTCGTCTGACACGTTTGAAGAAATCTAGACCTGAAACAGGGTCATGGCTCGAGGTATGGAGATATAGTTCGATAACAGTATATAGTAGTCAAAAGGCCATTGTTTCAACAATAACAATGTATTATTGCTCCTTTATTTAGGCCCCATTGCAAATATCCAAGCCCATAATACCCAGTTCCGGCCTCGTGTTTTTGTGCTACCAAGTGGTCTATACAACGTTTCGGGCACCTGGTTGCGGGAGATATATCAAGATTCAAGAAGCATTGTGATTTAAAGTCCGAATACACGCGACGCGAGTATCTATCTGTCCAACGGTTCAATTTGTTTTTTTCAATAGATTGTCCTTTCTTTTTTTCTTCAAAAGAATTTAATTAATTAATTATTTTATTCATATGTATACTTCCGCATTGCATGATCCTATCCTGTTTCCTTCAATATGATTTAACGATACGCCAGTATTAAGTATATACTGTAAATATATTGAGTTCGGAGTATTTCAAGTACCTAGCCATGTGCTTAATAGCCTAAATATTAATAGCGAAGGTTAATGTGTAGGCATATCATTCCCGGGACAGAGAGAAGTATAAAAATTTACTTCACAAAAACGAGCCGGATCTTCGATGTCCGCATCCGCAGTAATAGCCATCGCAACCAAAGTGTCGGATCCAGCTTAGGGTGGAATATGACAGGGACAATTAGGGCATTTGGTACCTTTAGGGTAAATAGTACGGAGTACGGAGTAAATAGTAAACAAACACCTTTGTCCAGTACTTCATAGTTCGTACTAATAATTGCTTTTCTCCCTCCGTGAGACCTGAGCAATCAGAAACCCGAGGAAAAGGAAACTGACGTATGTAGGTGGCCGTCAGAGCTTTGCAGATCCAATCGGGCGAACAATGCTCCACAAGTATTTGAATTGATTTATATTGGACTATTAAGCACGGAGTAGTTTCATGTATAATGTATAAGATCTGAATAATCAGATGACTCTGGATCTTGAATCTTATGCTATTATTAATTATTATGCTATCATATCAGCCTCAAATATCATGCATCTCCGCGAGGTTCCAGCAGCTGCCCGGCTAATCTCCCCGGAATGTAAATAGCATCCCCTTTTTTCCAACAATTTTGTTTAGTTGCGTTTAGCTGCGTTTAGTTATACTTTTGGGACTTTTGTTTTTTTTAATCTCTTACCCTTTCCACCTACATTCTACGCAAGGGGAGGATATTTTGTCTCATGTTTACTTTCCTTCATTATCAGCCCCAGGCAACATAGACAGTGTTACACACTAGAAAATGAGAGAGAGAGAGAGAGAGGAAAAAAAGGAAGGAAAAGTACACACCACCTGACATCGAGAGCTGGACGCTTAAATAAACCAAAAAGAAAAAGAAAACAAGCTAAGAAATGCAATAAATGTCGAAAACTGGAAAACTCCCAAAATTCCTCGAGCGAGGCCAAGAACCATTGCACCGGGTTCCCGAGCCGAATGGAGTTTAGATGTAGATCCTCGATCGTCGATCATATTATATGGCTTTAGGGCTTAATGTTATATATTTGATATTTTGATATTTGCTATTTGCTATTTGGGATATATTTTGCCTCTATTCCCGGGAAAAAAAGCCCTAGTTTCTTCTGTTTCCCCCTTAGTTTCCCTTTTCTACTTATACTATCCACTCTTATACCCCTCTACCCTGATACCTTTCTTATACTAAGTTAGACCCATTCAAGGACTGGCCTATACATATACTCGATCTATCTATCTTACTATTACCCGTGAAGTCCTTGATCAGCTCATCATCTTGTTCTTTTCATATCCATCACTCTTCTTTTTTAATATCTCCATCTACCTGGCTTTGCCCTAATTTCCTGCCTAATGACATTTTAATTCTGCTTTTTCCCCCTTGTTTTCCTTCTAATCTTTTTTGGCCGAATTTATTTTCCATTTCAATTATTGTGTTATTATTTTGTTTTCTCTGTTACTTAAATCTGTGTCGCGGCTGCGTCAGAGGACAAGATTTGAATGTCTACTTGAACCGCCAGGATTACGTCTCATCCTTTCTTTCCCTCCTATCTCTCTCTCCCCAACCCAAACAAGGGGAAAAGTCTTCAGCGGAAAAAGATCCCTGAAATCCCCCTCGAAAATCATCCAAGCTGGCATACTACGCAAGCCCACCGCTGTCCCCCAAGCATTGGGCTGAGCTTGATCTGCACCGATCCTGGGACAGCCTCATGGATGGCGATCAACGTATGAAGCAGAATGACCGGTCAATGTCTCGGTCTGGAAATGCCACTCGCCGACCACCTGGTCGTGCAACGGATGGGTTTGTCCCAGCCATACCACGTGGAGACCAAACGGGGATGTTGCAACCCCCGGAGCAAGTCCCGATGTCCTACGACTACGGATACACAGGCAGCTCCTTCCACGGCGGTTCCCTGCAGTCAAACGAGTTGCAGAACTATCAGCCCCAGGACTATGTACGGGCTCAACGACCTCAACAAGCACCGGCTATTCAACATCAGCGACGGCGCGCGCCGCCGCAGGATCCCGCTGCATTCTCACCTTATGACTCTAACATGCTATATGGGTTCGGTCAGCAAGGTCCAACCCAAGGACACTTCGAGGTTGTGCCACAGTACCAGACACGGCAGTCTGCAGCCATTGATGTCCTGTCGAACCAATTTGCCGTTCCACAGTATTTTGCGCCAGAAGAATCTGCAGGGTCTGGGGTCGCGGGACTTTCTCCTTATCTAAATGCGCAACTCCAGCCTTATAATCAGCCGGGCCCCATGGCACGCCCGAACACCACCCAGACCTTTTCTGCACCCATCTCTGATTTCACTGCAATCGGTTCCGGGTCCATGAACCGAGTGGATCAGCCCCAACCAGAGTCCCAACAACCGGATCAGCCTAGCCTGGATGAGGCCATCGGACGATATCAACGTATCCTGTGCCACACTTTCGATCAAACGCGAGCCGGTAGATTGGTAGAGGCTGGAGGATCGCTGCTTGAAATATCCGAGTGGCTGGTGACCAATGCAAGGGATCTTGGTAAGATGCAGTCTTTTTCGCCAGGATTATTTCTTATTGTGTTTTTTTCTCCCCGTCGGAGCAGACAGAGGAATAAGTTCCAGGGTTTACTATGAGTGCCCTTGCTTAGTAGCACAGAAGTCGCACTCCCAACTGGACCCTTCTTTTTCTTGTTCTTTCTGCCCCCAATGTTTGTCTCTAAGCGTGTTATGCAAGCATCATTCGATACCTTGATGGGTCTACAGTGAGAGGCTAATCGTTCTTGTTTGATACATAGGCCTCCTCCATGATGACAGCATCCATTACTCGGACCGTCTAAAGCTCTGGAGCGAATTCAATCTATGTTGGCTAGCAATCTGCCAAAAGCAAAAGGATTTGATGCTGGAGGTGATTGCGACAGGTCAACAACCTGCACATACGAGTCTAATTCGACGAGACCGAATGGAGACTATGGGAAGGGACCTAATTCAGCTTTGCGATCAGCTTGAACCTCACGGGTTAGTAGATTATCAAATGGGTATATGGGAAGAAGAGATACTGTCCGGTAAGTTTGCGTTGTACTCCGATGCACCTCTATTACATCCTAATCATACCCAAACCAGTCTTGGGCCAATGTCTTGATCTCATGGACAATAGACCCGAGCTCCACCGCATCCCTGTCAGACCGGAAGCCACGACAGTGCCTCGACCATGAACCAAGTCCTAGGGCTAAGGAGAGCAGAAAAGCGAAAAAAAGAAAATCGCCAAAAAGAACCAAATACAACGTCACATCAAATTGGGTCGCCCAAAGAAGAAAGACACGGCTGCACCGTGACGATCGGACGCATTGACCCATCGCCCAAGCGCTGCCGCCACGGGGAGGCTATTGCCTACTAGCGTCGCGCCAACCCCGATGTTGATATTTGACAGCGAAGAGGTAATCTATCACCTCTCCCCTCGTGTTGGGCACCAATCACTCTCGCATTCGCTCCGATGAGAGATCGACCGGCCCCTCCTTCCGCCTTTGGTCATCGGTCCCTTGTAAGAGGGGCGATCATTCGCCGGCTCTATCTTGGCCGTCAGCGCTTGATCTTCTCAAATTATACCTATCGTCTATTCAGCTTGGGCTGACGAGGTGGCGCGAAATATCACCGTCGCCTTCTCATCATTCGCCATCACCACGGCCACTATCATCTCACCATTCGCCAACCAGCACTACCACAATCATCACACTCTTCCACTTCCCCCCGCTTATATACCATAATGACGAATTTGGCGAGTTGTACATAGTCTCATGACCTTCTATCTGTGGGTGGTTTTCATTGGCTTCGGTTATTATTCCCTATTTCATCTCTGTTCTATGTATTGAATCGATCCGGACTGGCTTTGCATTGGGGCGTGACAAAAAAGGACAAGGGCATCTGGCGCAAAAAATGGAACGGGATCTTTGTGTTCCCGTTTTGGAAATGGGCTTGGGCTTGGATTTGGGGTTTGGGGTCGTCTCATTTCATTTTCCAGTAGTTCATGCTGCTGGTGCTCGTCTTGACTTTGAGCTTTGGATTTGTATCGCTCGCTAGTTAGTATACCCTTGCAAGGATTATATATCAGACAGAGTCGATCTATTTGATATCAACGAACGATTTTCCAGTGTAGGGTTTCGATATTTCAGCCACATTAGGTAAAATCGGTAGTGCTTGTTAGGTTTAATGCATGCTCTAGTTAGTGCGTAATGGTCGGTTATAATGTCTACAACTGAAGATGGCGTCTGACCTTATCTGGCTTCTATTTTAATATCTCCTTGGTGACCTTTGCCAGCATGCGAAGGAGCGCCAAGAAAAGATAAGGTGTATAAGATGGACTTTGCTATCCAGTCCATACATACTCATTACCACATATTTAAAGATAGGACAATGTGGACTCTAGGCATAAGTGGATATACAACACGCTGATACAATTCAAATTCAATGAAACCTTAGAATTGTTGCCCCATATGCATTGAGAGTACAGGATATAAAACAAGTCGCGAACTCGGGGTGCCGGTGGAATAATACAGTATAGAAACAAAAAGGAAATAGGATTCGCTGGCCACTTTAACGCTTGACCCAGGTAGGCATCTTGCGGGCCTTGACATGACCGGGCTTCTTCCTCTCGACGCGACGGGCGTCGACTGTGATTGCACCGGCTGTAAAGAATTGAAGTTAGCAACTGCATCAACAATGAAACGAGTGAAGTTGAAAGGAAAAACATACCCTTCCTCAGAACCGCCTTCAACCCAGGCTCGTGCAACAGCAAAGCCCTACCAAGAGCCAGCGTAATCGCCTCAGCCTGACCAGTAACACCGCCACCCTTCACCCGAATCCAAGCATTATACTTATCCAAGCGCTGCGTACACCGCAGCGCCCAAAGCGCACTCTCACGATCATGAACCCGCTTGAACGCCTCCACCAAGCTCTTTCCATTAACCAGAATCTCGCCCTCACCCTCAACAAGCTGCACAACAGCCGTAGACTCCTTCCTCTTTCCCTTGCCGCGAGCGCGCCCATTCTCATCCACCGTGCGCGGAACAACCTCCACCGCATACGGGTTACCAGGACGCAAAAACGCAGCCAGAGTATCGCGCACCTCGGTGGGCAGAACTTCGGGCTCGATGCGGTTCAGTCGCTGCAGGATCTTGACAAGGGACTTGTATTTCTTCATGGGCACGGGTTCGCCCACGTAGTCACGGAACTGCGACAGCTTGAACCACGCCATGCGTGGTGCTTCGTTGGTGGGCACTGTAGGGAGTGCGGCGTACTTCGCTTGCAGAGCTTCCAGCTGCAGGACGTGGTCGATGAACCGCGGGCTGCCGGAGAAGTAGGATGGGGAGGAGGGGATGATGCGGGCGGGCTTTTGGGTGAAGGAGTTGAAGTTGATTTCTGGAGCTGCGGCCGCCGGTGTGGATTCCGCTTCTGTTGCGTAGGTGCGTGTGCGGAGGGTGTTGAGGGTTGTTCGGGAGGCTTGGATTGAGGGTTTTGTGAGGGTGGAGGTTAGGCGGAGTGATTGCATCGCCTGTGCGAGGCTGGTGGGTTTGTGCCACGCCATGGCTGGTGGAATTGGCGGGGAATTCGGGACTGCGACTCGGATTTGAGGTCCTGGATGGAGGCCGTTCATAGTCTCCGAGTTGTCATGTTTTTTGTCTGGTCATGTGACGTGACCCTGGCAACATCAGTTCCTCCGAACACCGAAGTCGTCCCGCCAGCACAAAATTCTTACTCGCCCCTCTCCTTTCTCTTCCTTCTTTCTTTTTTCTTCATATTCCACACATCACATTCAATATGGCGTTCGGAAAGCTCTACGGTCTGCCTGTATGTTTATCTCCGTCTTTATTGTGTTGATTCAATGTCTAATATTTTCTAGGACAACGGTCGCACCATCTCCATCCTGGTCGCTGCTAAGCACAACGACCTCGACTTGGAGCTGGTTAACACCCAGGCCAACTCTAACGCTGAATTCAACACCAGCGCTGAGTACCTCAAGATCAACCCCACTGGCAAGATCCCCGCTTTCGAGGGTGCCAATGGCTTCACTCTGTCTGAGGCTATTGCCATTGCCGTCTATGGTATGTGAAGTCATCATCCCTTTCATACATCACAACACCCTCGGTCCATTTTATGCCTCTCTTCTTTATGATGAGACACCATTAGTTATCCCTGTCTGAATTATAACTATTGTTATAACAACTGTTGAGAAAAAACAACTCTGAAAAAATATTGGCTACCCCGCTCTGCGGGAAAATTTGGACACGACCAGCCCACCCTCCACTGAAATGGACATATGGTGCCATTGTCACCTCCGATTGCTCCATTGTTGAATCCACCGAGTTTCAAAGCAACTTGACTAACATGTCCTGTTCATAGTCACCTCCCAGAACGAGAAGACCACCCTTCTCGGCAAGACCAAGCAGGATTACGCTTCCATTCTCCGCTGGTTGTCCTTCGTCAACTCCGAGGTTCTCCCCAAGTTCGGTGCCTGGTACCGTCCTTTGTTGGGTCTGGATGGTTACAACAAGAAGACTGTCGACGAGGCCGCCAAGGCTGCCCTGAAGACCGTCTCTACCTTCGAGACTCACCTGACTGCCAACACCTACCTCGTCGGTGAGCGTATCACCCTGGCTGATATCTTCGCTGCCTCCCTCCTCACCCGTGCTTTCGCCACTGTCTTGGACAAGACCTGGCGCGAGGCCAACCCCGCCACCACCCGGTGGTACAACACTATTATCAACCAGGACGCCTTCAAGGCCATCGTCCCCAGCCCCAAGTTCGCTGAGGAGGTCGTCAAGTACGTTCCCCCCAAGAAGGAGCCCAAGCCCAAGGCCGCTGCTCCCGCCGCTGCCGCTGCCGCCCCTGCTGAGGCCGCCCCCTCTGAGCCCAAGGCCAAGCACCCCCTTGAGGCTCTTGGCAAGCCTACTCTTATCCTCGATGACTGGAAGCGCAAGTTCTCCAACGAGGACATCCGCACCGTTGCCATGCCCTGGTTCTGGGAGCACTTCAACGCCGAGGAGTACTCTCTCTGGAAGGTCAACTACCGTTACAACAACGAGCTCAAGCTCACCTTCATGGCCAACAACTTGATCGGTGGCTTCCAGACTCGTCTTGAGGCTTCCCGCAAGTACCTCTTCGGTGCTCAGTCCGTTTACGGCGAGAACTACAACTGTGTCGTCTACGGTGCCTACATGGTCCGCGGTCAGGAGTGGGAGCCCGCTTTCACTGTCGGCCCCGACTTCGAGGGTTACGAGTTCACCAAGCTCGACCCCTCCAACGAGGCTGACCGCAAGCTCGTTGAGGATATGTGGGCCCAGGACGTTCCCGTCACCGTTGACGGCCAAGTCAAGGAGTGGGCCGATGGTCACGTCTTCAAATAAGCGTGTCGTCCCGATCTACCCTCCCCATCTCCTTTAAAATTTCATCCCCCAATACCCCGATGGACGTGCTGTGCTTGAAGACTCCGTACGCCTCACGTCCACTCTTCTTCTTTCCTCTGCCTGAAATTCTTTGGGATTATCCAAATATCTTGACCTACGGTTTTACGTGTTGATCTTGAATCACAGTTACGAATACGTTGCGACGTGGAATGATGATCGACAAAGCCAGCTTGGATTGTGTTACTATAATCCAGCCGGCCAAGTCGCTGCTAGTTAGTTCTAGTAATGAAAGGACAGAGACAGTTCTCTGATTTCTTGAGTGCATACTCTTTCCCTGCGTAATTCTAAATATCAAGTAGTAGTTAGTGGAGAGGCTCCTAGAGCTATGCAAACCTTTCCTTTTGCATTACAGTACAACAATGAGCAATGAGCCTAACATTTGTTTGCCTACTGGCCCAGATATAAATAGCCGGATAGCTATTTGCTCCTTCTACAACCAACCATCCTCTTCTCACACCTATAGGATTCCTCTTTCTGATTCACCAATCAGGCTGTCTTCCTTCAAGCTCCTTGTATCAAGCTCTCTCAAGTTTTAGCCATGGCTTGTTGATGGTGAGCCATATATGAACCTGGCAGACCGTCTCTGGTTGTCCTCGGCGCTGGCTGGCGATGAATAGTCTGCGATACCGCTGTGGTGAGTGCGTCAGAGTTGAGAGTAAAGTCATTGATATTTGACTAACAGGTAACATCACAGACTTCATAATTAAATATTATTGAGAGATCAAGATATATAGGCAGTCTGCTCCTCCATGAGTCCAGAACGAAGTTTGGCGCAGTATAAGGCCCAGTTTGCGCGTCGATCGCATTCGTGTCTTTCTTCTCCCTGGCTTTTCGACAAACCTGCCCCATTATATACCAATCTTCGGCGTCGGGTTATCCTTTCGCTTTGTTGTCTTCGTCTTCCATAGACCGACATAGCACCCAATATGGCCAACGTGGCTACTCAGATCTGCACATGTACCAGTACCAGGCCGGATAAAGGCGAACCAGAATATTCTTGATCGTCCAATGCAAGAGGCACGGACCGGAGAGGCGACACGTAGGTTGAGCCAAGCTGGCAAGATCCACCCCGGACCTGCCGAAGCCAACATTGTGCAAAAGCTGATCTTTTACATAGCTTGGAAATGGCATGACTACACAGTCAAGAAAAGAGACGGACCACACGCGACACCTCGCGCCATGGCTACCAATCGAACTGGACCTTGCGAGGCGGACGAGACCCCAAGCAAAGAAAGACAATTCACACATCTGCCCCTTCTCGGCATCATTCAAAGTCATCCGAGATCATATACCTTTCGTCTACCCGTCGATGTGCCAAATTCAAGTACATTCCCAGATATAACTAGCAAGCGGATCCACAGATCTGCTCCGCCCTAGCATCATTCGAAAGGCGTGGGTACAGCGCTCTACGCCTCAAGCCTCCGACCTCCAGACGCAGAAGCTCAAACAAAGAGGTTGGGACTTGACTTCGAGTTGGACTCTGGTTATTCAAGCCAAGAAAGGGTATACCAAATCACTAGCACCTAATGTCGAATTCACGGGATACGACATCAAAAAACGACTGGTCCTCTGAGTTTGGGACCGCGTGCATCTGGATTATCGAGGCATACCCGGTCCTGATGGTTGTGTCTTCTCTTGCAACCATCCATGTGCTAGGCTCAACCAGGCACGACATGATGGACGATGTGACCCTCAGATTTCTAAGTGTCAATCAGTTAGAGCAGACGAGGATTCTGGAGAGTGCGCAGAACCCACTAAATCTCCGCTGGACTCGATTGTCCTGGGTCTTCCGCCGTCATATGTCCAGAACAACGCAGGCCAGCAATCATAGCCTTCTTAGCTGCCGACCTTCATTGGAATGACCTCGTGCGTCATCTACATCTCTCTAGCTACCAGGATTGGTTCGCCGGTTATGCATTCAGTTGGTAATGCAGTCGCATGTCGATGAATGCATGGATGAATATTCGGGTTAGCTTTCACATCGTCGCACAAATGGGTTGATATTCGGTTTGGCATCTCCCAAGAGAAAGCGCCAATTCTCAATATGCCATGCTTCGGTATCCGGGGTCAGCGCACAACAGCAACCTGTGATCTGAGACCTCGTGCAGTGGCAGAGAAAGTTTGCGAATCTCCTCGGTTAGAACGCCGAACATCGCAGGGAGAAACGCAAACAATCATTATTATAGTCAACATAAGCTCCTCGCACAATTCCCACTTCCACCCCATGCATCTTCCCTCCACTGTCTACTGTCTTATCGCGATTTAAAGTCTCCAACAAGGAGTGGTTACATTTATGGATTGAGAGATTCTGACGATGAAAATCATGCTGCACAACACTCGGAGACACTATGAAAGGAATCTTGGGCCTTCTGTGATCACTTCTGAGTTGGTCTCGTCCGCAGCCTAAAACCTAATATTGAAAACATGGCTAGCTTCAACTTTTCTGCACCGATGATGACCTTCTCCGACTAACAGAAGCTGGAGGGGGTTCCTTGCGATATGGGATCCTCGTTCTGTCTCTTACGTGACTCGACGACTTTCGAATTCACCCTTCTCTCACTTCATTCCGCACTTCCGTTCTCATTTCTTTTCTCACTCTACTGTCTTTCTTCTCTGCCTATCCTGGCCCCGACACAACTAAGTTCAACCCAAGAGGTAAGTTTGATGCAATTCAACAACTCTGCGCAATATCTTATTCTGAAGGTATCGAGTAACTGAGAAGGCTAGGTTCCGCTCCGAGCCCGCCGCTGTCGGTGGGAATGGAGGTTGGGAGGCTCCACCCTTCTTCTTACAATTTGAGCTGTTTGCCGTTTCAATATTCGGTTCTTCGACTATATCCAAGAATAGCTTTGTATGCATGTCCCATCAGGAGACCACAGCGAGGGACTGCCTACGGTGGGCAGCTTCGTGCTCTACATATGGAATCAATCCTTCAAGAGAAGGAGGACCTCGACATCCGAATGCTATCACATGTCAGATATGCTAGAGACCGTTCGGCATTGGCTCACTTAGATCAGGGTTGGTGGCATTGTCTACACGAAGTAATTGATATAACCAGGTAGGTTCACTATCAAATATTGTTATGGTAGTTCTCAAAATAACACCATGGCATTGGACTACAATAGTCACGACACGCGGAAATATGAAAGAATCGTCTACGGTGATAATGGCGTGCACATCACACCGTTGTCCAATATCTTGGGATTTCACCCTAGGAGCGGGGATAAATCCAGATAAGTCATGGACCGTCCGGAAAATATCACGGAGGAAGCCTGGGAGGCTAAGAAAGCAACACCGCCACCGGCCTTGGAAACCCGGTCGACGCGTCACATGCACCCTTCCACCTGACGCACGATGGAGCGCCCTCCGGGACACAGACCAAACGGACAGACGGAACAAACCACCATGGCGAGCATACGTGAGCTGTTCACGGGCTACGAACCTGACATCGCGGCAGATTGCGACGATATCGACGCGCTGGTGGCGAAAGCGGATCGCATCGCCGACTTCAGGGCACAGCTAGAAGAATAGATCATCATTATCTCCCCCAGAGCTTCTAAAGTAACATTACATATAGTCGTTTCATTGCACTTAGTACCAACTATAGTTCTTATCAGTATCGTCCTTCCAAGCTTGAACCGAATATCTACATGATGTCCAACCCAACTGCAGAGCCAGCGTATGTCAAGCCTATCTGTGAAATGAAAAGAATACCTGCAACGGTATTATACGTCTTCATTGGTTCATTCGATTCCTGCGCTGAGACATATTGGCCTGTCTCATTCAATTTGCTCTTCATTCTTCGGTTCGCCAGCTGGGCTCTTGGGTTCGTTGGATTGCACCACTTTGTTGTATGTTGCTTTAGATATAGAGAATTCGCCGAGCTTTTGGAAGACCTTGGCCTTATGGGGTCGATTAGCCGGATGCATGTCTTGCTGGTCTGGGCACCAAAGACTTTTCTTCCTGGATATTCGATATCCCAAAAGAATAGGACCTCCCGCCTTAACCGTATCTAGCATTGTTACTTCGTTTCTCTAAGGGGTTGGCTGACGAGCTGATTAAGCGCAGCTACACGTTTTCATTGAACGGGCGAGAGAAGAGTATAACCGTGCTACACGATACGGTGAACATCATGTCTATCTACTATATGAAGTTCGATTGAGTTCCTGCAACTCATACCGGTCAGTGGGGCCTTGAATCTGATTGTAGTCATTGAATGGAACCGATCGGTATACACCCAGAGCGCTGATCATTCGCCGGACAATTTTGACCTTCTGTTTAATTGCGGCAAGGAAAAACAAGACTGCACTTATCCGCGTAACGTAAAATGATTCAAGGTGACCTGGACAACACGAGCCCGAGTCACGACGGTAAACAATACCTTGATCTCGCAAGACCAAGCTCGAGTTACCGACCTAAACTTAGTCGGGCTCGGATATCGGAAACCTAACTCAGGTTGGGCTCAGATAACAAAGAAACTAAGAACCAGGCTACCCTACCTCTCGGGGTCAGGATCTACCAGGCTTCCTGTTCTAGATCAGGTCTAACAAGCCTCAGCTAGACTGACCGACAATTGCACGGGGTTATAAGAATAAAAGATGATCAAGATTCCTATCTACTAAACATCGGCCTAGGGTTATATACCCCTGGGTTCTACCAGAACAGTCTGCCGGAGCGGACCATCCTAGCATCCGTGCTCCCTTATACCTTACAGGGTCCGGCTGTCCGTAATTCTTGACTTTGGTTAAGAACTTTATGAAAAAATAAGCTAATATATAAAGAAAAGTCACTTATACTTATGTTTATAAGAGGTTGTCTTTGCTCTTATTTATCTTATATTCTAGTCCCTGGAAGAGCCGCGTTCTTGACGTCGATGTACGAGGTAGTTCAGTCTCGTCGGGTATTGGTGACCACTCCTGGATACGAGCTCGAGACTCCGGATAACGATTCAACTCCTCCTCACCCTGAGTCACCCTGTACCTTAACTACCTTACCTTAATCCAAAGGTATCGGATGAGTAATTTATGGTTAGCCTGTAGCTTTCGAGCATCCCTTAACTGGCGCTTGACGTCTTCGAGCTCGCCGTTGAGTTCTTCCCCTTCAAGAGATTCCGTTAAGAACCGGGTTGGTGCGGTCGATGGAACACGTTTCGGAACGGGACGGTGAGACTGGTCCTTGACCTGACCTTGACCATGAGAGCTTAGCTCGTCTATTGTTGTCCCCAAAGCCTTCGAGAGTAACGACATTGTCCTCCATCCGTGCTCTTCGCAACCCCCTCTGCACGACCAAATGCTGATCCAGCAGACAAATTTTGAGAGTTGGCCAATCTGGGTGGCCAATCCACTAGCAAATGTCATGAGGCTAGCATCAGGAAGAAGAGCGATCCACAAACTAAGCCAAGAACACAACCTTGCACTTCTTTCGCCACAATCGAGATCGAACTTGTCGGTGAAGAAGTCAGAAAGTCTTGAAAACATGTCGAAAATGTAGATAGATTCTGACAGAGAGAAAAAGGAAGAAGATCCCAGTCTTCTTTCCCTGGGTTTACTTGCAATGGCAAGTATGACCTGGTGGGGGCGCATCCCCGGGACATTTCCTTGCACTGTAATCTGTATAAGCGACTACCCGTGAATACTTTGCTGATTCGATTAATTAGTAAGATATAGAACATACCTAGGTTCCTTGTTGCGTCGTTTCGTCCGTCACAGACGCAACCTTGTAGATCGTATCGTCAATCCGCTTATCCTAGGCCAGTCTTAGGTGAGGAGTTAGATGATCGGACGCGATGATTCTAGCCATGCCTGGCTGCGGAAATTTGGGGGAAGTGGATGGAAATTGGGTCGGTGGAATCTGGCCAGGCTCGAGTTCAGTTAGCGTAGGCCTATGTGCGGCAGGTTCAGCCACAGCCTTGTTGTATAGCTACATACATGGTAACAGAAACTCCACATCATTGAGAGAAGTGTCATGTTCCCATGTCCATGACAAGAAAGAAATCGAATGTAAGAGAATCATTTTCGTTGCGCATAGATATTCGTCGAATTGACTGAAGCAGGGCGCAATCATATTAAAGATCACAAAGCCAAACCGAGGGTGCCGAGCGAAACGGCCGGACTCATGGCGCATCAGATGCCGTGTTCACTCCTCAAATTTGACTGTACGGTTCCTAGACGACTGAATATCGGCCTTGCCATACGGGAAAAGGGTCGGGAACGCGAGCGATAGAATGGCTTGGGTACGATTGAACCCAGAAATGGGATTGGGCCGGATAGAAGGTAGGATAAGGTGCCAGCGTGGCGTTGATGGAGCTGGAGAATGCTCAGGCAGAGAAATAGCGCCTAGTACCATATTTCAGAGCACCGTCTCCTTCTCAAGATCGGTCGGTTGCTCATGTGAGAGGATTAGATCCGATATCCTCTGGTCTATGGGCAGCTGAGATATCCGCTCACGGTCAATCACGAGGTTGACATAGCCGGGGTGCTGCAACCTCAGAAATTCTATCCACCGCTGAACCGCATCGCGGTGAACAGCAGGAGCTTGAAGGAGTCCTGAGCCTCGCATGATGCTTTGCGTAATGCCAGGTGACTGACTGGATTTCATTGATATAATCACCCACGGTGGATAGGCGAGCTTCATTGTGCCTCGACGTAGTGGTGGTGAGGTGGGGGAGGAAGACGATGGAAGAGGCGTAGAGTGGAGAGACAGACTACAGTTGTGTAAAACATATAAATAACCCAAACGAACAGCAACCGCGCGGCCTAGAGCTAACGACTAATCTTGATTTCACCATCCATTTCTTTCATATTGCCCTTTGTCCTCACATTCCCTTTGCACCATCTTTATATTGTCTTCACTTACCTCCTTCACTTTACCTTCGCTTCATCCTCGCTCTACCAACCTTGCCTTCATATATATCAAGAAGACACTTCCTAATGAGTGACCCACACCCACAGCGTTTTATATATGGAAAATCATGAGTGGCCGACTGCTCTTATGCGACTTCAAGTATACTTTATGCAGAGCGAATCCTTCTATCCCTCTCTAGAAAATCCCCTGCTATAGTCGTTTCCTCGATCCGCAATGGAGAATGATAATATAACCAGGGATCTTCTCCCTATTCTGGTGGTTGGAATGCCATCGGTAAGTCACATTACCAATATTCTCATTCAAAAGTATCAACTAATCTTATTATATGCAGAATCATGCAACAGATTAGCCATATACACGCAGAATCCACACCTATCTCTGGTGTTGGGAGCTCAATCCTATCACCACGCGCGTCCTCAAGACCAGCATAGCTCGCAATCAGTCGAGAAGGGATTCTCCGGTACCAGTATCACGGCGATCCAGTGGTCATGTTTCATATACTCCTGCTGTGGCTGTTGATGCCATGCTATCTTGAAAGATATCTAGTGCTGTGCCCCGGCTTCCCAACGAACTTTCGCTATCGCAGTCGCATTCTGATGGTGTGGCAGTGTGTCAGTCAATTCCACGAATATTTGTACGCAACGAAAATGATTTTCTTACCTTCGATTTATTGTCACCAGAAACAATGTCGGAGCCAGGTGATGTGAGCCGTCAACCAAGAGACTGTGCCCACGAAAACCACCTTAGAACCCGCTCGCACAATATATCTGGCAATATCCTCGAACGGTGCGCGGCCCGCTCATCATGCTGTTTGTTTCTTCGGGTGATATTCTCTCAATGATCTGGAATATCTATTACCATGTATGTAGCTACGCTATGATCATATTCTCTTCCCCTTACCTTCTAATATAACACCACCGCTCTCTAGGTCGAGACCTTCTCCCTCTGAGTCTGCCTTCGAAGGACATACTTTTCCCTGGGCGAGTATATACAGCATCCTTGACTCGTTTGGTAACGAGGCTGCCCGTCGATGAAAATGTACTCGTCGCGAGAAAGAAAGACAGGATAATATTATATCGGATACGTATATCCCCTCATAGGGCCGTGTCCCTACTGCAAAGCCCTGAGAACGTCGAGCCCGACTCAGCAATCGATATTCCCCGAACGATGCTGATCCCACAGCTCAAATACCATAGAACGAGACTAGGGTCCATTCTAAAGTGCATACGTTTCAGTCGATGATGATCCGATGGGGTATGAGCTATGCACAAAACTGGCCAAACCTGGAGACTATGTAAACAGCCCCTCTTCTCTGCTCTTCTCTTCTCTTTCTCTTCCTATATTTTCTTCGTTTTAATCATCTACAAAGGCAATTCGATACCGCAAACAACTCCCAAAATGGATGCCTTCGAGATGGGTGCCATGAAGGAAGGGGCTGTCAGCAAATATAAAGCCGAAACATCACCAAATGTTCGCTATGCACGCCGCAGACTATGCACGCCGGCAGAGTCAGCATATCATGAGACGACGGCAAGCTGCCCCCGCCATCCCCGCGCCGGGACTAGGGTAACTCTCCCCTTACCCGTGAGATCGCATAGACGATACACAGAACGCCCGTCGACGCCGATATAACAAATTCGGAAGAGAGAGCCGCCTAGCCATACTCCGACATCATCGTTGGGTCAAGAGTCTGATCTAGAGACGCCCTCTCGGCGAGGTCGCCTACTATAGAAGGCTTTGGTAGCCAGCGGATCTACAGTTTACGTAGTTTATGTTAAAAATATGACATTTTACTTCCGTTACTACACCTAAAGAAGTTCTTATAAACAAGTGACTTGTTTTTCTTATAGTCTGGTAAAATACGATAACTGCATCGATACTCTAAGTAATATGACGGGGTGTCTACGGCAATTCGCATTTATTTTGAAACATGAGTGGAAGTCTAGGACAAGCATGAAATTGGAACGAAGTTCAAATGTGCATTATGATCGATGAGGAATCCTGACAGATCATAAGCTGGAACTTGCTTGAGAAGAGAGTCTCGCTGTGGCGGGCCCGGCGGAATGTCTCCGAAATTCTCCGCGCGCGGTGGCAACTTCTCCGTTTCTCCGCCTTTCCGTCTCATTTCCGTGAGAAACACCGAGGGTGCCACTGCCTGATACTCTCACAATATGACAGATCAGGCTACCAACGATCCCATCCGTGCACAGCGGGCGTGTGACTTCTGTCACAAACGCAAGATCAAATGTAACAGGGAAACGCCCGAGTGTTCCGCTTGCAAACGGTAAGCATCAGAACACTGCCAATCAAGATTCGGGCTAATGTTCCCAGACACCGGAGGATCTGCTCGTACAAAACCGACACACATGATTTAATTGATCAGAATACTATTTCTTCCACCTCAATTACTGCTGATGAGCCAGCTTCGCTGCAGCCTGGGCAGAGCCCTCGAGATCGGACCAGTGTGGCCTGTCGTTTCTTAGACCATGAAGTCTTCCAACGAAGTAAAGCACGGTTATCATTTCTCCCTGAGCACAGTTTAATCCCTAGTTATGTGAGACCCTTTGTGGGTGATAGTACTGGTCTGCAACGAATAGCAACTCGCTATTACCGACTTGTTCATCCATGGCTGCCAATCATCTCAAAACGGAAGGTTTACGATCAATTGCTGAATCCGCTGTCACCCCGGCGGACCGATGCTGTTTTCTTGTGCCTATGCATGGATCTTTTCAGCCCTCTTGAAAGCGAAAATCCGTGGACCCCGTTGTACTCTACTATAAGACGACTGTTTGCTGAGATACAAGTTGCCGGTATTCTTTCTATGGAGACACTACAAGGTTGTATTCTCCTCGCGGTTTATGAGATCGGCCACGCTATGTATCCTGCCGTGCAGGTATCAATAGGTGTCTGCCTGAAATATTCTCTTGCACTAGGTATCGGTTGGACTAGCTCGGTAGATGGTCCCATGAGTGATACCCCATGGGTTGAAGCGGAAGAGAGGAGAAGAACTTGGTGGGCTATTTTCATGCTCGAGCGGTTCGTTTCATCTGTCACAAGTCATATATGTCCAGTTTGACTAATTTGTTTTCGCCCAGAATTGCGAACCTAGGAAACCCCCGACAGGAGTTACTCGTTTCCGAGCCCGCTTTAATAGAACAGCTTCCTTGCCAGGAGAAGGAATGGGACTACGGAGGTCATAACAATATGTTCTCTACATTGTCGGCTCCTCCCGAATCACTCGGACGCTACGCAAGTGTCGTGCAAGCTGGCTATCTCCTCGGCTGCGTCCTTCGACATGTCCTTTATATGTCGATTGACATTGAACTTCGGAAGGAAGAGGTTAGCCAGCTTGAGAAGACTCTATATGCATTGATCTCGTATTCGGAGTCTAACGCAGGGACGACTTATTCTATTATCTGCTACCAAACTGCAATCTCATTTTGGTAGGTACCCCTGGTGTCCACTTATTCATTTCTGACAGTCTTCTATTTCCTTCCTTTCCTTCATTGATGTTATGTCTTCTAGCTAACCCTTGCCAAAGCGCCCTCCTCACGCTTTACGCCCCATATCTTTCTCACGAGGAATCGAGTCTGCGTGAACGTGCAAAGGCTGTTTCTGATAATGCTGCCTCCGTCGGACTAGCTGTAGCTCAAAAATATATGGAGACGGAGAACATGGATCTAACCCATGGTGATATCCCGCCATTTGTATTGCATTGGTTTTATTTGACAGGGGTAAGATTCATTAATGGAGGCTGTTTCGGGGACTTGGGTGTCATAGAAACAGCATTGGAAAAACTCAACACGAAATGGAAATCTGCTGGTATGTCATTCCTTGTCGATAGTCGTTTGATTTTGATATTCAGCTAACGTCTCTTTAGGAATATATTTGGAGCTTCTCGCGGCACGACGAATTATGGACTCTATCCCAGGCCAGGCAACAGAAATCTAGGCTTTTTTGGTTTTTTTTTTTACTCATAATAGTCCTAATAACAACTAATGTCGATATAGTACACTACTACAATCGTCGCGACGGTTATTGTGCAGTTTCATATATCTGATAAGAAAGTAAAAACGGTATGCAATTAGAACTGAATAATTACTTTGCCAAAAACTTGACCACTTTGCAGGTATGCGCAAGCCTCAGGAGCTTGTTCAAACTCGAAAACTCGATCGATGACCGGCAATAGGCTAAGGCGAGTGACTCTCAAAAGCTCGACAAAGTCTTCCAAGTCAACCTTCGTCCCAACTTGGATACCCCTGACTCTTTTAGTATGGGATATAGCGGACACAGGGATTGTTACTCACACAATCTTGCAAGCTTTAATGATCAAGTACTGGACTAGCAGAACGAAATCACCTTCACTCTTTGCAGTAAGCAACCCCACTTGGGATACCTGGCCTCCCTTTTTCACCGTCGACACACTCTTTAATAGAGTAGCCGCTCCTCCCTGCTCAACAACGATGTCCACACCGAGCCCCCCGGTGTGCTCGATCACTTCCTGCTCCCAATCACTATTCTTAGCGTAATTAATGGTATGCGAAGCTCCCAGGATTCGTGCTTTCTCAAGCTTGTCGTCCGACGAAGACGTGATAATCACATAAGCCCCAGCCTGAGCGGCGAGAATAAGGGCGATGAGGCTAACACCACCAGTGCCTGCATCGGTAAGGTCAGCCATTGTGATTTTGATTGACGACACATTTCGGATTCATACCCTCAATAAGCACGGTTTTCCCACACAGGTTTGAGCTCTTCATATTGAGAGCTGACCATGCTGTCAAACCTGCGCACGCGATCATACTCGCCTATTTTTGTTAGCACTGCTCCGAGAATCCGAAGCCTCTTTCTGGTATAGTGTTCACCTCGGGCCACGTCAGATAATCTGGAATCTTCACAAGGCTTTCCACCGGTATAACGAGGTACTCCGATAACGTTCCATCGATATTCTGGCCCAGACCTGCGCTTGTTAGAGACCTTACACCATATTATAACGGGCTGAGATGCAAACAGACCTTGCACAGTTTGTTCTCTTCCAGTGATAGCATCCAGGTTAATCAAAGATGTTACTCTGTCACCCACCTAAAGAATCAAGACGAGTCAGAGAAGCCACGCACTCGACCAATAGACCCTAGACTGAACTTACCGTGAAGGATTTCACCTTTTTGCCAACGGATACGACCTCCCCGGCAAACTCGGTTCCAGCAATGCCATTTTCCAATGCTGGAAAGGGGAATCGACCGTCGAGTACTGCCACGTCTTTCCAATTAAGAGAGACCGCGCGGACTTTGATGAGGACTTCTGATGGGCCATGGACCGGAAGTGGTTCGATGTGGGAACGGATGGTCTCTCCGTCCCTTCTGAATACTTTGTGGGTGTTGATAACCATGACTTATGACTTAGGGATGAATATTGATTTGAAGCATTTCCTTTCACAGAGGGTTAGCATGGTGTTTTTATATAGTGACATGCTCATGACAATTATCTAATTTCCGGTGATCTTCGACTCGTCTAGTTCAAGTAATTTTGGATGTGGTTTAGGACAAGAATTGCGTTATAATCTTCGGACAGGGTCCGAGTCCTGTCCGTCCTGTCCGTCATTCCCGTCAGAATCCGTCAGTCCTGTGAGTTCGGAACGGAGTCGGTCTCATGCACGGGGCCGCTTGAGCGGATATTCTTTGTGTTCGGTCGAAGTTTCGGACTCGCACATTTGCATGTAAATGATTTTTGGGTAGGACTTGGAACTAAGGACATGGTGTGACCTCAAAGTCCGCTTGTCCCGTTGTTCCTGCGACTTTCCGTGTCCCGTCCGTCTGGCGGATCCACAACTCTTCCATATCCGGTTCTGATTTGTGGCCGTTCAGGGTGGAACGAGGTCTGTATACTCCGTACAACATACGTGCTACAAGATCTGAATCACGTCGGTCTTCGGCTTCGGTCTTAATGAAACGCTTGCTTACCAATATAGAAAGTTTCCGGCACTTGTTATTGTATTACTAATGTGATTTAATATCTGCCCGAGTGTGGATGTATATGTGGACATCTGAGCCTGTCTTTATCACGGTTTCTCAACATTACTTTGATATTAAATTCAAAGTCCTGCAATCCCCTTATCGTTCACATACCAGCTCTATCCAATGGCCGACAAACAAGTTAAGGTGGTTTACGGAGGTGCCCTTCTCGGCAACGCTTCTAGTGACTTTTCCACCCCAGAGCAAGTGGAGGAAGTCCTTCGTGTCCTTGAGGAGAATGGTGTGAAGGATATCGATACTGCCCAGATCTACGACGGGAGTGAGGAGCTCTTAGGCAAGACTGGTGCTGCTTCCCGCTTTATCGTCGATACCAAGCACGCTGGTGGCTTCGTGCCCGGAACGTCTTCCAAAGAAGTGTTGATCGAAAGAGCCAACGAGAGTCTTCGGAAGCTGAACACGAACAGTGTATGTGCAAGAAATCCCAATCCGCAAGCCGACCGCATTAACCGATGCTGACAATAACGGTCTTAGGTCAACATCTTTTACCTCCACGCGCCTGATCGCCAAGCTTCTCTAGAAGAGACCCTTGCCGCTATCAATGAGCTCTTCCAAGCGGGCAAGTTCCACCACTTCGGACTGTCGAACTACCGTGCCGATGAAGTCGAGGAGGTCATCCGCATTTCCAAGGAGAAGGGTTATGTCCTTCCTTCGGTTTACCAGGGAAATTACAATGCCATCTCGCGCCTGGTCGAGACCGAACTGTTCCCCGTCTTGCGCCGCCACAATATCCGGTTCTACGCTTATAGCCCTATTGCGGGCGGTTTCCTCACGAAGTCGAAGGAGGCACTTCTCAACGGCGGACAAGGTCGCTGGGATAATAGCACCCACATAGGCCAATTGTACAATAGGCTGTACAACACCCCCAATTTGTTGGCGGCACTTGATCGCTGGGATCAACTGGCCACGAAAGCGGGAGTGTCGAAAGCTGAGTTGGCCTACCGCTGGGTCGCTTTCCATTCTCACATCAAACCTGCGCTCGGCGATGCTGTTGTGGTGGGTGCTAGCAGTATCTCTCAGCTGAAGAACACACTGGCACTTCTGCGGAAGGGATCCCTGGAAGAGGATGTCGTCAAGCAAATTGACGGTATTTGGGAAACTATCAAGGACGATGCGGTCCTTGATAACTTCAATTCTTCTAGCTAAGGATGATATCATTCTTTTGTTTTGGTACCAGAACAGGATGTGCTAGTTTCATCAAATCTTACCGAAGGAAATCATGGCCCGAGTATACATGTACTGGTCCACATTCGTCTTAGATGCCTCTCGTCAACACTCTTTTTCCGAGCTTTTGCTCCCTCGGCCTTGATACCCCGACTTCTTGGACCCCTGGGCTTCATTCTAGTTCACGGATGGAAATGTATATAATTACATGTATGGTATATGTTAGAGGAAACGATATATCTTACCAGGACAGTGGAACCTAACCCTTTTTATAATGCTGTATACTTTTGTTGAGCCGCGTGCGGGAGGCGCTCTTGGCACTTCTTAGGGCGAGCTTAATTTACAAGACAACCTTGGATCCTTGACATATGAACCAAAATATCACAAGAGAATTCCCTGAATATATAGTACACAGTTATACAGAGTCTATAATAGTACATAACCACATCTCTCTACTCCACCTTCAACCCATTCCTCTGCGCCGCCTCAACAGCCTCACTAAACAAAGCCTTACAAGGCACGGAGCTACCAAGTCTAGCACAAAGCAAGAAAGCCCCACTCAATTTACGATGCAGCGAGTACGTTTCCTCAGGTGGTGGCGCCAGCCTCTCCCGAATCATAATTGGAATAAGTGTGCGCACGCGGTCCGTGATCGTCTGGTTACTGAAGTCGTACAGATCCGGCGAGGAATGCATGAACGGCTCCGCGATCGTTATGATCGAGCTCACGTGTGCGTCGACCATCGCCTGCGATTCCATTCCCGTCAGGTACCCTAGCTCGACAGAGAGGTATTTGCAGGCTTCGCGGTCGTTGCGGGAGGCGGCGACTAGCGTGCGCACGTAGGTTGTGATAAATTCTTCGGGGTAGGCGCGCGAGGCGCCGAAGTCGAGGAGTTCGAGTTTGTTCGTCGAGGAGTTATAAAGGAAGTTTGTCCAATTCGGGTCGGTTTGCATGTAGTGGAATTCGGTGATCTCACGGAGGCAGAGGCGCATTATTTGTGTGCCGATCCAGTCGCGTTGAGCTTGGGTGAAGTCAGTTACTTTGGTGACGGCTATGCCATCCAGCATTTCCATTGTTAGGACTTGTTTGCCGGAGGCGTGGGCGATTATCTCGGGAACGACGAAGACCGGGTCGCCAGCTAGGAGCTTGCGGAAGTGGTCGGCAGCTTCGGCTTCACGGACGTAGTCGCATTCCCAAGCTAGCTCGGTGCGCGCGTTTGCGATTGTTTTGTCAAGGTACAGTCCCTTTGGGAGGAGACGGGAGGCTGTTAGGAGAATTGAGAGGTTGTTCAGGTCGCTGTCGATTGAGTCGGCGACACCTGGGTATTGAACTTTTACGGCGACGGGTTGGCCGGTGCTTTTGAGAACGGCTGAGTGCACTTGGCCGATTGAGGCAGCTGCCATAGGGATTTCGTTGAAAGTAGTGAAGAGGTCGCGCCAGTTGGGTCCGAGGTTGTCGGTAAGAACCTTGTCACGCTGCGAGGCGGGCATGTAGTCTGCACGATCTTGCACGCGTTGAAGGACTTGCTGGATTGGTTCAGGGAGCATGTTGGAGTCTAGCAATTACATGAGCTTTAGTGATACCAGTCAGCTGGACAATTCAACTAACGTACCTTGAATGCTCAGCATCTGTCCCAGCTTGAGAGCTGCGCCGCGCATTTTCGACAGCTTGGCTACCATTCGTTCCATATTACCAGCACTGAACATGATCGAGCCATTGTCCTGGCTGCCAGTGGCCCGCCGCAAACCCTCTCCGACAGCACCAAATGCCATTGAGGTCGCTAGACCACCGTATTGCCAGAGTCTGCCTAGTCGAGAGGATGGCACGCGCGACTCTAGCATCTGATACGCTTGTGGCTTCTTGGGCTCACCGACGGTGTTGGTACTAGGTACCACGTCTTCGGCGACGCTAGCTGCAAGATCCTCCATCTTCTGGGTCTCGGTTTTCGGAGTCACCGGAGATTCGGGCTTAGCAGCATGCCCGACCGGCTGCTGAGTCTTCGCGGCCAGCTTCCAGTCCCTCTTCGGCGGCGGCTGTCCGGAGATCATGCGCGAAACCTTCGGGCTATGGAAAAGACCTTGGACCATCTCCTCGGGCATCTCTTGCTCAGCCGGAGCAGGCTTACCCGATTCAATAGGCGAGTGGAAGACATCCGCGTTCAACCCATCGCTACCAGCTTGAGCATCGCCTGCGACCTTGGGTACTTTCACTCTCGGTAGGCCCGAGAGATCCGGCTCCGACCGAAGCGATGGCTCATAGAAGACATCCTGCTGCTTGCTCACAACCAGAGCGCTCGGTTGCTCATAGACGCTGTATGTTGCCGCTGAAGCCGGGATCTGCGATTCGGCTTGACGTTGCAGTTTGCGGGCGAGGTCGGGAGGTGGTGTTGCAATGCTGGCGGACGGCTTGTCGGGGAGGTCTGTCGGGCTCGGCGGAGATGGCTCGTCAAATCGGCGTGCCAATGCGGCGGCGGCTTGAGCGGTTAGGATCAGACCCTCTGCCTGGGCCTTGATACCCTTGGTTAATGAGGATGTGCGTGTGTAGACATCTAGCTGATGTTGTCGGATGGCCAGGTGTTTGGCCGCGATGGTTTTCGACACATTGAGGAATTGAATGGCGTCGAGCAGACGCTTGCCTGACATGGTTGTGGAGATTAACTTTTAGTTCATGACGCGGGGGAAATAGGGCAAAAGAGATCAGCGAGATAGTAATTAACGTCCAAGTCCAAAAACAGTTAATAATGTGAAACAGTCAAGCTGATAGGGATCAGTGCGGCGGCCTCCGCTTTTCGTTTTGCCGATCAGCTTCTATAAGACTCGACACCCTCTGATCTAGATAACATTACTTCTTAAATCTGTACTTTCTACATACTACATACACTATACTCTACAACATATCTGATACTATGCTGATCCAAGATACCCAAAACCTCCAAGCCGAGATCACTCTCTTGGAGTCGCGCCTGCAAGATGCCCGTGCCCAACTAGCAGCCTCCGAATACCCCAGCCCACCCTCCTCATGGGCCGTTAAAGGTAGGCAAATCGAACATCCAATGTCGCATACATCTAAGCTAACCTTCCTAGAACAATATAATACCAACAATAAACCTACCACCTCCAGCGCATCTCTCCACGCCCTCCTCCTCCTCTCAGACTCCGCCCTCCCACTAGGCTCTTTTGCCTACTCCAGCGGACTAGAGTCCTATCTAGCTCATAACAAACCCTCCCGCGCCGCCCCAATAACCTCCTTCCACCGCTTCCTCAAACTCTCCATCGCCTCAATCGCAAGCACATCCCTCCCCTACGTGCTAGCCGGATATCGGCAACCCTCAACCCTCGACACACTAGATAACGACCTGGACGCATCAACGCCGTGCATTGTCGCGCAGCGTGCAAGTATCGCTCAAGGCCGCGCCCTCATCGGCGTGTGGGAGCGCGCATTCAGAGTCAGCTTCGCGGGGCCCGAGACCCCAACTTCGGGGGATACCGCAGCCGCCGCCGCTGCTATCGATGAGTTGTCCGATGCGTTGAAGTCTTGTCTCGAGGAGGATGAGGATCTCGGACCCAAGGGCCACTTTGCCCCGCTCTGGGGTGTGGTCTGTCGGGCTATGGGTCTCGACTTGCAGCAGACGGCGTATATATTTGTTATGAATCATGCTAAGGCGGTCCTGAGTGCGGCTGTCAGAGCAAGCGTCATGGGCCCTTACCAGGCGCAGAATGTGTTGGCTAGTCAGGGATTGCAGGATACGATGATGAAGCGCATTGCGCGGGAATGGAATACGCCTGTTGAGCAGGCTGGGCAGGTTGTCCCTGCGCTGGATCTATGGGTTGGGAGACATGAGTTGTTGTATAGTCGGATCTTTAACTCATGAGAATGGGATATCAAGAATCTTTATAATAGAAGACAATCAAGTCATTGGGGTATGGAAAACCTCACATTGCATTCGTCAAGTTTGTACTGTTTTTGCTCCGTACACGGTAGTCCTACATGACACAGAAATCTAGCATAGCTCAGCCTCTGAGAAAATCAGTGTGCGCCGGCCTCTCGTCCAGAGAGGATGAAGAACGACGCCCCTGCGCCTTGAGAAACCCACCATTGCTTTGGTTTGTAATGGGGAAAAAGGAAAAGAAAACTAAAACAAGCCCCGAGTTAGGGTTGAGGGTGCATAACTCGTCAAACGCCGGCCCAAACCAGACCAGCTAAACCACAGACACACAAAAAACACCACAACACCACACCATGGACCTGTCCGGATGTGACATACTAAAAAGGGATAAGACGTAAAGAGGAAAAGCATCGAAAGGAAGATATAATACAGGAGATTCGAAGGTCGATCAGAGGGTAATGTGCATGTGGTCGTTGCTTCCGAAAGATTTGCCGCAGTTCGGGCACTTGCGGGAGCGCGACGTGAGACGCTCTTCGACGCAATCTTTGCAGAAAACATGGCCGCATGTTTTGATCACTGTGTTCTTAAAATTGCGGCGACATACCGTGCACAGTGCAAGAGTCTGAACGGAGTTAGCTCTGGTTCATTAACGAATGTGGAAATTCAACATACCCGCAACATTTCATATTCCGAAGACGAATTGCCAAGACTCTTGTTCTTCCAGTTATCCAGACTCTTCCTGGTATCTGAAAGGGACTGTTTCAAACCAGCGACCTCTGTCTCGGCTTGCCGCAAAGCAGAAGTGGTGCTTCCCAGTGTCGAGTCCTTGGATGTTGAAAGCCCTTTGAGCTCAGCAACCTGATGTTTCAAGCCTTCCATGAGGATATTGCTCTCGGTCAGCTGTTGCTGAAGGGCACGGTGCTTGCTCAGGGCTGAATTTAATGCCTCCTTGGTCTCACTGGCTTGCTTGTCCATGTTGGACAACAATGACCGAGTGGCTGCTTCGGACTCCTTCAGCTGGGCCACAATATCTGACGTCTTGGAGCTTTGCATTCTGAGCGTTCGCACTTCGACATCCCGTGCTTCTTTGCTTTTCATTGCAGCGAAGAACTTCTGATCTGCTTTAGACTTCTCCGCCGTCAGCCTGGCAACCCTCTCCTCCATGGCTCCAAAGTCGGTGACTTTCTGCGATGCGAGAGTAGCAAACTTCGTGTAGGCCGTCTGCATCGATGTCAACTCGGTGTTGAGCATGGAATACTGGCGTTCTAGGCTGGTGTACTTGGCGCGAAGCTCCTCTAGCGGCATATCGTCGATATTGTCGTTGGACTTGGAGCCCTCAATCTGCAGCCGCAACCTTTGACTCTCAGATTCTAAAGCTGTAATTCGAGCCTCCCTGGCGTCTGCTAGTTCTTGCAGTTTCAGACTAGAAGTTTTCTTCTGATCTTGCGCGGCCTTTCGCATCTGTTGGTCGGCTAAAAGTTCGTCGCGGGCATTCCGTATCCGAGCAAGGTCCGTTTCAGCTCTCATCAGCTGGGCTTCCTTCTCGGCAATCGTATTTTGCGTTTCATTTTCCACCTGGATCTTGTATGCAGTTCTTTCCGAGCGGTATTTCTCTGCTTCCTCACGAAGTTGAACATTTGTCGCTTCCAGGTGGTTGAAGCGCTTAACTACATCGTCGTACTGTGATCGAAGGTGTTTAAACAAATCCGTATGGGCGTAATCGTCATCGGTGAATTTTGAAGTCTAAGATCCCGATGTGAGCGACAAAATGACAATGTAACGAGGTGAATCCAACCTTGATTTTGATTTCGGTAATTTGGCCTAGCAAACTGGCATTTTCGGCTTCGAGTTTCCGGACTTGCTCCTTCTGTTTCTCCGATATTGCAGTGAGCTTGTTGTTGGCTTCTTCCAATTCGGGGTTGCGGTCTCCGGCGGGGGTTCCATTGGCGGGGGACGATCCTTCGCGCTTTGATTGTGGCGTTTCCCCAGGTCGTTGAATACCCATAGACTGCTGCTTTTCCAATTTTGCAACGGTCAAACTCTTCGCACGATCAAGTTTCTTTTCAGCCACCAGATATCGCAGGGAGGCTTCCTCAAGGCTTTCCTCCAATTGTTGTTTCTCGGCCAGGGTTTTCTCGAGTTCGGCAATCGTCACTTTCTCCTCGGCCAACTTCTTTGCAAGTCGAGTCTGTACCTCTGAGATTTCAATAGGCGCATCATTAGACTTGGACTGGACTTGAGAAATTATTGCGCGAATATCCTCCGACCGCGATTTCAAATGCGTCTCGAACTCTTCCACGTCTTCGAACTGCAAGGAACTTTTAAAAGGGGTTTCTGCGAAAATTGTCAATATTGGAATATTGGGTGGGGTGTGGGGCTAGAACAATAGGACTGACCTTGGTCTTCTGATTGCGGTGGTCCAAGTAGCAATTTCACTTCATCAATCAGCTGGTCTGAAATTAGTTCCTGCTCCCAAATTCATGGCCCGTAGACCGGCATAAAGAATGGGTAAATCTACCTGTTTGAACCACAAATCGATAACGCGAAGATGATCATTATGAAACGTGGCAGTCTTTGACATCTGGCTCAAACGTGATTCCAGTGAGGATTTCTCCCGCTTGTATTCTTGCATCTGGCGCAAAATTGCTTCTTTTTGAAAACGCTATCGCAAAAAGCCCGGTTAGCATATACCCAATAGGAGACCAAACGTCAATCTCCAAATCGCGACGAAATCCAAAACTTGAATGTACCTCCAAATCATCTTTCCATGGCATGTCAGCATCTGGATGAGGCTTACTACCACCGTTAACGGTGGTAGCCTGCTTCTTTAACGGCGGAGCCGAGTCATTATGGTCCGCAGCGGGCCTCTTCCGGTCTTCCATTTTGATAAGACCGGACTCTGAAGACGTGACGGGGGGTTCGACGGCCGGCATCAGTGGCTAGACTGGCATGAGAGGGCTACTATCACCACCGGACCGTCCGTCAGTCAGCCAGACGCAGATCTCGAGACTGTGTCAATCCTGTCGAAGGAAAGTCCGGTAGAAGAGAAAATAAAAAGCGAAAGAAATTGAAAGAAGTGGAAGTAAAGGGAGAGTGGGCGAGCAGACAATAGAAGGGGTGGGATGACAGAGATCGAGGAGTTGAAGACAGGAGGATTTTCAACGAGGTTTAGCGTCCGCTAGTGCCATCACGTGATCCTCACCCACTTCCCCGGCCTGGAACTTTTTACGATCTTCATCAATCCACACCTTATAGCAATGGGCAGCCATGAAGTCCTTTTCCAGTTCTGCAATCAGTGAGTAAATATGAGCTAGAAGCATACTATGCAATCTCTGACCGTGTGTTTGATAGATAAAACCGGCAAGAAATTCGCTCCGAAGGCGCCTATCCGCCGTGCGCCCGCCGCCGCGCCCGCCAGACGACCTAGTGTTGCTCAACCATCGCCAGCTGAGCCTGTTCAGGAAGATAAAGCTAAAGATGTAGCTGTCTCTGATCTGACGTCCTCTGTGGATGCATCGCAGGAACGGGGGGCAGTCACAGAGTCGTCACCTGCGTCAGTCGCTGCGCCTATCACGGAACAAACACCCATCGCTTTGAACACTACAGTTACTCCTTCGATTCCTACTATTACCGCCGCTCCCGTCGTTACACAGATTGTCACACCTACTGCTACACCCATCGCCAAGCCGACTCCGATCCCTAAACCAACAACAATCTCAAGGCCAACTACCATCTCAAAGCCGACTCCGATCTCTAAGCCGACTGCAACCTCAAGGCCGACTCAAATTTCTAAGCCGGCTGCGATTCCTCCCCCACAGAAACGCAAAGCCTCTATCTCTATACCCCAACCCGCACCTTCCTTGACTGCTCCGCCTACGCCTCCTTCCACCCAGCCCACCCCACCTCCCGCAAATGTCCCGACTAGTGAGGCTCAACCTCCATCCTCGGAGGATCATGGACCAGAGAACGCTCTTTTAGAATATGCTAGGATTGAAACAGCGCGGGCCGCAGAAACTCTTGTCGATTCAAATGAGGCTCTGCCGCAATCTCAACCCGAAACTAAACAACCTGCCCCAATCGAGGGTCGACCAGCAAAACGCGCTCGAACTCTATCAACTACAGCTACGGTCCCAGCTCGAAAGAAGTCCGTATCCGCAGCGGCAAGTCGCCGAGGCTCTCAGTCAATTGTGCCTACCATCGAAGATTCAAGTGCAACGGCCGGTGAATCCAACCTTTCGACTCCTGATTCAGCAAAGCCAAGGAAACGAAAGTACTCAAAGACCGGTACCTCTGATCCTGAGGGTAGCGAGAAACCGAAGCGCACCCGCAAGAAGCGCGAACCCACCCCGGATGGCGCAGAGACCGTAGAAATTTTGCCGAATGTTGTGAAAATGTCCGAACTTTGCAAAGATCTTAGAACTGGAAAGAAGTCCAAACGCGAGACAGAGCTACGCAAGATTGATAAGGCCGAAGAAGAACGGAAGAAGCAGGGCGGAACCCCTGGGCCGGGAACAGGAACGCCGGTCAAGCAGACCGAGCCCGAACAGGAGAAAACCGAACAGCCGGTCGACTGGAAACCCCAGAGTGGTCCTATTATGCGAATCGTTAATGGTGAGATTGTGCTGGATAATACGTCCTTGCAGGTCGATCGTCATGCGGATGCTGCCCGAGCCGCCGGTGACCTCGAAGATGTGGTGGAAAGCTCGTTCACCCGGAAGATTAATCAGGCCTCGTACGGCAAGCGTACAAAGACAGAAACGTGGGATGAAGATATGACAGAACTGTTTTATCGCGGGCTCCGCATGTTCGGTACCGATTTCATGGTTATTAGCAAAATGTTCCCGGGTCGCTCTCGTCGTCAGATCAAGTTAAAGTTTAACAATGAAGAGCGCCGTGATCCGCAACGAATCAAAGACACCTTGATGGGCCCTTCTGAGACTATCGACATCGCAACCTACTCCGAGCTGACCAATACTGTTTACGATGATCCCAAGATTGTTCAGCAGGAACTCGACGATGAAAAGAAACGGATTGAGGACCAGCACGCCAAGGAGAAGGAAATGCAAGAGGAAATGCTGCGCAACCCGACTAGCGATTCCAAGGAAGTCAAGAACGACAACACGGCTGTCAAGAAGTCGCGTAAGAAGGCGGGTGTGAAGAACCAGGGAGGCGGTACAGAAGAGGTTCTGGGATCAATTGATGACTTTCCCACGGCTTAAGTCGGGGATTTTAATGCACAATGTATGAAGTGAAAGATTATATAGGTCACGGAGTTCTGTGTGGGTTTATAGGATACACATTGATCAAGCCAGGAGTTTCAGGCTGTTTGATTCGCTAATTGATTTGTGACTTCGTTACATTTTGTCTGTCTTTTGGTATCTCTTCTCCCGAATTGGTAGTTGGTAGCAAAGATAGGGGAAGCAAGCCATTCGTAAATGACATGTTCATATGCTCACCTGCGCCTCGTCGACCCGAACCCAGTACTAGCAGTGGTAGATGAGAACTGCGGCGAGCGCGAGCTGCCTTCACCTGGGTCATATCCATCAGACCTGCCGCGCGATCCACTGTAAGCCCGTCTCCCCATCTGATAACCAGCCGCACCACCGCCTAGCGCACCAGTCCAGAAACCCGGCGTCCAGCCACCAGAAGATTTATAAGGATCATAGCTGCTGTACGGAGGCGGAGGGTCATTTCCACCACCTCCACCACCACCACCTCCTCCTCCCCAGAACCCGCCCCACCCCGGCGGCTGCCCCGCACGTCTGCCTCGCCGATTCCCCCACCCGAAACATTGCGCCAAGAGAGGCAAGAAGATCAGAATGAGAACAGCAGCGATGAAGCCAAAGAAAATCAAATTCCCCAGCATCTCCAGGATCCTCTGAACCCCAGTCCCAGACTGGCTCCTGTCCCACTCTGAATCCGGGTTTCTTTTCCCAAACCTCTTCTCGCCAGCCTCGGTCAAGAGTAACCGGTACTCAACCCCACAGCTCCCCTTCAACACCCACTTATCATCGGCATTGCGGTATCCCTCGCAGATCACGTCTGTTGCGCCGAGCTTGAACTCCACTGGTAGGTCGGCGGTGCATGTCCACTGCACGTCTTCGACGTCGTAGTCGTAGCCTTGGTTTGTGCAGCGCATTGTTTCTGGTTGGTAGAGGTTACATATTTGTTTTGAGGGGCCTGCGCAGCTGAGTTGGGGGATTGGTGAAACGCGCCGTGCGGTGGTCATGCGGTGGGCGCGGAGTGTTAGGGTTTGCACGTTTGAGAGTAGGATGGCGTCTTTGCCTGGTGGTTTGGGGCTTGAGAGGCATGTTGCGGGTGAGATGAGGAGTAAGGCTGTGAGTGCCAGCCTGGGGAGACTGTGCATGGTTGGCTGGTTGAGAGCTGACAGCTCTCTGGGTGGTTTATGGTTTGTGCCTGGAGAAGTATTGGTTGAAATTGATTCTGAGGTAGTGGTCAGTGGTAAGTACGATATCAGAGATTAAACTCCGATGCTGTGAGTCAACAGGTGGCAATTGTTTTAAGGGTTTCGTGTCCTTCCAAGTTACTTGGAGAAGTGGAGTGGAATGATCTAGCTATGTTTGCTATGTTTGCATTATCTATACCAAACAGACTCAACACGAAGAGAAGATCAAAAAAATCTAAAAAGCTACGATTGAGCCAACTAAATCATATTCTTCTCGATATGGAGGTAGCAAATGTGCCCGGCTATTCTTACATATGCCATTTGCTTTAAACTCCCTGTATTGTAGCATGAAAGTGCATACCTTGTTTTAACATCACTTAGCAGCCTGAAGCCACTCCTGTAATTTTCCAAGGGAATATATGTCATGTTCCTTCTCAGAAGTATAAAACACATTTTCATACCATCGCTCTGTACCCAAAAACTGCAACCGTTTCCCAAAGGCTGACAGGAATCAAAGTCAATCAACACCGGCAACCCATTCTTCACCATAATGTTATCCGGGTTGATATCGTTATGAGCTAGCCCCAAGGTGTGTAGGTACTCCACAGCAGACTTGAGCGATTCTAGAAACTTGGCTTTGTCGAGCTGTTGAAAATCAGACGTCGTGACATACTGGCTCAGGGTTTGGTCAAGCCGCTCTAGCACGATTTACGTGATGTAACCGCGTCTCACCCGACAGCCGTGATATCGAATTATTTTTTCGTGAGGCGATTGTGAGATGTGCTCCATCACAATTGTCTCGTCGAGAACGGCCTTTGGGAGATAATTTGTGCCAATCATTTCCTCGTATCACTGTAGGCCTGGTCGTTTCACGTAAATTGACGAAGCGGCCAGTCCTTCCGGTGCAAGTGTCAAATGGGTGTCGGCGGGCATCACTGGATAAATATCTTGATCCTGCACGCGTTGTAGAGCGGAATTATATTCTGCGATGCTCGTTTCGCGCTTGCTCTTGGGCGTGTAGCCGAAGAAAACCTCCTCGTTTTGGGTGACATGGTAGAAGGTAGTGGATTTCAGCTTTCCATCGCTCCAAGACTCGACTATATTCAAGTCTTGGAGTGATTTTATCAATGGTTCTTGCTCAGACTCGATCTCATTCTCGGGACTGGCTTTTACTAAACTCATAATGAAGTATGTAAGGGGTGACAGAAGAGAGAAACAAAATGGATTGGCATTGTTGGGTAAGCTGGAGGGGACCGTGCACCTGTACGGGGGACATCCATGGATGTACAGGAGATATATGTTGTAGGATAACTAGAGTAGCTTGGGTGCTCACCAGTATAAGGATGAATCGACTTATCTGACAGAAGTTGTTGACTATGTATCAGTATTACTATGCCTTAACTGTCAGACCAATCTAAGAGGATTAATACATGTGCTCAGAACTTATATATAGAAACCGTCCGGAGGCTGAAAAGTCACATGCATATAAGGAATTGATTGAGGCTATATCAGCTTTTGCAATCTGCAGCATAGGCCATTGACGAGCTTACTGTTAGACTTCGGCAAGGCCCATCCCGGCCCGAGCCCAGCCCAACCCAACTCGCAGATGGACTGGACTATGGGCCTGACTCTCCAGCCCATATCGGCCCATAATGGGTTATGGGCTCACGGCCCTCGGCCCATCGCGGGCCCCCAATGGGCCCAGACTTGAAGCAAACAGGCCAAACAGGCTACATAATGAATGTAATTTCTTGCGGCCCAAATCATACAGCTCCTTTGAGTTCTCGATGATCGCAAGCACTTCACTGCTCTAGCTCAACCTTTCACTTCTCATCACCAGTTCCACCGTGAAATCTTTTTGCATCGGGAAAACATTCTGGTCCCTAACGAGATTGCGAATAGGTGCTTAAATCGCACCCCACGTGCCTAGGGCTGAGACTGCGTTAAGGGTGATGTCACCGGTGGGAGGCACTCCAGGGCTGCGTCTATTGCTTATTTCCTGGTTTAGTCGAGGACAAGTAGAAGAGAAGTGAAGGATATAGGTGAAGTATCCAGGGTTGGATAGATAAGCCTGACAAAACCGTTTGATAATTACTCTTTCCTTACATCCTTACAGTATTTTTCAATCCAAGATAGGTAGCATCCCACCATCAAGATCCCGGACGTGCACGCAATCTGTAGATGACTATAAATAAGCTGCTCCCACCGAATGTCGATCCAACCTTCATAAAATATTAGATACCTACGTCTAGCATGATCCACAAAGAAGTCACCAAAATGGAAGAACCCCTCATTCTCGCCAGATTCGACGACCTCGTCCAATCTGGCCTCGTCTTATACGACGACAAACAACAAATCATCGAGCATATCGATGGCGACCTCAAAGTACCTATTACACCCCCAACCATAATCCAAATCAACATCTACTAACGCGATTACCAAGTTCCAATTCATCCTGACTTCTGCTCTCGCCAAAAAGCCCTATTTAACCAGCCAGCCAGAGGCCGGCACTCCAAGACCCGAAAAGCGAGCAGGCAGCGACATAAGCACGACCGGTTTCGAGCTCGGCGCGCTAAATAGCCACCTAGTGATCGTGAACAAGTTCTGCTTTGCTCGGCCCCATCTCATGCTTATCACGTTTGACGGACACAAACGACAATATGAGGCGCTCGAGCAGGTCGATCTAGAAGACGCATGGCAGCTCCTTAGCTCCGCAGAGAGCGATTACGTTGCATTTTACAACTGCGGCCAGAATGGCGGGTGCAGTCGCCTGCATAAGCATATGCAGGTGATGCCCTTGCCGGCGAACAGTTTTGCCGCTTTTCTGGATTCCTCCGGAGAACCCGAGACTAAGGTTCCATTTGAATGGTTCTATCGGCGCTTTGATGGTGATGTGACTCCTGCTGTGTTGTTCGGGGTTTACAAAGACCTGCTGCAGGAGGCTACAGAGGTGGCCGGGGACTGTACGGCGACTGCAGCGCCCGGCGCAGTCTGTCCGCATAATATGATTCTGACCAAGAGGTGGATTATCGTGCTGCCGAGAAGACGAGGTGCGATTAATAGGGAGGCCGGGGTGAATTCCTTGGGAATGCTGGGGATCATGGCCGTGGCTACGACTAAGGAGATTGATAATTTGGTCAGGGTGGGCTTGACGAAGTCCCTAGCAGAGCTGGGAGTGCCCAAGCGGGCTTAATCCAGTACCTTTCTGAATAGTAACGAGATGTTAGTAGAATCATAGATCACGATTATGAATGACGTGGAACTCGGTAGAAGATCAGGAGTCTTGGAAGATACGGCAATTATTGGAAGGTACGATCAGAAACTAGCAGGAAGGGACTGCCCAAGGCAAGAGTGTTCCTGGGTTTCTGCCTGAGGAACAATAACCAAGGTGAACATAAATGGAAAGGTCATGGCAGATACTATGTCCCCCAACCCCCATGGCTCAGATGGGATGCGCCCTGCTTTCCGAGTAGGGTGATGTTAGGTTGCGCGTTCGATCCACGGCTAGTTCGGGTTGAAGAACTGTGAGTTACGGGCTGACGACAGGGAGTTTACCCTAAAAAGTAGGCTCTCTGATGTCTCATATACTGAGCGAGGCGCGTCCTAGCCAATGAGGAAACTGTCCCTGGGCTAGCTGATGTCGAAGAACCTTGGGGCGGCCTTAGGGCCCTTTTTTTCTTCTTCCTTGGGATCATTTGAAGCTATTCACACTTCTGACTCACCATCACCACTCCACCCCCACAATAGCTCTTTTCAAACTTGGCGTCTTTGCTTAATTTCTACAACAAGAACAATCGACCGCTTATGCGGCCATATAATCTTATTTGACAGTCTTTTGATTAGTCTTCTCAACGGTCCTAGATATATATTTTAAAAACCTGTATAATCTTGGACATGCTCTGATATTGCTATGAAAGATCCTGAATTTCTTCTTTTCTTTTTTCAAAGATGCCACGTTCAACTCTAAACGGATGGGTTGGACTTCACTTATAAAGAGAAATGGCCTTTGTCGTGCTCGCCCTGTTTTTCTTCCTAGTAAGTATAGTCTGGCCCTGAGATACCAACACCTGGTGTACATCCCATAGCTTTGCTGAGCGGTGTGCTGCCCTGGCCTAATGCCCCTCTGCCCCGATGCACTTGGTGTCACTTACCCTGTGTACCTTGTATTCAAAGCAAAGGTCACGTACTTCCATTCGGGAAAGTGACGTATATCCGGTCAAATCTCATTCATCCACCTTGACGTCTGAGGACCTATGTCAATTGCATCGCATGGAAGTGAACGTTATCTCATTACATTCACTGATGATGCCACTCGTTCTACCTGGCTGTTCCTACTTAAGTCACGCCCAGGTCACCGACAAGACATTCATTTAGAGACTTATCTCAAGACTCAGTTTGGCTACACGGTGCTGAAGGTTCACGGAGATGATGCCGCTGAACATAAGCCTCTCGCAACTACCTTGCGTCGAAAGGTGTCATCTGGGATCCGACCCTGCCTTACACGATGCAGCTGAATGGTGTTGCTATGGCTGCCGTGTTGACGGAGACCTGGATTTCTAGCCTGATATCTAAGGCATTTGCGATTCACCCTGCCGCCTCGTGAGCATCTCGATGAACCGATACTGAGATTACGTTGAGAATCTCAGCGAGCGCACACTGAGCACAAACCAAGAACACAATATACCCACGATGCTCAGCTAGTCCTCTGCTACCTGCTTACCAAACCCACATTCCTCACCACGCATCCCCTTATATCTTATTTGGCTGAAGAGACTACACAGAAAGCGTTCATTCGGCTGACAGAAGAACATGGTTTCGTGTATCACCGGTATTACACAGATTGTGGAGTAAGAGGAGGATGGTGAATGGGCCGGGGCCGACGTGCAAAAGTGAAAGCACTTGCCGAGGCCAAATTATGTCCTCGATTGGAACATAAACCATGAGTTCCAATGCAGGAGGGGCCCAGATTGTGGCGGACACAGATTCTGCGCAACTATTGCCCGCTGCGAGACTATGGTGTGGAAAGAGAGCCATACATCACCGAAACCGCGCGGGATCGTGCCAATATTGTCTTGAAAGTCTTCAAGCCACCCAGGAGAGTAAGTGGGACCAGTCAGCCGAAGCGTAAAGGCAATCAATCAGGTTGCCCGGGGGGAGCTACCACCCGACCTGATTGACGGCTTCCCACAATCACCCGCTACAGCCTTACACGGTCACCGGCTGTGGAAACTGAACCACGGGCTACACTCGACACAGTTCGCCAGTTTTACCAACGGTAGTGACTGAACCGCAGACACCGGATACAACGACCCAAGACCCCTACGGCTGATCCACCGCCAGCGGGCCGCCCCCGCGTCCGTGCGTTTGAGGAAGAAAGAAACGCGGATTCCAAGGTTGCTTTTGTCCTAGGTTACTTCGAGTAGATGAACGAACTGAAGCCCACGACCGGAAACACACGCACCACTCGGATAAATACTGGTATATATGCAGTTGATCGATATGAGTGACGATGGTGAAGGAAAGCGACCGCCCTGTATCACTTGATGGTGTCATACTACACCCTGGGACAAACTATAAATATATATTTGGGCTTAGCCTTACGAGCTCTGCAATTCATTTTACATCGCCATTTTCTGGCTTTCCCTTTCCTTTTAGTGCTCACCCCTTGCCGCTTTTTGACTACTAAGTAGACCTAGACACACCCTGAGCATTAAATGATCACTAAGCGGCACTGTTAGCTAGACGGGTAATAGAAATGCCCAGATCGCAATCAGGGACCCAACTTAACTATCAGGCAAAGCAGCAAGAGGTGACTGAAACGGGACGAGCAGGTGTTCATCGTATTTTATAGATGCTAGTGACGCTAGTCCCGAACAAGGTAAGGGCTCTTCCTTAAATCTTTCGAGGCAGGCGGTCGACGGTGGCATATCGATAAGATATGATTTCGGCCAAGCCTTGGAGATCCGGAAGTTGGAACATCTTCATCTGGGATGGTATCGTGACAAGAATTGTCGACAGCCGCTGACAATGGTGCTCCAACAAAGTGAGTGACATTGCCTCGAAGTTTTTGAATTGATATGCTGACAATAATGTAGATGAGCCCGCGCCATTCGCGACTCAATCCTCGTACGCACTCTGTCCATGGAGTGGACTATATGATCTTGCTAACACCCCATAGCTTGTCCTTTACCCAAGGGTTCCTTCTCGGCCAGCTCTCAGTAGTACTTCTGATAGGCGCTTTTATCAAGTTTTTCATTTTTGGTGAAGCGCCGCCCCCTCCATCGCGGGGCATGTCAAACCGCACAACGCACCGCCGCAATAGCTCGGTCTATAACCCCCCTCAAGATAGCCAAAAGTCCTTACGAGAAAAACCGTCCACGTCGAACGTTCTTCGCCCTGTGCCTTCTACCTCTACAAACACCCGCTCCATCCTCCGCAAAACCTACTACAGTGCCATTCCTACCAACCCCACTAGCAAGCAAGGCCGACACCGCATGCATCACTCCTCACATCAACCCGAGTCGCTGGACTGGTTCAATGTGCTCATTGCGCAGACAATTGCTCAGTATAGGGAGACGGCATATTCCCTCAAGGACTCGCCCACTTCGTCAATCCTCAGCTCGCTAACGGCGGCCATGAACAACCCGGAGAAGAAACCATCCTTCATAGACAAGATCAATGTCACCGATATCTCACTAGGCGAGGAGTTTCCCATTTTCAGCAACTGCCGCATCATCGCCGTTGACGACCCCATGTCCGACGGTGGACGGCTACAGGCGCTACTGGATGTCGATCTCAGCGACGACAACCTTTCTATTGCTGTCGAGACATCTATGGTTCTGAACTACCCCAAACCTCGCTCTGCTATCATACCAGTAGCGCTGTCAGTTTCAGTTGTGAGGTTTTCAGGAACGCTTTGTATATCCTTGATCCCAGCGTCGACGGAACCACCAGAACCTATTCAACCACCCGATGGATCACCAGCACAACCCACATCAGACCCAGGGTGCAACGCAGGGAATCGACCCTCTGGTCCCGGAGAGCACACAACCTCGGAAGACCAACTCCCACCAAAAAGCAGCCCGAAAAGCAACGTCGCATTCTCCTTCCTCCCAGATTACCGTCTAGACCTCTCCGTGCGCTCACTCATCGGATCCCGCAGCCGACTGCAGGATGTACCGAAGATAGCGCAACTAGTCGAAGCGCGAGTCCACGCGTGGTTCGAGGAGCGCGTCGTCGAGCCTCGAGTGCAAGTCGTCGGACTTCCAGACCTATGGCCGCGCATGGGCAGAACAGGCGTCCGAACCGGGGAGGACTCAGATGCTGGGTCAACGGCACCACCGCGCAGCGTGAGTTCTACCGACATGTCAGGACCACCGCGGTTCTCCGACGATCATGGTCGGGAGTTGGAGGGGCTGCGGTTCCGTGGGGGCCTGTTAGGGCTTGGTGCTGGCTCGCGCACGACTAGTTTTAATGTTGATATGGGTGGCTTGCGCAGCTCGAGTATGTCGAGGCAACAGAGTGGCGGTGCTACAAGTGACCATTTTGATATGCCTGGTGCCATGCCGGCGAGTACGCCATTGGGGACGCCTGGCATCCCAGACAATTGATATATGAAAGTGTCGGGCGACCGTACCTACCACTAGGTATGGTTTCGAACGATTTACAGTGGGTTTGCTGTCTAAATGTACATTACAAGCTCCATGTAACGAAAGATATAAGACAATCTCGAGAAATTCCGATTCCAATCGGTCAGTAGTACATGTGCAAACAATCAGTCATAAGGCATTTCAATGTTAAAGCGACCCCTAAACAGCCGTAGCAGGACTAATAACAGTCTCCAAGTAAGTCTTCCGGTGCGGGTTAGCATCAACCTCCGCACCACGGTTCAACGGTGTCCACTTAGGCTCGTCTTGGAAAAGACGCATGGCCTTAACATACTACGAAAAAAGTCAGTCCCATTCCACGAACACAAATTGCCAAGAAACATACGTTCTGCTCATTGGTAGTGAACCGATGATAGATTCCCGCAGGAAGAACAATCATATCCTCCTTGACAAGAGAGATGCGAATCCACTCGTCCTCCTGCCCACGCACATCAAAGTATCCCTCTCCGTCGAGAATGTACCGAATCTCCTCGTCCTCATGCAGATGCTCCGAGAAGAACGACTTAACCTTCTCCTCGTACACGGCGCCCATTGTCGCAGGCGACACGCAGACCTCGTCACGGTTGCGGTATCCGCGCTCGGCCGCGATCTTGTCCACTGCCTCGATCGTCGGGCAGTGCTTGTATAGCACGCCTAGCGAGGCGAGCTTGTCTTCTGACACGGCGCGACCGGAGTCGTGCGGCTCGCGCTGGTCGCCCTGTAAGAAATGACATCAGCGTTGTTCTAGTCTGAGGTGGGTTGTACCTGGAAATGCTTGGAAGCTGGGTACGGCCAATTGGTGTGTGTTTACCTCAATGTTGTCGTACCAGTATGCCTTCATTTTTGGGGATTTCTCACGGAATGAGATAGTAGATTAAAATTTGTAAAGAGGGGCTAGTTGTAGAAAAAGTCCAGGTCAGCTTACAACTGAACATCAACAGCCCCGCAATTGGCCGATGGCGCAAGCGCTTATGTCAAATGTGTGACCGTCCGGGGTTAACGGGTATAATGGCAGTCACGTGAGAAGATACAATTTTCCTTATCGATTTGATCTTCAAGTTTGTACGGAGTACCTGGTTTTAGGGTAACATTCGAATTGCATCCCATTATGGCTTTTCGAGCACGGTCGGTGGCTCTGATGCGTCAGAACCGCGGGCTCCGCTCATTTATGGGTCGGAGTCGCGGTCTCGCGACTGTTACAGATAACACACGGTTCGGGATTTCTCCCTGTTGTCATCTCGAGTCTTGCTAATTGATTCGTTCATAGACCATACGACGTTGTTGTTATTGGCGGAGGGCATGCTGGATCCGAGGCATGCGCTGCTGCTGCTCGTTCCGGCGCGCGCACTGCGTTGGTCACGCCCTCGCTGGAGAATATCGGTGTTTGTTCGTGCAATCCCAGTTTCGGCGGTATCGGAAAGGGAACGATGATTCGTGAAGTGGATGCAATGGACGGTGTGGCGGGTCGAATTATCGATAAGGCTGGTGTCATGTTTCGAGTGTTGAACCGTTCGAAAGGGCCGGCCGTTTGGGGACCGCGTGCGCAGATCGATCGCGATCTCTACAAGCGGTATATGTCGGAGGAGCTGGCTGGCACGGAAAACCTCAGCATCGTGGAGGGCAAGGTGGCTGATATTGTGCTCTCCCGGGAAGGCATCGAGAACACTCCCGGTGCTCAGGGCAAGATTGTTGGCGTGCGGTTGGAATCCGGGGAGATCATTCCTACAGGGCGTGTGGTTATTACTACGGGCACTTTCCTAGGTGGTGAGATTCATATTGGAATGGATGTGTTCCCTTCGGGACGCATGGGTGAAGCCCCTACATACGGTCTCAGCAAGTCCCTCCGAGAAGCTGGCTTCCAACTGGGACGCTTGAAGACGGGTACACCACCTCGTTTGGATAGGAAGACCATTGATTTTAGCGCTCTTGAAGTGCAAAAGGGCGACTCGCCGCCTCACCCTTTCTCCTATCTCAACAAGACTGTCGAAGTGGGCGACGAAGGTCAACTTAACTGCTGGATGACCCATACAAACGAAGCAGCCCATGAAATTATCCGCGCCAATCTGGACAAATCCATCCACATCCGTGAGACTGTGCGCGGCCCACGGTACTGTCCCTCCCTGGAGTCGAAGATCATCCGATTCAAGGACAAGACCCAGCACCAGATCTGGCTCGAGCCAGAAGGCTTCGCACCAAACGACGTCATCTACCCGAACGGCATCTCAATGACCGTGCCCGCAGACGCCCAATACGCCATGTTGCGAACAGTCCGCGGTCTCGAGAACGTGACCATGCTCCAGCCCGGCTACGGCGTTGAATACGACTACATCGACCCGCGCAACCTGCGACCAACCCTAGAGACTAAATTGATCAGCGGTCTCTACCTCGCCGGTCAAATCAACGGCACAACCGGATACGAAGAAGCAGCTGGACAAGGCATCATCGCAGGGACGAATGCCGGCCTCGAGTCGCAGAACCGACCACCTCTCACCCTGACCCGGTCAGACGGCTTCATCGGAGTCATGATCGATGACCTCATCACCAAGGGTGTCTCAGAGCCCTACCGTATGTTCACTACGCGAAGCGAATACCGCATTTCCACCCGCTCCGACAACGCCGACCTACGTCTGACTCGCATGGCCCGCGATGCCGGCGTCGTCTCCGACAAGCGTTGGCGTCACTTCTCCGATACCGAAGCGCAGATTCAAGAACTACAGACTCTTCTTGGCAACACGAAGCTCTCGTCGTCTGCCTGGTCCCGCAAGGGCTTCAAGGTGCGCTCTGATACCTCGATCCGCTCAGCGCTCGATATCTTGTGTCTGGACGATATCGACATCAATACCCTCATTCCTTATATCGAGTCTCCGGGGAAGACCTATACCCAGTTCTCATTTGCGCCGGAAATCCTCACCCGCGTTGCTATTGAAGGCCGCTATGCGCCGTACATGAAACGCCAGGAGAAGATGGCTGAGCGGTTCCAACAGGATGAGAACTTGCTGCTGCCGGGGGACTTGGATTACAGTAAAGTGCACGGCATCAGTAACGAGGAGCGACAGGTCCTTGAGCGGGTGCGGCCTATCAGTGTTGGCATGGCCAAGCGCATTGAAGGTGTGACGCCTGTTGGTGCTTTGCGATTGCTAATGCATGTGCGGAGGGGCAGTGGGTTTCCTAAGGAGGTCGATGGAGAAGACCCTGCTGTTGAGGATGTGATTCGTGCATCTCCTTGATTCCAGACATGGGATGGACATGACTCGACAGGACTCTCTTTTCTTGATATATTGGCATAGCGGGACTCGGCGCTGGATGTGCTTAACTGTACAATATCAACATGTATACTATTTGATCTCCGATGTGCATATTTGCATTTTTCTTATCTAGGCATATGGAATCTTCACAATTCTTCATCAGCCCAAGCCACACTAAAGTACCAAAGTACCTGTCCAGATTGGGTAAACGGTCCCAAACAACCTCACAGCTAAATCCAAAGTATAAACCAACCCAAGATAACCATCCAACAGAGATCTCCCTCCGAAACGCACCAAACCTAACGCAAAAACCAACATATGAACCATGTACTCCACCTCCCCTTGAACCGAACACGCGAGAAAAAGCCAAAAAAACAAGGATCAAAAGCCACGTACCGTCAAGTACCAAACCCAATCAGACTCCAACCTAAAAAAACAAGCAAGGGGGAAGACACTCAACAATTCCTTGCGAGGGATATGCCAAACCCGAGGATGAGGCACCTACGACCAAATCAAGCCACGACAGCATAACAAGAACCACCCCCCTCCCCTGATCATGGACCAACGAATAAGCACTCGAAAAGACCAGGTCTTGGTGCTTAGACCCGCGAAAAAAAAAAAAGCCACCGCGCCACCATCTGTGATCCTGGTTGCAGCGCGTATCCGTACCATCCAATCTCATTCCTCGTCCAGATGTGACGAACAACACCTACCGAATCAGGCCTCGTACATGACGATTTGATTTTTGCAAGCACATCCAATCCACGCCATGCACACTGTGCTTGGATCGATGCTGTGATGGGATGGAAAGGTGGTGGCGTGCATAAGCCGTTGGCTGCGATCTGATCTCACCTCTGTCTTTTTTCATCCCAAGGAAACGGTTGCGCCAATCGCTTGCGGGCTTTCTATTGGTGGTTAGTGTTCTATTGGTGGTTGGTGCTGTGATGTATACGAAATCACAAATCACATCGCCGCTAACACCCGGCGAAAGGCGGGGCGCGTTGGGCTGGGTACATCGCTGTGGTGGATCGGCGAGAGGCGTTCGAGCTATCGAAATGATGCATCCTGTCTTTCGCAAGCGCTGTACATCATCTTTTTTTTTTTCAGAGCATGTACGGAGTACAATTTAGCTATTGAGGGGTGAGTTGTTTCTCGGGCGGTTGGAGGGGTCGTAAGGGGGATGTTTCCTTGCTTGCTAGCCCGCTACTATGCGTGTGTCATATGTCGCTGTTATATTACGCTTACAGGATCTATAGGAGAATCCTGTAGTAGGTGCTCCGCATATATAGTATGATTCTGTGGTATATAGGCAAAAGCAACTACATACGGAGTAATGTGCCGACGGTCATGCACTAGCACTATCATCTGAGACGGCTTGGCAGCTGAGCAGGGAAGGCGTCTTCTCCTGCATGGTGAAGAATGCACAGGGCGGGTCGGCAGAAGATGTCAGGATTTGCCTTCTAGAATGCTGGGTCTTATCTTGCAAGCTGGACGGGAACACGTTCTAGCTGGCTGGGATAGTGGCGACGCTCCATAGATGTGCATAATATCCATGTTGGTCTCCACATACCGGGCAATGTAAAGTATTATTGTACAAAATATAATATAGTGCGCGGCGCTAGAGAGACGATGTATGCCGTAGGCCGTACATCGTACATTATGGAGTACTTTATAGTGCGTACATCGATGTATGTTGTAGTTCGCATCGGCCCTGTTTTTGGGTCAATTTCGGTGAACAGAACTATTTGGTGGATCCCCAGGTCAGGTGTACTCCGTACGTTCGCATTCTTCTAATGTGCGTCACAGGATAGGTATCTCACGCCTCGTAGCGAGAATCGATTACAAAAGAAGACATGAATCGCCGAGGCTAGTGAGATACTGCATTTCTAGAGGTCTAGAGTAGCTCCGCCATTTATTAATGAGTCAATAGCGCCGTTGAAGATCTTGAAAATCTCACTTTAGTGACTTTCTCAACTGATGTCATGGATCCAAACGCTCTGCGCCCATGGCGAGGGTGTCCACTATATCGATGCATGGCGATATGTCTTAAGGTTGCGGTACGGAGAGCACTTTGTATAGCAATCTAACTGACTTTTCCCCTAATGCATATAATCAGAGTCTTGCAATGTTATGAGCTTGGCTCTTAAGCTCGTTGTTTGATTCGCAATCAGACTTTGGTGAAGTAGGCTGTCATGATCTTTAAGTCTCTGCTTCTGTTTGGAAGCCTCGAGCTCTTTTTCTATCTTGCTAGATTTAGCCATAGTGATCTCTCTCCCTAGTTTGAATGGTGGGTCGATTCGATATTTTGATACATCTTGATGTCCATCACTCTTGTAGCTTAGAGGACTTCTGGCTTTTTACCATCGCCGGTTGTGGAAGTCTCGCTCTTATCAGAGGGGAAATAAGAAAGCGGAGAATGGAAGGCCAAGAAAGGTCGTTATAGCTCCGATATTCATACAAATGCCAAGAATTGATGTCATGCTTCCATTAGCATTGTCGTGATAATCAGATAATCGAGCCCTAAAGACGGAAGTAAAGCCCTGATGAGAGTGCAACATAGTCCGTATTCAAAAGTACTACAACGTAGGATATGCAGGTTTTCAATATTCCCTACAATCCAGAATACAATAGCCTTGATTTGCTCAAAAAGGACACCAGTCGCACAAATCAGATACGAGCCGTAGCCCTGGGTGCCAACAGTCCTTCTGACCACATGGGCGTGAGCGATCCCTTGTATGTGACACGCCAACATTAACTCAGAGTGGGAATAAGTGGATTCATTGGCTTCATTAGCTTCATTGACCTCGTTTATGTTTTCTTTCCACCCGATCGGCTGGTTTGACACGAGGATCACGGGGTCGAGGGTGTCGATTATACGAGGTGGAGGCGATGCTTGAACTGGGTAGCCCATCCAAATGACCACATCATGATGGACTCTCCATGTCTTGCAGCAGGTATTCGCCTCTTGGTCTGCCTTTTGCCTCCTGTTGCGGAGGACACCGTGCGCAGAACTCCGTATGGATATGGAGTACGGAGTGCCTGGATGAGAACTAGTCCATTGCTCGATGTTCAATGCACGACAAGCGCGATCGGATAGAGCACCCACTCATTTCTCCCCCGAAACGGAATAAATAGACGATCTCGGTGATCGCGCACTTGACCCTCCTGAGGCTGACAACGAATTGTTTCTCTCCACTGTCGCCATGTCATACCTTCAATCACATACTCGTAGTTAACTTGGGTATTGCCTGAGATGATTTTCGGTACAGCACTGTACTACTCTTGTACTACTGATCCACACCGTGCAAAGGAGCTAACAAATGAGCTGGTATAATATCTGTGGATAATAATCTATACAGCCAATAGGCAATGACCAGAATCAGGGGTAGAAAGGCCAGGCTATTGTACCCAGGCGGGTAAGAGGATCAGGTCCCGAAAAGTCTCGGGGTTGTGGACAGATTAGGGAGGTAGTATGGAGTCCCATTGCCCTTGTGCTTTCTCCATGATCTCTGTGCGAGGTTGGATGTAGGGACCTGTGCTTGTGGCACGGTGCATAGTGGTAGGGTGTGATATTGGTGCATGTGTCTGCATAGACATACACGTCTTGCTTGATTGTAGGTTTATTGTACGTTTATCGTCCTTGTATCTATGGTTAGAAGAGCGTTAGATTGTAGATACTGCCAATCTATACGATTCATGTATAGTTTCCCCGAGCCTCCGAAGAGACAGCTAGAATCCCCCGAAACCATACAGTCGGTGGACCAAACCGGATCTTCGTCGACGCCAAGTTCCCTAATGATGATCACCCCTTAGTGCTAGACCCTTGAGAGTTGCGGCATTATCTTAGTTCGTCCCAAAGGCAGCATAGTACGGACGCCACCGGGACTAGTCAGATTAGTGCGAGTTATTTCGGGTTGTTTTTTCCTTCTCGGTGCGTGCATTTTCATTTGCGTATTCTTTTCCTGTGGCCGCTGTGCTTGTGTTTCCTGCTCCTGGCCGGCATCTTGTGCCTAGTTTCGAGGGGCGATCTTCGTATCGGCGCCGATTCTAGCCCTAAACGGGTCTAGAGCTGATTATTGAGTACATGGTAGTGTCGAATGAATTAAATTAGTAGATTTCTCCTCTTTTTTCTTCAGTAGCGAAAACTCCACCTGACATGCAGCTTGCTTATTACAATCGCTATTCACCTACCCATTCAAGCGTCTTAGTAGCTTCCACCCCCCACCTATAATAAAACATGCAATCTAATAATCCTTCTTTCGCCCCGAGTGTCTGGTATGGTGTGTGCATGGTGGATGTGGGTCGACAAATCGCAGCCCAGGATCGACTCGAAGTGCATTCTCGAGATCTTCGAATCGAGAAGATAAATGGCACCGAGATCATCCGTTGAAAAAACGCCTTCTCGTCTATTTAAGATAGTACCACATATAGTGCTCCCTCGGTTCCAATGTGATTTGCTGTCGCATTTGTGGGGTAATTCTATTGGAAATGCCAAGCTCCTGCACACTATGTAAATAGTTTCCTGGTCTCGTATATTGGGTACCTTTGTTACGTCTAACCGCCAACGCTAACCTCTTTGCTTTGCACTTCCCGCGCTTAGAGCCATCCTGGGCTTGTGATGGGCTGTGCAGAATATCGATGATCTCAGATTTCGGTCCAGACTTTCTGTTCTTTCCACTTGGACGAATTATTGTTTCTGTCTGACTCCTGATTCTTCTATCGGACTTCGGCGATTATGCGGAGGACCTGATACATCACATTGCGTACGTACTTGTCTTATTTTAGCGAGCACTACGTATACCTTATATCTCTGCCTCAACTGTTTATCCTGACATCTGTCATTCGCGCCAATTGAGTTTCAACAAGCGTGGCCATCCACTCCTCTGGGACCTCATCGTGACTTTAAAAGACGGAGCACTGTCCTCCGCTATCTACATGCTGTTGTATGTTGTACAGGGTATACGTTGGATGTCCTCTGTTACTCCTAATAATTCATTTTCCAAAATTCCCTCAATCTCCCTCCCACCGCCGATCCAATCTTTAGCCCCGTGGCTTGACCGGGGTGCGCAGCCAGACAGGTGGCCCCGTGGCTGGGACCCATGGTCTGGTCTTTGTGCGTGGCAGCGTGGCATGGCCTGGATCTGCTGAGGATCTCCCGCGAAAGTTTTGGCCATCCAATCCAACCCCAGTCATCCTGTCTTGGGCTTCCCGTAGCTGGATTGGTTACGGGACCCTCTTCCCTGAGATAGAGCCCGAGCAAAAAAAATACTAAAGTAAAGTGAAGTTACCGAAAACTTTCTCGCCCGGAAGCCTAACCTTCTTCTTATCTGCGACGCGTGGTGTTCCCGGCTCTGTTCATCCGTTCACGCTGATTGGGTTTAGAGACCTGCTGGGTCGATACCCGAACATTATTTATATATATAGTCCATGGGGATACATTCTGGTACGGACGTAGATTGTATACCGAATCGACGGGTCCAGGCGGAGATCAACCTTGAACTGGCCGCGCTCAGTCCTCTTCCTCTTCGTTGGGGAATTGGTCCAAATGGGAAACCAGTCATGGAGCAGCAAATAATCCAACCAGAAGTCCCCGATACCCGGACCCGGAGAAAAAAGCGTCCAAAGAATCAAAGGGGAATTCTTTTTTATATTAAAACCCCCGTCCACGGGTGTGAGGGAAGGCGACCCGCTTCTGACTGGCTGCTCCAGACCGTGGAGGATCTTATCCTTGACTGCCGTTGGACGATGACCCATCCCAAGTTCAATAGCTCGGTATGGCGTGCACAGACATTGGCCCCGTCAGAGATATGACGCCCTTCGGAGGATTGGATCCTCTTGAGGTTCCTGAGGTTGTCTGAGACCAAAGGCGATCTTTTCTGGGATGGGGCGTTAGATGAGGAGAGTGGGGGGAGCTGAGTGGCCAATGAGAGGACTTGCATGGCCACAGCCTGTACTTTCCACGACTGCCTGGAAAACGACATCTGCGAGGATCTGCTTGCTCTGCTCTTTTCCTCTTCCAAATAGGCAGGTGGTTGCTGAGTCAGAATCACGTTACTACAACATAGGACATGATGTTGTACTGGGCGACTCCGGGTATGTACGTTGTATGTTGTATACGATGTCACGGCGACCCTCCGATGCTAATCCATGGCTCCACCGGATCACCCATGGCACGGGGTGGTGATTGTATCTTGACCTGTTCTATTTTCTCGTACTTGGCATATGTGTTCTGGGTTTAATAATAGTAGAAGCGTAGATATGCTATGAACAGCAAGAATATATTTTTAGTGAATCGTACCAGTATCTACCTCGTTCTAGTTCTCGAACTCAAGTGAAACTGTACCTGCTTTCGCGGAGGGTTTGGTGAAATCATGACTTTGATGTTTCATTCTCCGTATTTCTCCGCTTTCCCGAATTCCACCGTCTCCTTTTCTTCGCTTTTAATTCTTTTTCGAATTCTTTTCTTTTTCTTTTCTCTTTTTCTGGGTCGACTAGACCAAATCCAGAAAATGGAAAATAAATCAGGAAATAAAAGAAAGAAAAATGAAAAGAAATAAAAAGAAATAAAATAAAATCAAGCTCAAAACATAATATCGCATGTCATATCTGTCATTGATACTCCAGGCTCATCATGCTGCCATACAACAGACAACAGACAACAGACTCTCAGTTCCTCCGAGTTTAGCATTAGCATTAACATCAACATTAAACCATTAGACTCCCGATCCTATCCCATAGTTATTTCAGGCTGAGCGAGTAGAGACTGTGAATATGGAATCAATAATCAATGCTAATCTCGAAATATGATTATCATACTGTACCATGTTTCCCTGTGGAGTTCTCACTCAGACCTCCCCCCTTCTTTTCTGATGCTCTTCCCCTCTCTCGCTTAATTAGCCAGGGTCCCCGTTTAGGTACATAGTTATTCCCTTCCCTCCTCCTCGCAGTGGATCCCCCAAAAAAAAGAAAGCTTGGGAATTGCCGCAACTCAATCCGTGGAACGGGTTTCGAGTAGATCCCCATCTTTTCCTGATCGAATCGGTGCAACCTGTTGACTCGCTGACTTGACTTGAGGGCCCGTGCTTCTCGCTGATCACGATCCCTGGGAATTTCTCCAACTGAGGGGTCCCAACTCAAAACCTCCTCTTCTCCATACCCTAGTCGATCTCTTAGCTTAATTCTTTTTCCTTTTTTTCTTTTTGCCCTTTTGAGCCGGGAATATATCACTTCGCAAAAGCCCGGCGGGTTGCACCTGGCATTGTATCTCTTTCACTACACTACATCATGGTGAACGGGACCGCCGCCGTGTTGGAGCCCACATTCACCGGGTATGTCGCAACCACGCAGGACGCCCTAATCCTTTTCGAGGCATGCTTGACCGGTGTCTTGCATCACGTCCCGCGCCGCCCTCACGACCGGGAACGGAGTCATCTGGTGCGCAGCGGCAGCGTCTTCATCTACGAGGAGAATGCGTCCGGGATCAAACGCTGGACCGATGGAGTCACTTGGAGCCCGAGTCGCATTCTGGGGAACTTCCTCGTCTACCGTGAGTTGGACAAGCCGTTTCCACCGGGCGAGAAGAAGCGCGCGATGAAGAAGGCCACTCGACGGCCAGTGCCCGCGGGCCGGCCGGGCGAACCCTATCCGCGACATGATAGCAGCCAGGGCTATTCGCCGACATCGCCCAACTCCGCGCCCTTCTCCGACCGTTCGTCCCATCAATCCGAGCTCGAACGGGCATTGGTGGGGTCCCTCGTTGATTCGTACGGCTTCAAGGACTCCGGGTTAGTCAAAAAGACGATGAGCGTGACGGTCTCAGGCGTGACCCACCATTTGGTCTCATACTACAGTGTGGAGGACGTGATGCGCGGCATCCTTAACCCACCTTCCATGGTCGACTCCCTACGTTTTATCCGACCCCGCACCGAACTCACCCAGAAACAAAGCTTCCGTTCCCCGATCGACGAGCTCGAGGCCAACGCCGTGGAGAGCCAGGAGCCCTCCCACGCCGCGCTATATGGATATCGCCCGCAGATGATGGCCCCACCCACTTACGCTATGCCCACCCCTTCCAACGACTTCTACATGCACCCCAGTCCGTATGCCGCCACACACCCCCCGCAGCAAGGCCCGATTCAGGGATACTCGATGGGCGCGCCGATGGCAAGCCCATCCGCGCCAAACCCCTACCTGCCAAGCCCCGGACAGGCCGCCATTCCCCCAAAGCAGGAAGATTACCACTCATTCCGCGCAGGGCCCTACGGCGGCAGCATGGACTCGATGAGCGCACACAGCATGGCCTCCATTCCGGGCGGCATCAATGCGGGACTCAGCTCGATCAACGAACGTAACCGATCCGCCTCGGAACACAGCCCTTCCGCCTACCGCAACTCTTCCATCTCTTCGCGCAGCCAGGCAACAGATGCTACTTCCCCCATGGATCCATCCACCCCGGCCACCTACTCCCGCAGCAGCTTCAGCATCTCCGGCCAGCTGGAAAATCCACACCCAGCTCTCGATCGCCACATGCCTGGTCTCGACCCTAACGTTCCTCGTCGCGAATCAAATCCCATACATCCATCCTACTACAACACGGATCGCTCCCAGTACTACGTCCCTGGGCCTTATGCTGCCACGCAACCCATGTCGACATGGACGACTACGGCGGCGACGCAACCGCAAATGGCGCAACCTCAAATCTAATCTCTTGATACCTTTCCGTGTCTTTGCTTATGGCCATGGAGCGTAGGAGTCCGGGCGGAATTCTTCTTTTTTTGGTTTTTCAAGTTCTTGTTCTTTTGCCTGGAGATAGACCCTACGTTTCTATTATGTTTGGGAGGAAAACGCCGTTTTACTGCTACAATATGTACCACAGCGGCTTTACTCGTCTGTCTATATGGTTATGGTCTCTTTGCTTTATGGTCTGTTACGGAGGTGGCTATTGTCTTTTCTGCTTTACTGTTTTGGCTTCTACTTTACCCCCTTTGCTTCTTTCCTTTTCGGTGGCTTTATTGATTCTGTTCTGGGAATCCGGGTGGGTGGCGTTCTCTTATTCTTTACGATGTCATGCAACAACAACCCGATAACCCCAAAACGGTTCTATTTTTTTTTTTTTTTCTTATTACTACTTTTTTTACCTTTGGACTCTGATTCCTACTCTTCTACTCTTCTTCGACTTGCTCTCCGGACCCTTATATCTCTATTCGCTGCCAAGGCCGCTCCTGTATGTTTGTCTTCTACGATCACGGTGTCCAACGGTTTCTTTTCCAACGTCTCGTCTGCGCGGGCTCGGTTCTATTCTCTGTTCTCTATTCTATACTCCCACATGGGGCAGGCTTTAGTGATTCCATCTCATGACATGGTCAATGGCCAAGGATTGCTTCCATACCCGTTTCTTCCTTTGGTTCGGTGCGGCTATTATCGATCCGTGCGTGTACTTCATACTCGATTCCCCGCCGTCTATCGTATGGATTATAGGCTCTGTGCACTAGTGGTGGCTTTTTCAAAATTCAAATACTAGCTGCTTCTATTTTACTTCTTAATTATTACTACTAATGGCTATACTCATGTTCTGTACTTTACTGTCTCTCTATACTTCCTGCTCGGTGCATTTGTTGGCATGGCAAATGTGATAGGTTATGAGATCTAGACGGATGTTGACCCTTCCCCTTATGCTAATTTAACATAATATTAGATGACTTCTGGTAAGCGATTAGTTAGATGTATTTTTTAGTATTTGCTTGCTGTGTTAATACGTTTTTAACTGTCGTCTAGTTTGTATTTATATCGAAGTATATATAACTTTGTTGAAACTCTATTCAACCTACTCCGTACATTCATACTATATCCGATCCAAATACTACAATTAAGACTAGACGAAAGACCAGAGGAAGAAAGAAGAAAAAAAAAGAATTCCCTACCTGCCAGACAACCGAAACCAAAGACCCTGACAGTCGCCAGTTAACCATACTCATACCTCTACAGTGGAATCCGAAATCAGTTTTAACTCTAAACTCGATTTAGTTCCCGGACCATAAGTGGTGATAGACTAACCGAAATATAGCTCTTCCCCCGTTAATCCATGTAAATTATAGTTTCAGCAATATGAGGTGACACTGTATAAGTGCGGGCTCAGAAAAGCAGGCAGAATTGCATGACATTCTCTGCTAAATTTTTTCTAGAAGAAGCTCCAATGCCCCGGCACCATATAGAGCTCTTCATCAGCCGCGTTGGCTTCGCTCATCAGCCGAGGCGAATGCCTTGATGGTGACTCAAGTCTTATATTTACAGTGCTGTCCCGAAACTAGCGTAACTTGTTACAGCACACATCAGCTAGCCTGGCGAAGGTTCTCTTGTTCTCTTGTGATGAGGAGTTATCACCGTTTCCTTTTTTACCACCTCGCCTGGCTCCACGTTCTCTGGTGGATTGGGCCGCATTGGTAGTTCTTCTCTGTCGGATACCGCCTGTAGGCTTTTGCAGTATTGGTCCATCTTCTCGAGTCTAAGTTTCTTTGGATATTACTGATTTCCGCGATGATGGATTGGACTTTGGAGATCATGAGTGGTTGGTCTGCTTGTACTTGGTTCCTCTGGACGATTTGCGAGTTTCTTTTCACCGGTGTCTGGAATCCGGAGGGGAACTCCCGATTCATCGCTGCCCGTCTGAAATCGCCCGAACATTGTTGCTCCGCCGGCTCGTTCGAGCTGTAGAGCGGGGTTGCTGATAGTTCGCAAGGGCTCGCTTATCAACCGGTTGAGAGCCGCTAGTGCGTCTCCGCGCTCATGTCGGTGAAGTACTGCAGACTGCAGATGAACACTCGCTACAGGAGATTTTGGAACTTCTGTTCTATGTGGATGTCCTAAGCACGGGACGGGGTCCGATGATTACGAAGCCCACATTTTCCAGAAACTGGGAGAATTTTCCGTCCGTGGTAAAGAAAGATTCGGCTGCAACGAGGTGATGAGCGACGATGCTGATCGATTGGAGGATCCTCAGATCTCCGTCTCCGTTTTCCTCTTGCTGTGCTGGTATAACGGATCTTCTCTGAGAGACTGACGGGATGCATTTGGCTGAGGGAGAATGTCTCCTGACTCTAACCGATCGAAACTGAGCGTACTAGAGCCTAGTATGCTGTTGCTCGGGGGCGGAGTGGCTTGGGGCCGGGGTAGATTTATTGAGGCATAGGTGCTGGAAGGCCTCAATAAGTCTACCCATTGGCCATGATCCTTGAGGCAAGATGAAAGAGTACGGCCCAGCCGCTGCACCTGTGTGTGATCATTGACTCTGTTAGGCGTGGAGAGGAGCCTTTGAGAATTCCCGCGCTTGCGTGCGCCGTAGGCTTGGTGTGCGGCGTGGGCCTAGAGGGGAGGGACCCGGGCTTTTCTGCGCCAGGTTGGTGAGGTGTGTTTTGGTGGGGTCAATGTGGAGATGCAGGTTGAGAGGGATGGTGATGGCGGCTGCGCGGGAGATGGTGGAGGTTGTTGGTGCTGAGTGGGGGTGTGGAGTGTGTGGGAAGAGCTGGGTATCTTCCCTCGGCTGGGTGGCCCAGAGGGTTTGGAGGGTCGTCTGTAGGATGTTATTCTGCAAGGCCAGGTTGTGGGTCTGTAGTTGTTGTTGGTACGGGATTAAGCTTAGAGACCCGTGCTGGCCTGGGCAGGTGCCCTGAAGGTGATTCTCAGAGATGCTGGTCTCAGATGGAATTTGGATCTGAGAGAAGTGTCTATTAGTTTTGGCTCACTTCACTGAATTGATGGTTCCATTGTCTTTTGTTAGCTGCACATACCTGACGGCTGTACTTCCTTCCTGGCATGGCGATGTATTCATCGAACATGCTGCCGAGTTCTGCAAAGTTGAACCCGCGCACTGGGTCCACGGGCTCAAACCGCTGTCCAACTTCTTGTTGAAAATTGACGCCCCGGCGTGGCAAAGGTTGGTACTCGGGCAGTTTCAGCAGCAAGGATGGATAACTGCCAATCATCGCGTCGATGACAGGGTCGACGTCAATCGACAGAGAAATCTTGCTGTTTGCTGTGGGTTTCTGGATCAGCATGACAAAGGTGAACTCGCGCGGCAGACCGGATCGCTGGACATTGTTCTCTTCCATGGACCAAACGATTTTGCCAGCTTCGACGTCGAATTCGCTGCCAGATGGGCTTTTTAATGTTCGTGCGGAGCCTTGGATGCGCATCATCTCGTATCGCTTGTACCGACCATTGAGGCTCCCCGAGGGAATGACGCTTGCACTGACGGGCATTTCTGAAATTCCAAGGGACCCAGCCAGACTGAATGTCCACTCCATGGTCTCTGGAGAAACACTGCCATAGAGTAGGTGCGGCGCATGCATAAGGAAGCGTGGGTTACCGGGTGGATGTCCATAAGGGTACAACTTCGAGCTTGAAATAACACGGTTTCCACGAACTGAGACACTAATAGTGGCAGACTTGATGCGGTGCGTGATAGTGTGCGGCGAATGAAAGGTGAATGCAATAGCGAGAAAATCTACGTGTTCAGCGTCCCCGTCTGATACGGCATCGCTGGAGTAATATCCATGCTGGAGGCGCTGGACATGTGCCGTGATATAAGCATCACCAGGTAGTCTGCGCTCGTAGATGAGCGCACGGTTGATAAGAAGACGTGGATTCGCCATGTTTGGATCTGATTGTTCCTTTCCTTTGGCTGACGGTACACTGCGTATTGGAGTTAACGAGCGTGGGTCCGAGACACTCCCGGTTTGAATAGAAGTAAGTGACATTGTAGGACGCAAAGATAAGACCGCAGCTTCGTTCTGGCACGCTTGTTTCGCTGTCCATCTGGCTCTAAGGCTTCTTCTAGATGCGCGGGTAATTTGACTTGGTCTGCGTGGGAGATTTACCTATATATTCTTTAACTGACTGCTTAGACATAGTCGTCATTTTTTTCAATGGTATCTTTCATCACCTGGGCTTCAAGGTCACAGGTACAGATATCAGGTGAGCAGAGGCTTGATCATGATCCCCTGACGCGGCTCCTGGCATCGTGGACCTAGAGATGATACTGTCATTTTGACGGATGCGTTCAATAGAGCAAAACGCATTGTCACATTTCTTTCTATGTATGAAAGTAGGAAAAGTACTCCGTATGGGGTACAGGAAGGATGACCTGCGATATAGAGACAGGCGGAGAAACCATTTATCCGGCCAGAAACTCATCGCCGAGGCGCAATCTTCAATGTTCATCTAACATCAGGCGACCGTGATCTAGAGCTTTTTGGTTCTAGCTCGTTGATCTACTGGTAGGACTGATCTGTATTTGGAGTTCTGTTATATGTATGTCTTGTCCAGCCAGGTTGCCCCGAATCCCGACACATCCAGCTAACAATCCCTAGATTGTGTTTGTACTATATAACATTCTGTCTGTTTATTTGCATTCCTTGCGCTATCAGCTTGTTCATTTGTTTAATTTGGTGTGGGGTTAAATTTGCAAGTCTACCAGCAACTGTGCAACGCGGTAGCTTTCAGTTGTCCCCATCACTTGCACCGAATCACCATTGCATAGCCCAAACACGCCCGGGTATGCACAGTTGAAATTCCTAGCTCAAAGCTTGTGATTATCGGTGTTGCTGCTCAACTTTTGTTTCTACCAACGTCTGCCGCTGTCACCTTTGTGTTGGTGTCACCATGATTGGCTCATGTGCAGCCCAGTTGTCCCTTCGGGCGAGCCGGCAGGGATCCAGAGTGCTGTCTAAAAACGCATGTCTCTTTGTCCAGTCGAATGTGTTGAAGACTGAATCTCTTCGGAGAGATGGATTCCGATGTATATCTACATCAGTCCAGTCAACATTGAATCGATCACCCAGGTATGGTCGTATGTGGCTTCTTCATCTATGCCATTCTAATTATTCATCAGATTGAAACCTCGTTGTCTTCAGACATCCCTGATTCCACCATCATTCTTCACCCAGCAAAGATGGTCCGGGTCAAAATCAGAGAACAAAACCCCTGAACAGTAGGTCTACTCCAACCATGTTCTTCAACATACAAATGAACATGAGCCATTCGAACCAGCGACTAACATAGCCTAGACCCGAGGAATCCAAGAAAAAACCTATTCTATCACGGATTCCCCTGCCAACCACCCACGAGAATATCTATACTGTGCCCAACATTCTCACATTCTCCCGGCTGCTCGCCGCCCCCGTGGTCGGGTATCTCCTAGTCCACAACTACCACACAGCAGCGCTATCCCTGTTCGCCTACGCGGGCATCACTGATCTCGTCGATGGGTACATCGCCCGGCGATATCACCTCCAAACCGTGGTTGGCACCATCATTGATCCCATGGCCGATAAGCTGTTGATGACCATTGGCGTCGCGTGTCTGGCCGTGAATGGCTCTCTTCCTAGTAAGTTACTCGTGATCATTTGGTATACGGATATGGACATGGATTGACGCATTGAACAGTCTGGCTCGCTGTGATCATCCTCGGTCGCGATCTGGGTCTGGCTATCTCGGCTATCTACTACCGTTGGATCTCGCTGCCTGAGCCCAAGACCATGGCCCGGTACTGGGATTTCTCACTTCCCTCGGCGGAAGTCAAGCCTACTGAGATTTCGAAGATCAATACTGCCTTGCAGCTGGTGTTGGTGGGTAGTGCGATCGCGCTGCCTGTGGTCCCCGAGGCGTTTGTGAGTGCCTGGCATTTGAGCGAGGCTATGACTGGATTCCAGTAAGTTTGATCTTTTTTTATACCCCTTGTTTTTTCTTTTTTTGTGTCTGGAGGTAGTTCTCGGTGGTCCATCCTAAGACACATCGAGGCTGTTCCTGGTACATACGACCATAGGGTGTGGAAAACAGGGCTTCCCGTCCGCTCAGCCGTACTTAAGCCACACGCCGGTGAGTTAGTAGTTGGGTGGGTGACCACCAGCGAATCCTCACTGTTGTATGTTTTATTTTATTTTTCTATTTTTGCATGCTTTTCTTGCTGGCGGCTTGTTTTGAATTGTTTCTTTTTGCTAACCAATTTTAGGTACCTTGTTGCCGGCACCACTATTTGGTCTGGACTCAGCTATGTCTTCTCCAACAACGCCGTGAAGATCCTCTCAAAAGAAGAGATCCAGAAGCGAATTGCTCAAGCAGCTGCTAAGCGCAAGTAGAGATCAAAAATAGCTAGGCAGAGTTAGAAGTTATTGTATAGTATTCCAATGTTGGACTTTGTCCGAGTCAGACCGTATCTTCTTGTGGGGATTGCGCGTAGGTAGTACCATGCACGTGGATTTCCATGAGTTTCTGTGGAGTGAGATATAAACAACATGGATGCCCAAAAGTAGGTGTAGCCTGCACGTCTACATGTGATATATCTGACATGGCAACTTGGAGGTGCATGGCTTTTAATAGCTTATCGGGGAGCCCTGGACACAATCTAAGTGTGAAGTTGGAATTTGCGGGTTTTTTTTCTGTAAAAAAGGCAATTGCGTAAGATGCTACCAAGTATATGATAAAAAAGAACCAGATGGAACTCGACAGTGTAAGGCCAAGACTATGTTGTATATTATTTAGATCAGACATGAAGTCAGATTACCAACTCTTAGTCGGAATATGCTTTCAGCCGAGTGGGTCAATGAAATCTTGGAAAGTCGCCGAACTACATCGGCACTATACAACATCGGCACCCGGTTTGATATTCAACATTCTTTGTTATATCCTAGTCTAGGGGTTTTTACATGGCTTTTACACGGAATTTACACGGAATGTCCCTATTAAAAAGGATTCGTAAGCAAGATTAATAATCCATTCTCCTGCTAACGGTGTATAAGAAACGAAAAGAGACGACACGGAATATAAAAGCCGGCTCCACGTGACAAGCCTAGACTGATAGGAATGGATATTCCGCCCAATGACATGTTGAACAGCCAATGAACGTCAATAAACGGCCAGAAACAGCCAATGAACAGCCAGGATCGGCTAAAACGGAGCTAAGCCTTATCTCCGGGAGAGATTGAAATAAAATTCTTTTCGACCGTCAACTTGAGTCATGTACACTCCACCACTCCACTATAGCCCACTATAGCTCTTTCAGTCAAGACGATGGCTCATTGTCTGGCTTATGATTCGACATTCATTTTAAGTTATTCCAAGGGTCCTGGAAGTACTCGTATTCTTGTTGACTGACTAATAGGGGTGGAATACTTATTTCTGACCTTATATAAACGGTGTGCAGTCCTTGCTCTTCTAATATTTCCTTTACAACGCTGTCCCTTTTACTTTACGTTTACCTCCCCCTTGGTTCTGTTCATATCCTGTCCTTAATTAGCCTGGCTATAGCATAATACATTTGTCATTGAATGTTGCAGGAGAGTAGAAGCCACCCAATTCGACATGGAGGGCCATTCTGAACAGCCGTATGGTGTCTCGGACTCCCAAGCCTATACTCAGCCCTCCAGACAACAATCCAGCTCAACTGATGAGACCTATCACCATGATGCAAACTCACAACCCACGGAACAAGTTCACCAGCCCACCGAGGCTCCTCCCGATTCAACTTTAACCGACAGCTCAACATTCAGCTCGTCAATAAGTGACGAAGATGGCGGGTGGGGAGAGCAGAATGCCGGAAATGCTGTCTCCCGCAGCGGCGCCATGGAGGACATGGAAGAGATGCGTCGCGAACTCACCCGTCTCAGCCTGAACCGCACCCGCTCTGCCACTAGTAGGAGCATTCGCCACCCAAAATCGCAGACCAGCCGCCTCGATGAAGAAAAGGCCAAAGAGGAAGAGGAGACCGAGGACGAGGGTGACGGCAGCTTCAATCTGAGTGACTTCCTGATCGGTGGTCATCTAGAGCGCCGCACGACCGCAGGCGAACCCGCCAAGAAAGTTGGCGTTGTCTTCAAGAACCTGACCGTGCAAGGCGTGGAGACTGGCGCATCCTTCGTGCGCACTCTCCCCCAGGCTGTAATTGGCACCTTCGGCCCGGATTTGTACAATCTTGTCTGCAAGTTCGTGCCGCAGCTGCGGTTCGGCAAGCACCCCCCTGTTCGCGATCTAATCCATGATTTCAGCGGTACTGTGCGCGAAGGTGAGATGATGCTGGTGCTGGGCCGGCCCGGCGCTGGTTGCACTACTTTCCTCAAGGCGATTGCGAACGACCGGAGTGCTTTTGCTGGTGTCCATGGCGAGGTCAGTTATGGTGGTATCTCGTCTGAGGATCAGCACAAGCACTTCCGTGGAGAAGTCAACTATAACCCGGAAGACGACCAGCACTTCCCCTCCCTCACTGTCTGGCAAACTCTCAAGTTCTCCCTTATCAACAAAACCCGCAAGCAGGACCGGGAAAGCATTCCCATTATCATCGATGCCTTGCTGAAGATGTTCGGTATCACTCACACCAGGAATACCCTTGTTGGAAATGAGTATGTGCGCGGTGTCTCTGGAGGTGAGCGCAAGCGTGTGAGTATTGCAGAGACCCTAGCCACCAAGTCCTCAGTGGTCTGCTGGGATAATTCAACTCGCGGTCTAGATGCCAGCACAGCACTAGACTACGCCAAGTCCCTCCGCATCATGACCGATGTCAGCAAGCGCACTACCTTTGTCACACTATACCAAGCCGGAGAGGGTATCTACGAGCTCATGGACAAGGTGCTGGTCATTGACGAGGGCCGCATGCTCTACCAAGGGCCAGCCAATGAAGCACGTCAATACTTTGTCGACCTGGGATTCCACTGCCCCGCGCAATGGACTACAGCCGACTTCCTTACTTCGCTCTGCGATCCCAATGCCCGCGAGTTCCAGCCTGGCCGTGAAGCGTCCACCCCGAAGACCGCCGAGGAGCTCGAGAAGACCTTCAGGAACAGCCAGACATACAGCCGTATCTTGGAGGATGTCTCCGGGTACGAGAAACGTCTCCAAGACACCGAGCAGGAGGACACCCGCCGCTTCCAGTCCACGGTCGCGCAGTCCAAGTCCAAGTCTGTCTCCAAAAAGTCGCCATACACCGTCTCGTTCGTGCGCCAGGTCATGGCCTGCGTGCAGCGACAGTTCTGGCTGCTCTGGGGCGACAAAACCTCTCTGTACACGAAGTACTTCATCGTTGTCTCTAACGGCCTCATCGTCTCGTCCTTGTTCTATGGAGAGTCTCTGGATACCAGCGGTGCTTTCTCACGGAGCGGTGCTCTGTTCTTCTCGATTCTGTTCCTTGGCTGGATGCAACTGACCGAGCTGATGCCTGCTGTCACTGGACGTGGCATCGTCGCCCGCCACAGGGATTACGCTTTTTACCGCCCCTCTGCTGTCTCCATTGCCCGTGTCATTGTCGACTTCCCCTTTATCTTCTCCATGGTCGTCCCATTCACGATCATCGTCTATTTCATGACTGGTCTCGATGTCGACGTTTCGAAGTTCTTCATCTACTTCCTGTTCGTGTACACGAATACCTTCTGCATCACTTCACTCTACCGCATGTTCGCTGCGCTGTCGCCGACTATTGATGACGCGGTGCGTTTCGGTGGTATTGCGCTGAACCTGCTCATTATCTTCGTCGGTTATGTCATTCCCAAGCAGACTCTTATTAAGGACTCTATCTGGTTCGGATGGCTGTTCTATGTCAACCCCATCGCGTACAGTTACGAGGCAGTCTTGACAAACGAGTTTTCCGATCGCTCCATGCAGTGCAATCCATCTCAGCTTGTCCCACAGGGTCCTGGCGTGGATCCCAACCACCAGGGCTGTGCTCTGACTGGGTCATCATTGGGCGAAACATCAGTCGCCGGAGCTGAATACTTGAATGCCAACTTTGAGTTCACACGCAGCCATCTATGGCGTAACTTTGGTGTTGTCATTGCTTTCACCGTACTATACATCCTGGTGACTATCATCGCGACTGAGATTCTCTCGTTTGGTGGTGACGCAGGCGGTGCTCTGGTCTTCAAAAAGTCCAAGCGCGCTAAGAAAGTCACTGCCCAGACCAACATCGCCAACGATGAAGAGAAGGTTGTCAACGCAAATGACAACGCCGCTCTTGCCCGTGGCCAGGCTTCTTCTGATGATAGTACCACTTTCAACCGCCTGTCCTCAAGTGAGCGCTGCTTCACCTGGCAGAACGTTGAATACACTGTCCCCTACGGCAACGGAACACGCAAGCTCCTCAATGGTGTCAATGGCTACGCCAAACCCGGCATTATGATCGCCCTGATGGGTGCCTCTGGTGCTGGAAAGACGACTTTACTCAATACTTTGGCCCAGCGCCAGAAGACGGGTGTCGTGACTGGTGATATGCTCGTCGATGGCCACAAGCTGGGTGCTGATTTCCAGCGTGGCACGGGTTTCTGCGAGCAAATGGATCTACACGACAATACTTCCACCATCCGTGAAGCCTTCGAGTTCTCAGCCATCCTCCGCCAGCCCCGCGATGTCCCGCGCCAGGAGAAATTGGAATACGTGGACCGCATCATCGAGCTTCTCGAACTCGAGGATATCCAGGACGCTATTATCGGTTGTCTCAATGTCGAGCAGAAGAAGCGCGTGACCATTGGTGTCGAACTCGCAGCCAAGCCTAGTCTGCTTCTGTTCCTCGACGAGCCCACCTCCGGTCTCGACAGTCAAGCCGCGTTCTCCATTGTCCGTTTCCTCAAGAAACTATGCCAAGCTGGCCAAGCCATCGTCTGCACAATCCACCAGCCCTCCTCCATGATCATCCAGCAATTCGACATGATCCTCGCCCTCAACCCCGGCGGCAACACCTTCTATTTCGGTCCCGTCGGCAAAGACGGCTCCTCCGTAATCAAGTATTTCGGCGACCGCGGCTTCGTCTGCCCACCATCAAAGAACGTTGCCGAATTCATCCTCGAAACAGCCGCCAAAGCAACCCACCGCAACGGCAAACTAGTCGATTGGAACGAAGAGTGGCGCAACTCGGAGCAAAACCGCGAAGTGCTCTCCGAAATCGAGAACATCCGCACAGAGCGCAGCAAACTCCCCATCGAGGAATCCTCCTCCGCCCATTACGAGTTCGCCGCCACAACATCCACCCAAACCATCCAGCTAACGAAACGTCTCTTCATAAACTACTGGCGCGACCCCTCTTATTACTACGGCAAACTCTTCGTCTCCGTCATCATTGGCATCTTCAACGGCTTCACCTTCTACAAGCTCTCCAACACCGTAGCCTCAATGCAGGACCGCATGTTCTCCGCCTTCCTAATCGTCCTCATCCCGCCCATCGTCCTCAATTCCATCGTCCCCAAATTCTACATCAACCGCGCCCTCTGGGAAGCACGTGAATACCCATCCCGCATCTACGGCTGGGTCGCCTTCTGCACAGCAAACATCGTCTGCGAGATCCCCGCAGCCATCATCTCCGGCCTGATCTACTGGCTGCTATGGTACTACCCCGTCGGATTCCCAACCAACTCCGCAAACTCCGGCTACGTCTTCCTCATGACCATGCTCTTCTTCCTCTTCCAGGCATCGTGGGGCCAATGGATCTGCGCCTTCGCACCTTCCTTCACCGTCATCTCAAACACCCTCCCCTTCTTCTTCACCATGGTCAACCTCTTCAACGGTATCGTTCGTCCCTACGCCGCCTACCCCGTCTTCTGGAAGTACTGGATGTACTACGTCAACCCGGTCACCTGGTGGCTGCGCGGCGTGCTCTCGGCCGTTCTGCCTGAGGTCCAGATTGATTGCGCCTCGCTGGAAGCTACCCATTTCAACCCCCCGCCTGGACAAACCTGCGTTGCTTATGCGGGTGACTTCGTCGATTCTTTTGCCAAGGTTGGTTATCTGGTTAACCCCCAGGCTACGGCGGACTGTCAGTACTGTCCCTACAGGGATGGTGCGCAGTATATGGCGAATTTGAATGTTCATATCGGGGATAAGTGGCGCTGCTTTGGCATTTTCCTTGCTTATGTTATTATTAACTGGGCTTTGGTATATTTCTTCATCTACACCGTTCGTGTGAGAGGCTGGAGCTTCGGTCTTGGTTCGATGTTTGGTTTGGCTGGACTGATGATTGATCGTGTGGCGGGGTTGTTCAAGGGGAAGAAGAGTGAGAACTAGAGGCTTGAAAAGTTTGGTAATTGGTAATTGGTAATTGGCGATTGTTCTTTTGTTTTTTCTTTTATTTTTGTGAACATGCATTTACATAGAGCGTGATAATAGATATCGGAGCAGGTTAGGATTAGAAACATACACATTATATAGATTGAATCATACAACATTGCTTTTTAGGACATTCACTTTCACTCTCATTTATTCTCATTAAAATATCACAGCATAAAGGCTAGATAATACATACAGCTTTGAACTCCCCTGCCTTTCATTCGTTTCCATGACCCAACCAAGCAACCCGATCCGAACTCCCATTCCAGATACTCATGACAAGATTAGTGAAATCTAGACTCTCACTGGACGTTGCAGATGTAGACATAGATCTGACTCAGATGCAGAGTAAACAAAGGCAATCTCAGGATCCAAGGTGGAATCAAACTCCAAAGAAGAACGGCTTCCTGTGCTCGGACAATGGAACAGCAGGCACTTTAATCGGAACTGGAACAGTATCCGTAAAGACCTCGACTGGGAGAGGAGCCGAAGGGACAGTTCCATGTGTTTCTGGTCCCTTATCTTTCTCCTCGGTCTTCTTCTCATTGATGATGGGCACGATCACGCCGCATTCCCAGTTGCGACAACTTATCTTCGGCTGTTTTGTCTTGGTATCCCTGACGACACGGCCCCTGGTTTTATCTTAGTCTTGCCATTACAGCGAGTTGAGTATAGATATGTACGCACCATGCACTCTCTGACAAATTCGCACTCCCCACATAAGCCCATCCCTGGCACTCCTTGTTATCAGGCATATCAATCGGGGTGGAAGGATGGACGAAGGCAATCTATATGCCGAAGGAATGTGTATTAGTAAGAAATCAATGTAACCAGTCTGGCACCGCGGAAGTACTCACCTTGTTATGCATCAAGACTCCGCGCTCGCTCACACAGTCTCTAACCTTGTCACGCGGGAAATTGGCACTCGACCACCAGGCTGGATTGAGGCATATCGTGCCGATAGAGTATTTGGCATTGCTGTGCACGGCTCGAACGGTCTGGTCTGATGGGAAGTATATACGGAAATGGTCGAGACATTCCCGGTTAATCGCTTCCACTTCTGTGCGGGGTTCCTTTTTCTTGTTTGCGGTTCGGAGCTCATAATCATGTAGAGCGTTGTCGCCTGGGGGGTTTGAGTTGGTTAGATTAGTTCGTCGTGGTTTTGCAAACTGGTGACATACCTTTGCAAGCGAGGTAGATGGAGCGCAGGAATGGAGTGTTGATATTTCCCAGCGATGAGGTCTGGATGTGTTGTCAGTATACTGGAGGCATAGCAGGTAAACAACTTACGATATAGTCGACGTTAATGGGTGTGTTTGTCTCTAGGCCGAGAGTTTTGACAGCACGACCCAAGCCGCTAATTCCAGTACGTTTCCAGTTATCTCCGGTGCTTGTTCCGCCGCTTGTATTGTTAGCTGGTTGCTGGTTTCTCGCCAGTGGAATCACCCAAGGGAGATAATACATACACTGCATGAACAAAGGCGTAGCGCTTCGTCTCGCTGAAGTCAAACTCATCTAGCCTCTTGATGATGTTGCGGTGAAGCTCCTCAGCCTGAAGGAAGTAGACTAGTTCTTTGTAGAATGGGGTCTTTCCAGCCTCAGGAACTTCGAGCTTAGGCAAATCAATAAGGAAAATAGTCTGCACACTGTTAAAGAATCCAATAACACCAGGCGAATGTAGTCACATACGTTTTCCATGAGCCTATCCTCTCCCCAATCAGTAGGAGTGAGATTGGCGGAGGGGACTGCGATGCGAAGATATCCAGGGTGAAACATCAAAAGCAGTTTAGAATGCATACAGAATACCTGTGGCTCCATTGGCGGGAAACACAGGCGAAAATTGGGCGCGTGGCTAACGTCCTGGCGATATTGCTCTCGCTGTAAGCGAAGTCAAGTTAGTCCGTGTCATTCAAGATCATAGTGTGTTGCTAACCGTTTCTTCGTCATTTGCTTGCATGACAAATATGATTCGTGTGGTTAAGTTGTTAAACTTGGAACAAAGCCACTGCATGTCCCACAAGAACGAGCTAAATACGCCCAACTCCAAGTCTCCTCGCTGGATGACTTCTTCAATTGTAATATCGTTTCCACTGCGAGGGAAGCCGGCGATATTTGTTTTTTTGACAGCTCCAAGAGGCCATTGGGCCACTGAGCGGGCGGTCGGTTGGATCTCAATATTGGGGGCATTTGATGCAAGCTGGCGGCAGACTTCGGTACGAGATGTTACTCGAGCCGTGCTCACGTGGGGATCAGCCTGGAATGGGCTGGGTAGAGCGACAGAGTCACGGGTTGGCAAAGGCTCAGTCCTAGGAAGCTTCCGGCTAACAGGAGACGGCGGAGTAGACGAAGTGTCGTCGGCCTTGCGCTTAGACGAAGTTTTCTCGAACTTGCTCTCAGACAAAGAGTTGTCGGCCTTGCGCTTGACCAGACGTGAAAGACGCTCCTCCTCCATCTGCTTTCGGTTCATGCCCAAAAGTGAACCTACCGACGCTACAGAGACCTCCTGCGGGGTAGTAGCATGTTCGGGAGGTTGTATATCCTGCTCCATCGACATAGCAAGAGCACGTTGCAGCTGCTCATGCTCGTAGCCATCTTCGGTCTCGGAACTAACAACAGACTTTGATTTGGGAAATACCTCCTCAATATCCGAGTCATCACCCGAGTCATTGGTGAGATCCACGAAATTATCCTGGGACGCTTGAGATGTGGGATTCCTGTTCTGCTGGCGATACATATCTTGGCGAGAGGCCTCGATGGCAGCGGTTAACTCAGGATCTACTCCTGGCTCCATTATGCAGAACTCCACAAAGACTGAAACCCAGGATTTTGGGGAAAAGGGATAGATGAAAATAAATGATTCAAATGATGCGGGCGGCAGAGAAAAATAGAATGTTTGATGTGTGGAGTATGAAATCTAAGGAAGATTTTCAAATGTGAGGATGGAGAATGTTTGTGAGCTGTCACTAAAGGGACTCCCAATTCCAGCAGACGGAGATTTAGATGACGAGGGGATTATGATTGTGCCAACCCCAAAGCTCACTCTGTTCACGACCTACAGATGTCGTCTCCATACCCCTGTTTGTCAATATCTGCCACGTGACTGGCCATACCGCAATATCAAAAGTATACCTCTGCTCGTCATAGCCTACAATTACTTCGTAGGAAAAAGAAACCCAATTAAATATTCAAAGTGCCATTATCCTACGTTTGTGGACCGGTATATGGCCATCACTCTTGATAGATAGCGTTGAGTAATTCTGATTCACAGAATGCGGGTAACTGACCACTAGGGATTTTTCAAATCATAGCAGTCATGGCATCTGTAAGACTGAAGTCACAAGTTGCAGGCAGGTATATGAATGATAGTAGTGGGAGGAGCGCCGAGCCGATGACTCGTTAGGTCGCCGGCGACACCATCCCATCAGGATCCTTCCCCTCACACTCCTTTATCTCCCATCTCGTTCCTTCATCTCATCTTGCTCCTTTATCCCATCTCACTCCCTTGTCACACATCTCACTCCTTTATCACGCATGGCCACCACTCAGTGAAGAGAATGAAGAAAACCGTTCGTCGCATCCAAGCGGGTGCTTCGGGCACGCGTGAGCGCATCCAAGGAAAAGCTTCGGCCGTGCGTGAGCGCATCCGAGGAAGGATTTCAGCCAAGCACGATGCCAACAAAGCGACATCTTCGGATGCCTCAGCTTCGGGGAGCCCAGCTTTGGAAACCCCGGCTTTGGAGGTCCAGGCTTCAAAGGTTCGAGCTTCAGATGACCTGATTTCTGAGACCCCGCTTGCTGAGACCCCAGCTTCGGAGGCCCCACCTTCGAAAGTCCTGACTTCAGAGGTTCGAGCTTCAGAGATTCCGGTCTCGGAGGCCCCAGCTATGGAGGCCCCACTTTCGAAGGTCCCGCTTTCGAAGGTTCCGGCTTCAAAGGTTCGAGTTTCAAGGGTTCGAGCTTCAGAGGCCCCAGTTTCAAATGTTCCGGGTCCAGCGGCTTCGGTGGTTCCGCATGACCAAGTTGCGGTAGTCCCGAAACCCAAGAGGATGCCGTATGCATAGTAAGCGATATAACCTTATGGCGATACCACCAACAAGTCCATTTGATCTAACAAATACTAGTTCCGATACACCACTTTTCTTCATCACCCGTCGTGCCGATGATAAGTTCAAGGGAAGGGTCTGGTTGCTGTTTGGCGCAAAGTGGGAATCATTTGAGAAAAGGTTCCTCGCCGACATGAGAATATTCCCCCCGGAGGTGGCCGTGGACAGACGGAGCGCGTGCCCATTCAATTGGCTGCCGCTGGAGATTCGCGCAAAGATTTGGAAGTACGCTTTCGACGACTGTAAGGAGCCCGTCTTTCTCAAGAAGGATGGGATGGTCCCAAAGATTCCGACTTGCATGCGATTCGTATCGTACAACTGGATGTCAGAGGTGTGGTTCGCATGGATCAATGCGCTGAGCAATCGGACTCTGGTGTTGATGGATTTCGCCAGATACGCCTACCTTGACCCACCCTGCCCAGTGTTGCGACATCTGTCGACAGTCCGGTGCCGAGCAATCAAAATTGCGCTGGGTGACAACGACCCCGAGAAGGCCGAGAAGCGCACTCGCCAATTTCTCAAGTTCATCACTCGGCATAAAACTGATGGATTCCTCGCCGTTCGCACGCTGATCGTCGAATTGAGGAAGAACTGGACAGCTGGGGGCCAGATGAACGAGGTCGACCTGGCGGACTTGTTGATGTGCGGCGCATTCATTGAAGTTGAGCGCATTCGAATGCACGGGGAGATCACAAATGAGGGCTTGGAGCGGTTTCTGAAGCGAGCCCGACGTCTGGCGCATGCCTCGTTCTGATGGCTGCTTTGTTCTCAGTCAGAGATCATCCTATGATCAGTTCAGAGACATTGCAGAACCAGGTCAACAATAGCGAAGAATGAATCTCTATCAGCAGTTGATTTGCCAAGTCCAAGGCCAACGAGGAGTAGTCTCTTTTCACTAGGTGTTTTCATTGCGATAGCTGTAGCAATCTGACGAGCAAGTAGTTGACCCGTCGTGTCTTGTCCAGGAGAATAGCCACCTAGTAAAGTGGTGGTGGTTAGACTTTTGAGGGGCAACAGAGCATCATCACCCTCGCTGAGGGTGTGCATGCCCTCAGTGCCTGGGTTCTGGTTCTCCATTGGTACATGCAACTATATACCATTAGCGATGCTTGCTGAAAGCAAACTCAAGACATACCCAGTGCGCTAGTCGTCCTGCTTGTGAAATTGTGACCATGATTTTATCGCTAAAGCTCATTATCATCACATCTGTTTGTACGCCATTGACTAACCCTGCAACCTGCTTGGTGGTAGCAGGAAAGGGAAGGTTTAGGGAATCCTGCAGAGAGCTTGTCTCAAAAGATCCAGCCATGGTGATTTGTATTATTTATCTTTATCGAAATATTGAAGAGAAAGTCAAGAATGAGGGGGTTATCTAGGTGTACCTATATCGTAGGCGGTGGCTAGTTTCACCGCCTCGGGCCAAGCCAGCAATATCCGACCGCCCTAATTTTTTTCGATGAAGAGATAGTTAGATCGCAGAGCTTGCATACTCAGTCAGTTCACCCTTTTTTCTCAGCCGGAGTGGCTGCAGTAATCCAAGATGCCACCTAAATTTACACCACGTCTAAGAAAACAAAGGCACCGGCAAAACCCAGACGGCGAGTCGGCTGATACCAATGTCGCACAGCTCCAGCCCGTCTCGAAGGATGAGAAAGAGGCACGGCGGCAGAAGCTGAAAGGAGAGCTACAAGAGCAGCATCCACAGATGTCCTCAAAGAAGCAGAAGCGCTTGGACAAATACATTGTATGTGGATACTTGCAATAGAAAGATATGGCTCTAACATTCCCACAGGAAAACAAACTCAGAAAGGAAGAAAATATCGAATTGTTGAAGAAACTAGCTCAATCGTCTGTGGACACTTCGGGTTTAAAGAGTTCCAAAGATCTTTCCAAGCGCAAGAGACAGGATGACGACGTATCTACAACTCGAGCCGTATCCGCGCCGAAACACAATGCTTCCGCAGATATCCCAGGATATGACTCCGAGGATTCGGACATCCACCTGAAAGTTTCAGATCCCGCAACAGATCCCAGTGAACAAAAATTACGAGAAGAGGCAGCTGCTGGAAGTGGACTTAAACGACCATTAGAGCTAGGAACTGATGGATTCCCTGTTCTAAAGAAGCGGAAGCGCGCACCGAAAAAGAAACCCGCACCTGCACCGGTGAAAGCTGAGGTCGCATGGGAGGGCTTTGATTCGGGTGAGGAGGATGAAGACGAAGACGAAGATGAAGACGATATGGACGAGTCCGAAAGTGATATTGAAGAGGGATCTGAAGAGGAAGATACTTCGTCCTCTGAGGGCATTTCCGAGGATGAGGATGAGGATGAGGATGAGGATGAGGATGACGATGAGGACTCAGAAGACTCAGAAGACTCAGACGATTCAGACGATTCAGACGATGACGAGGTGGATAAGCCAACGCTCAAGACTCGCCAGTCAGCCTTCAAATCTTGGGCGGTACAACAAATCAACGAAGCCGCAGGCTTCAAACCCACCGAGGGAGCCGTAACCGAGGAAGTGCAGGTGTTCGACCCATCTAAGTTGCCAGCAACCCACAATACTACCCAAGAAGAACCTCTCCCTAGGGAGCTTCAGGTAACTCATGGCGATCCCAATCGCAAGGCATACAGTGTCGCAGTCAACCGCACGGAGGAAATCCAAACCGCCCGTCTAGGACTTCCCGTCGTTGGCGAAGAACAAAAAATCATGGAGGCAATTCACAACAATTCGGTTGTCGTCATCTGGGGTGCTACTGGTAGCGGAAAAACCACACAGCTTCCCCAGTTCCTCTTCGAATCTGGCTTCGGCTCCCCAGGTAGCCCTAATCCGGGTCTAATTGGTGTCACCCAGCCTCGTCGAGTCGCAGCCGTGAGTATGGCGAATCGCGTTGCTCAAGAGTTGGGTCAACATGGCGAGAAAGTGTCTTATCAAATCCGATTCGAGTCTACGGCATCGAAGAAGACAGCCATCAAGTTCATGACTGATGGTATTCTTCTCCGAGAGATTGCAGATGACTTTGCCCTTCGCAAATACTCTATCATTCTTATTGACGAGGCTCACGAGCGCAGCGTCAACACTGATATTCTGATTGGAATGGTCAGCCGTATTGTGGGCCTGCGCAAGTCTTTGAGCGAGGAGGACCCATCTGTCAAGCCTTTGAAGGTCGTCATCATGTCAGCCACTCTCCGTATTTCGGATTTCACTGAAAACCCAAGTCTTTTCCGCAATGGTGCACCCCCCTTGGTTCAAGCCGAGGGTCGCCAATACCCTGTTGCGGTTCATTTCTCCCGCCGCACCCAGCGTGACTATGTTGAAGATATGTTCCGCAAGGTCTCGCGCGGACACCGCAAACTACCTGCCGGTGGAATGCTTGTGTTTTTGACTGGTCAGAATGAAATCCGGCAGCTTTCTAAGCGACTGAAGCAGGCGTTCAAACCTACTCAGCGGGAAGATACAACACAGGCGAAGGTGCAACTCTCAGCTACTGAAGCACCACTGGAAGCAGAGGACCTTGAGCTGGGTGGCACCGAGATGGATAACCCCGGATATGACGATTACGACAGTGACATGGAGATCACCGGACTGGATGACGCAGAGGAAGACGAAGGCTTCGAACTTGCCGAAGGCGAAGAGGCCATGGACTCGTCAACTCGCGTTCACGTTTTGCCTCTATACTCCCAACTTCCCACGAAAGAGCAGATGAAGGTGTTCGAGCCACCCCCAGAGAACTCCCGACTGATCATCCTCGCAACCAACGTCGCCGAGACATCTCTTACCATCCCCGGTATCAAGTATGTCTTTGACTGCGGTCGTGCCAAGGAGAAGCAATTCGATCTCTTCACTGGAGTGCAGAGTTTCCAGGTCGGCTGGATTAGCAAGGCAAGCGCAAGCCAGCGAGCCGGTCGAGCCGGTCGAACAGGGCCTGGCCACTGTTACCGAATGTACTCATCTGCGGTCTACGAAAGCGAGTTCGCTGAATACACCGAGCCAGAGATTCTCCGCACGCCCATCGAAGGCGTTGTCCTCCAGATGAAGAGCATGGGTCTTCACAACGTGATTAATTTCCCATTCCCCACACCACCGAGCCGCCAGGGTCTTGCGAAGGCAGAGAAACTGCTCAAGAACCTCGGCGCCCTCACAGCCGACGGCCAGGTAACACCCATCGGCCGTCGTCTCTCAACATACCCCCTCTCTCCCCGGTTCAGCAAAATGCTCCACATCGGCCACCAACACGGCTGCATGCCCTACGTGATTGCCCTAGTCGCAGCCCTAGCAGTCGGCGACCTCTTCGTCCAACAGAACCAGCTCGACCCCAACAACCCCCTTCCCACCACAGCCAAGAAGCCAGTCAACGACGACAGTGACAGCGACAGCGACAGACGAAAGGTCTACACAAACGCAGACCGCCTCGAAGACGATGAACGCGAACAACGCACCAAAGCATACGCCCGCGTCCAACGCCTCTTTAGCAAACACGACGACACCTCAGACGCGCTAAAATCTCTCTCAGCAATCTGCGCCTACGGTTACGCCTCCGACGGCGACGCCTTCTGCGAAAAAATGTTCCTCCGCTCAAAGGCTTTCAAAGAAGCAACCCAGCTCCGCCGCCAGCTAACCGACATCGTGCGCTCCAACAACCCAGGCGTCGTCCCCGCCTACGAAGCCCGTCTGCCAGAGCCCTCACCAAAGCAAATCAAGGCCCTCAAGCAGATCGTCACAGCGGGTTTCATCGACCATGTCGCTATCCGCGCTGACCTCGCCCCCGTCCCGCCGGAGAACCCGCGTACGCCCCGTCGCGCCATAGACGTCCCTTACCTGACGCTCTTCCGCTCCCGCGACGGTAAGGGCCAGGACCTGGAGGAACGTGCTGTCTACGTGCATCCGTCTTCGCTGCTTGCTAAGCTCTCGCCGAAGGAAATGCCGCAGTATATCACTTACTCGCATCTGCAGCAGTCTTCTGCTTCGCTGGTCTCGGATCAGGTTCCTAAGATTAGAATGTTCCCGCTTGTTGCGCCTAGTGGCTTGCAGCTCTCGGCGATTGCGCATGGTACCCCGCTTATTGAGTATGGAAAGCCGATTGGTAAGGCTGATGCTATTGACGGTGTGCCGCCGCGCAGATCTTGCTGGGTTATTCCTGCTTTGGTGGGTGATGCCGGGAGTGTGGGGTGGCCGATGCCTGCTAAGAAGGTTGTGCAGAAGAAAGACCCGAAGGAGGGTTGGGTTATTGAAAAGTTTGTGGCATAGGTACTGGTTTTGCTGTATTATAGATGAGGTTATGATATCCAATTGTTCACTTCTTTGATTCGAACATGGACAACAATAAAAAGAAAAGAAACTTGTTCATGCAACCCTATTTCCATGATAATCCCATATAACCCTAACACCGATCAACACCATTACTTGAAGAAAAACACAAGCCGCAGAACCAAGGAGAGGGAAAAAAAAGTCAAGGCCTAATCTAATCCCTCCTCTTCTCCCGATAATCACGAGAACTCGAAATCTCCCCAGTCTCCCGATCCTCCCTCAATCCAAAAGCCCTCCGCAACCTCTCAGTCTCCTCGATCTTAGCCTCAGCAAGCTCATGAACCTGGTAAGACTTGAAATTGCGCCTGTCCCTACCAGCCCCGGAGCCAGAGCCAGAGAGAGGCTTCTTAAAGCCCGACTCTGCACGCTTCAAGTCATCCTCAAGCTCCTTCAGCAACCGCTGCCGAAGAGTATCACATCGCTCATCAATCTCCTCTTCAGTCAGAACCTTCTCCTCATCCGTCTCGCCGTCTTCCCCACTCTTCCCCTTTCCCTTCTTCTTATCCCCCGCCTCTTCTTCAATCCGCTCGTTCTCCTCTTCCAGTCGCTCCCGCTCTTCCATAACCTTCACCTCGATAGCGCGCTTGCGGTCGTGCTCCAGGATCTGCTTGTCCGGGACGCGCTGCTTGAACGGTCGGTCCATTGGCCCGCTGCCATTCGCGCCGCTGACGGGCGGGTATGGAGCGCCATAGCCGTTGTTGCGGGGTTTGAGGAGGGCAGTGTTGCGCTGCACGTAGCCTGATGTGCCGCTGCCGCGCGGGGTTGAGAGGCCGACGTTGGAGGACATTTTGTGGTGGTTGGCGGGTGGGTTGGGAGATTTTTTGGTGTGGTTTAAGTAGGAGATTTGGATTCTTCGGTAGGTGATTGTGTATGGCTTTTGTGGTAGTGATTATTGTTGGAGGTTTTGTAGTTATGGTTTTGCGGGATGGAGAGAGCTCGGAGCTGATCTTATGCCGACTCTGGATGGAGGTTCTTTCGAGCTCGGATTGGGAGTTCAGCGATGACGGGTGTATTATTTGGTGCTTTGGAATTTCATCTGTCGACGCGAAGAAAAGCAATGCTGGGCACTGGAAATGTAGACGTGGTTTGCTCCATCTCTATCAAAATGCATCATCCTTATCGGGCATCACGGGACGGGAGTCACGTGTGATATGGTCCTATAGGTCAACCATCGCAGTGCACAGTGACTCGGCTTTAGACTCTGTCTAAATGTCTTAGATTACCCTTTAGAGCATCTTTTAGAATGATTGAGTTCCGAATGGCTGCTATGCACTACAATACTGCACTCGGGCTAACATGCTACGATGTATGAGCGAATTGGTACGAATCATTCTCGATGATACAGCAGCGGAGTTGAAAGTCAAGTCATAATGCGTTGATAATACACAGCCACAAACTAGCAAGAGGAGAGGAAGAAAATCACGAGAGAAATTATCAACACGGCAACCCGGAAACAATCACGAAGTCTATAAGAGCCGGCAGCTATGACAAGCTCCCAAAGCCAAGCAGAATCATCCATGCTGACCGAGAGCGCAGGAACACCTTGATGCGAAAAAGAAAGCCGCGGATCTCGTGATGAAGAATCATGGCCATGACTTGAAATATGTTGCTAGGATAATAGCGGAAAGAAATAGTAACAAGTGGCTCTGAGTAGATCATGCAGATGCCATGGGACAAGGTAGCTGCTGTGCAAAGTGGTTGAATTGATTCTTTTCGTGGTATTTTCTGCTGGACCCGAATGTGAATATGATGGTCCGACTCCATGCTATGGCATATGCGCTCGGAAAACATGAAGAGCGAAAGATCGTTCCTCTTTCCTAGCCGATTGCCGATTTTTCGCCCATCACAGCCGCCTTAACCCCGTAACAAGATAAAAATTGGAAAAAGTAGAAAGAACAAAGACGCCGGAGCCATATCGATTGCCGGACCTGGATTTCGTAGCGAGAAGCATTGACAATGATTCACAAAGACAATCATAAGAATAAATGAACATATCAAGAAAGAAACAAGAACAAATAAGGTAAGATAAGAAATAAGTCGGGGGGTCCGAGACCGAGATCGAGATCAACACAAGAAAGAAATAGAAAGAAATAAAGACATTCCAGGCCCTCATTGTTGCGCCGTCAAAACCATCGTCAGGCAGGGGAGAATCACATGGACGTTGGTAACATATATCCCGCCTGCTTCCCCTGTATGTATACGCCCCGTATTAGATAGAGAACAAGAAGTCACTCAGCTCAGATCAAATCAGCATTAGAAAGATTATGTTGGGCGAGCAAGATAAAGTGTGCAGCGAATTAATGAGCACGAGTGACATCGACCGGGACGGTAACACCGGTGTTGCCTGTCTCGGGACTCGAAACCGAGGTCACCGTGCTCTTGGCGAGGCCCTTTGACTCAAGGGTGGTATCGACGGTGGTCTGAGCATCCGTCGGGGGAGGAGTGGGTGGTGCGTTGCCCATGAAAGGCGCCCGTGGCTGCTCAGTAGTCGGGATTGAGCGCTTGGCGGGTTGCGGGGATGATTTGTGGGAGTGGGGAGGAGTAGTCGAGGTGGGGTGAGAGAGAGGGACGGTCGCAGGAGAGTTGGGGTCAAAAATGAGCTTTTCAATGGCGACAATCTGCTTTCCATAGCTGAACTTCTTCAGCTGGCTGAGAAGGGGCTTGATCTGGTCAATGAGAGCGTCACGTTCGGCATCCTTCAATTGGCCCAAGACTTTCTCTGTCGGGGGTTAGTATCACACGCAATAAGGGATGGTATTGAACTTACGAATGACATAATTTCCATACTGATCACGCATGAGACCAAGGAGAGGGCTCTCGCCGCGGTCGTTCGTAGAGGTTAGGGTGCTGATGATGTGGATACGCTCATGTTCCGCACCAAACTCAATGCTCTTCTCAACCACGTTGCTAGCAAACTTGTGCTTAGAGTAGGCCAGGAGCTGTCCCATAACAATGTCAATCATGCGAGTGCGGTCCTTCTCGTCGCCGTTCTCGATAACATGCTGAATGACATAGTTGCCGAACTGATCAGGGATCAGATTGGAGGTACAGGCATGAAGCTCGGCCAGAATCGACTGGCGGTCGACCTCCTCACAGTGCTCAAGCATTCTCTGAATGACACGGCAGCCATAAGGATGGGCGGCTAGTCTGTTGACCTGGCCGCGGAACGCATTGATGATGAACTGCACGTGTTCCGAGGGGACACGCTCAATGGCCTTTTGGATGACGTGGTTGCCGTTCTGATCACGGACACACTTAAGGACATGGTTTTCCAGTTCCTTGACCATCACAGCTTGCTGGTCAGTCAGAATGTGTTCCAGGGCCTTCTGGACCACTCGGCATCCATACATCTGGGTCGACAGGGCCAGAACATGGCCGCGCATCTGGTTGGCCAAAATCTTCTTCTGAGTCTGATTGCCGTGCTCGAACAATTTCTGGACGACGTAGTTGCCGAAGACATCAGTCATCAACTGAAGGCAGTTGGGCTGGATCTCCCGGAATACCTGCTCCTTCTCGTCACTGTTCGCGGTCTCGAGCTTCTGTTGAATGAAGCGAGAGCCGTGCTGGTCACCACTGAACTCAACCACGTGGTTGTAGATGTCCTTCAGCTCGTACCGCTTGTTCCCCTTGCTGTTGGCCCTGAACTCTTCTAGGAGGGGGCTGCGAACGACCTGGGTAGGATCATGCTCGCGTTGAGTACGCGACACCAGAGCAGCGGCACCGAGGCCACTAAGATGACCTACTGGGTAGAATCCGGAGATAGCGTTCATGCGAGAAGCCTGGTAAGCTTGGAAGTCGAACGAAGGAGGGTATTGCAATCGCGAGGAGCCTTGAGCAAGTTCCTGCTCCTGGAAGTTTCGGAGCCTGCGCTCAAAAGCTGCCACTTGGCTTTCACTCGGACCCACGTTGCGATACTGAGCGCCCCCGTCCAGACCAGGATATATGGGGCTATCCATGCGGGCATAGTCCGAGGGTGAGATGGAGCCGGTGTTCGCAGCTCTGGATCGTGCCTGGTAAGCAAGGTGCATCTCCTGTGCAGCCTCTGCGGTGTACCCAAGTCCCTGGTAAGTCTCTTCGTTGTTCTGATACTTCCCGCGCTGGAAGGAGCCGTCAAAGGAAGCATGGGGAACAAACGAGGGTCGCTGGGCCGCTTGAGAGGCGTAGTTAGCTTCGTTGAGCTGGAGCTTGTTAAAGCTGGCGTTAAGGTCCATGGAGCCACCGCTGTAGCGGCCATCGATGCTGTGATTGTCGGAATAGAAGGAAGGATGAGCTGAGTGAGTGGGACGTTGGGTAGTATAAGAGGCGGAGTTGTGAGACGCGTGTGACAGAGAGTTGCGGCCCTGTGGCGGAGACACATGCTCAGCAATTCCGGATCCCAACGATGGCATGCCCATTGAAGTCCCCATGCCATCTCCGCTTGCAGCATCGAGAGGGTTTGAGAATCCAGGCTTCACAGGGAAAGTCGCTCCCACAGGACTACCACCGAGACCGGTTGTGTTCATCTGTCGTCGACCAGCAAATGCTCCAAAGGTGATGCCTTCTCCGGATGGAGACACACCCTCCGACGCAGTGTTGAGGTATGGTCGCTGGCTCGCGGTGCTAGCAGTGGTGCTGATGCCAGTGGTGCGAGGTAGGGCGAAGTAAGAGCCATCACTAGTTTCGTTGAGAGCAGGAGCACTGCGGTCATTTGCACGAATCTGGGTGGGGGATGTGGCAAGGCCTCTGTTCTGGAAGGAGGAGTTGGTGTTGACAGTGCTCCATGGCAGGTTGGCACGGCCCGACCAGCCGTCTGACTCTGATGTAGAGAGAAGGGAACCCGATCCAGATTTTCCTTCGAATGCAGTCTCGCTGAGGTGTTGTTCTACAAAATGTGTCAGCATCGCCCAACTCGCAATTGGTATACGAGTCGCTCACCATCTCCGAATCCTCCTAGGTTGGAGTCGCCCCAGATGTTGTTCTTCCAGCTAGTTTTACTAGCACCGAAACCCTTACCGACACTGTTGCTTTGTGATCCGCGGTTGCGGTCGTTCATCCCGGATGAACTCATGTTGGACGCCCTGTTCGATCGTGCCTAGACTCGATGTTATTATCGGCATTCCTTGGATCCACATCCATGCGTTTCACTCACGTTGTGTACACTGGTTGCATTGGCGGCCATGGTAGAAGCCATCCCAGGAAATCTCCGATCGGCAGAAGAGTAATTCGATATGTATTCGAACGGCAAACGATTATTTTTTTTCGGAGTGATGTCTCGTGGTAATAAATCACAGGGCTGAGACGATCGGCCGATACTGTGTCGACTAGTATTTGCAAACGGGCACCAGGCACCAGAGACGGCGTACACGAAGGAATATAAGACTGTGATGAGAAGGCCCGTGTTAGCATGGTCTGGGCTATCTGGGGAAATGTTGCTAGGTGTGGAGTAAGGTCCAAGGGCATCCAGGCAGCTAGGGTGCCCAAGTGTCTGAAAAGGGAAGGCTCACCAAAAGAGGGGATAGGAGGGGATCACAAGAAAGAGCGAAATGGAGAAAACGAACGTTGTCCTCTGTATTGTTCAACGGCGAACCCAGGACATGTACAGATTATACAGGAGCAAGAGAAGGGAGACGGAAGGGAGGAAGAGCAACGAGCTCTGGATGAGGCGAGAAATGTTGAAGGTGGCAGGAAGGTCGATCGAGCGTGACAGCGATAGAAGATGCAAGGTGACAAAGAATTGGAGCGATAATTATCACCCTTTCGTTTGCTGCAGCTATGGGGTCGCAAGTTGGTAGCCGGAAAGTTCAGAATTGAGGAGGCGCCGCAACGTTACTCTGCTCCGTGCATGCTCCAGGAATCTCCCAGTGTGCAGATCGTCCTCATGTGCCTTATGGAGAGGCGATCCCCGAGAATGGCAATCAGAACGTTGGGGGACCCTAGATTGATTGGCGTAGGCAAGGGGTGGTCGGATGTCTGAGGGGGAAAGATTTTCGAGGAACTAAGAGAGGATAATGGAATGCGCTCGCGCAAGAAGGATGAGAATCCGGGATTCAGTGGATCGATGGAAGGGAATGTGGACGAGAGACAAGGCACGGCATTAATGTAGTCCAGCTGTCACACAGGCGCCAGCATGACAGCCCAAGGGTTTTTTTTGTGTGTGGCTGTCCTGGGGTGGATGATGGTGAGGCGGTGATGGATGGAAAAAAAAAAAGAAAAGATCAAAAAAAGGGAGCAGACAGTCGAAATAAAAGGACGAATTCAAGAAAAAGAGTCACACGAAGGAAAAGAAAAGAAAGAAGGAAAAGTGACAGAACAGAGTCAATTGGATAGATAACAAGAAGCTGGATGACTTCGCAGGCAGATCAGCCGCTGTATTGCCGCGTAATACCATGACAATATGAACCAGTCGATCCCGGATGCGATATGGGGGTACTTGGGTTTAGGTTAGAGTTTGGCTGTGCATCCAGGTATCTTTGCAGCCATTTGGGTTTATGGCGCATGTATCTGACCGTCACCGCGATCTGCCTCCCGGCGCTTCTTTTTAGCCTGGCCCCATCTCTTTGTCTTGTTTCTACATCGGGATATCTGGATGTGCATGACGGTATGTATATAGGCATTCTATACATACATACTGCTATTGAAACTCATTACATTACATATTCTATTGCAATTCTATCTCTCTACATACTCTACATTCAACCTTTGCTATACTGCCCTATTAGGTAACTACTCACATCATCTCCCATGGTCCATCTCAGTAAATCAACAAACAGTCCCTGGATTACTACCGAATAGGCCTTGTAATAGACGTGAACGAGCAACTCTGAAGTCACCATGGGAGAAATTAAACCCTTCGGCTAAAAGTTCCTATCCAACTCCACTAGAGAACTCCTATATGTGTTGACCATGGAACGCCTCTAGAGACAGATCATACTCCCGCATGGAGCCGGTAAGGTCTAATATAGGCAGGAAAGTTTTCGCTAGAAAGAATCAGGAAGGAATTCAGCTTCCCGGCCGAGCTTCTACCTTATCCCTCCCGAAATGAAGCTTAGACTCTCACTATAATTCTCGGCTTATCTTAAAGATTGAAGGTTTCTGGAGGTCCGATCGGGCCCACTAAGCCCCTCCCACCTTAGTCTTAACCGCAAGTAAGGTACACTCTATATACCTATGCCCTACATATTCAGTACTATTTCTTAAACCATCTCGTATAACGTCCGGTTGGATCCGGAAACATTCTTGACCAAAAACAGCCAAGGGCCGCCACCTTTCTAACTGTGGATTACCTGCGGATTACCTACCATTCCAGGATTGAGGCGTCTCTCTCGTTGGCTTACTTTCTCCGCCTGGTCAGGAACCCAATGGGGCGAGGGGGGGCAGTTGTTTCGTCCTGACTTTTTTTCTTTCTTTTTCCCATGTTTATGTTCCGTCTGTTTTTCGTGTGGCCGTGCGCTGGTATTGGGATTGCCCTTCAATCCCTTGATTCTGGCCTCTCAATAGATCAATGAGCCAAACCCCAACTGCGAGTTGTGCAATAGTCTTGCGCGCGACCAGAGAAGCATGCTTCACGCTATAAGAAGTGCCAGATCCATAAGAATTATCCGCGGAAATAGGTTCTCAACTGGGTAGACTTCCGTAGACTCGGCCAGCCCCTTGCTTCGGCGCATCGTCACACTGACCCTTAGATCAATTTGTGGGTAAATTTGACAATGCAGCCTGTTGAATGACGAGAGCTAAATGTTTACTGTCCGGTTCAGAAGCCCATAGAAACCCAGCAGAAAAATTAGAAAGAAGAACGGTCGTCATCAAGCATATGTTGAACATTTGGCAGCGTGCGGTGTCCAGTCATCGCGGTGTAATTTTCCCGGCGAGATTAGAAAAAGGCCGAGACATCGACCGGCAGGGAGAGTCTGACAAGGATACTTGCCTTTGGATCCTTGCACAGGGGTTGCACAGGTCAAGTGTCAGACCATCACTCGCAGAAACCTTCCCCGGATTGATTCTGAGGGGCATTGCCTGCCTTGCGTCTTCCTCCTGCAGGCTGAGGCATACTCGGTGGTCCCGAGCGCGATGACCGCTGGCTTGCAGAATATGAAGCGTTGGCCGTGTTACCGTTTCCTGTGATGATCGTGATCTTCCTTTCTCCGGCTTTGTGAGGTGTCGAACTGTGTGTTGGCGGCCCCTGACCGCATAGCAAACGTGCGGAGTCTGCCTACGCTGTATGCCAAGATACCATAGGAGATGTCAGTCGGTGCAGTTGACAACTTTTGATAGCGACGTGGTGTTGGTTGTGTTCTTGATCTCGAGTGTTGGTCTTGGCAGTGTCGATAAATGGCCGAAGAGTTTGGTGGTCGCCGACATTGGGGACTTCTGTCGGCCGGGCTAAGTGACTTCGGAGGTTAGCGTTGACTGACATCGCCCAAGCCCAGTATATAGAAACTGATCTCCATCTCTGTATTAAATACATGCACAGATCATATTTTATAAATTAATATACAGTGTTCTTGTGGGCTGGAGAAGGTCCAGATGCACTCATTATGAATGATGAAGAAATAGCTCTTCTAACATCATTTTACCAGCAATTAAGTGCACCAAGTACTTGTACTGGAACTAGGTACTTTATTTGTGTCACCGGGACCGCGTGTATTACTTTTGTAGCTTTCTTCAATTGTGTCGGACATCGAATATGTTATTTAACTATGAGATGGGATCGACATAGGAAAGAAATTACATCTCTAACCGCCACTAGATTAGATTTTGCCTGCAGTATAATCTGTAATGCAAGTTTTTTATGCTAATTGTATATACCAGTGGCACACTAGTGGCAAATTGAGGTCAATTCTTGGCTTCTATGTTGGGATTCAGATCGTGAGGCGCGATCCGTTCATGATGATGGTGGGATCGGATGGAGTAGGTGGACCACGCGGCCGTGGATGATACCGCTTTCTAAATCGAGGAATCACTCTAGCTCTCTCATTCACAGTGTAGAATATGGATTGATCAAATAAATGCCAACACTATAGGCCCAGCGCTGTGTGCTAGCTGATATAATAACAGTAGCAGTGAGATAAAGGGAGGACCAGAGCATGGGGAAAGTCAAATTCTGAAAGATCATAGTGTAATGTCATGACAACCGCAGAAAGGCCAGCAACTTCGACGGGAATATGGCTTGAAAAGAGGGACGGAAGCGATACGCCAAAGCCCAGATAACAAGGATAGGCAGGAGACAATAAGTAATCTTCGTAGAAGTGGAAACACTGAAGAACGTAAGGCAGCTCAGGCTGTGCAGCTTTACCACAACTTGCGCAAGGTTGTAAGAAAGACTAGTAGGGCCTGCTTCCGTAAAGATAGTCTCCACCATCAGAGAGAAAAGAATAGGTACAACCATCTTGATACTCGAGGAGATGAGAATATCCTCTAATAATGTCTTCTTTATCTTGCCGAAGGGATCACGGTCTGCCATCCAGAAGAAGACACTTATGATCATTGTGAATATATGTCCATCGACCAGATAAAAGATTTGAGAGTGCGAGATCCAATCCTTGAAGGGATCATTGAGGTCCGTGATTAGGTTTGATATAGAAGGGGAAGGGAGTTCCGGCGGGGGTGCGGTTTGGCCATCGGAGAGGGGTTCCTCATCTTGTGCGCGAGTCTCGTCTTCTACGCGAGTATTAGACCTCAGCTATTTCTAGAAGATAATCATGATTTGACTCACCTTCGTAGAACAATCCGACGAGTGTGATAAGCGGTGCGGCTAGTACCACCATAGCACCAACTTGGCCAAACGACCAATCATTGAAACTAGTCAACGACGCGTCGAGGCCCATCTTTTCCGGTCGATGTATTATCCCTATCACTCGGGAGATACCGAATGCAAAGGCAGTGATTAACCAAACGACCTAATATAGAGTTAGAGAACATAGAATGCAATCATACACGTCCCATAGATAATATTTGACCTCTATAACAGCGGAATCCCACACATCCACAAACACAGACCCCGTGAGGTATATAGCTAAGAGGGGAAGATAGCCAAGTGTCAATTTCAGACTTCGTGGTGAGCGAGATGCCCGGCTCCAGTTATACACAATGCGTAATAACCTTCGTATATGTCCTGCAAGGAAAGTTCTAGCTCTAACAACACTAACTGAAAGCGTATCGTAGAGGGTGATCACCCTTGAAGCAATTCCAAATATAATCAAGAATATGGAGAAAGGCATCGAAAAAAACGCCGAGTTCATCGCCGGACGAGCGCGCATATAGCAGATTGCAGGGTCACTAATCGTCGGGTGATCAGGATCGCTATCATCTGCGTTAAAGGCCCAGTCGTAGTTTCCCGTGAAACTAATTCCCACGATCAACAGTATCGTAGATATACCGGCTGCGAGTAACCTCAATGTCCGCTCGATAGGGTGGTTGTGGAAATAGTCGCGTAGATGCGTTAAGCAGGACAATTGGACTAGGCAGGAAAGCCAGGCCTGATCGACAACGACTAGCCAATGATAGGTTGCCAGGCCGCATTTGAGCTGGGAATACCCGCTGATCAGGAGGAAAAAGCCTGTCATGATTTGCATATCGCTCATTGCTCGGATGCACTGTTTTTTCGAGGTTGCTTTAATCATTCATGATTCACTGGTTTGATCCTGTAAGAATTAACCCACCTTGATTAGGGCCTTTGCAAATCTTTTACTCCTGGCGATTTTGATGAAAGGACTTAGGTATAATTTGAACAAGGCTAAAGAGGATACGTCCATTGGGTTGGGTCGAAACGGAGTTTGGCCATCATGAAACGGGTCGCTGGTTGGATCGTAGGCAGTGAAGTAGTAGAGGGAAGTGATCACTACAGCGATGCCGGTAGTCACGATATTGTTGATAATGATCTAAGAGTGTGAGATGCGACCGCGGTCGAGAGAACGGGAACTCATACCCCAATCCCAGTGATATCGCTGTTTGGAGATAAGGGGGTGGGAGCCGAGCAGTCAAAATTGCAAGACATAGCGCCGCCGACTGTGTGATTTTCCTTTTCGATATATCTATCAGTGTCTCTCTGTTGTAGTCTGTCGAGCTATCCTCAGCTTGAGCACGTGAGGGTGAGATGAGCCTCCGAACCCCACTTCGTGGTTTGTAAGCGTTGGGCCTCGAGAGTATCTTTAGATCAGCTTGCTCGATTTAAGCCCGCTCAATTTGACCTTTGAAATATCTCATTGTGACAGGCCAGGTCTTCAAATTAAAAATAACAGAGATGGAGAAGCAGGAAGTAGCTATCCACTTCTGCAAACAGTGCAAACACCAATCTATGAACAAAGAGATCAATGATCGCATCTCCTACCTCGATTCTCGAATATGCATGTGAATGTTTGATCTTGATAAAACATTTAAGTACACCAAGAAGATATTCAGTCACGTGTCCAGTTCCGTTCCCAATTGCTTCATTTCATGTGATATAAGGCGAGCCTACGGAGTATGTTGAGTAGCGAAGGAGAAATATATCACTGGAATCTTCGTATGTTACAGTCAACGAATAAGTCAACTTTGTCCATATGATATGATAAGTCCACTGTTTGAAAATCAACAGTTTGTTCCTCACTTCTTTTTGTTTATTGCCCAACAAACAATGGTTGCTATTTACTTCTTTGCTGATTGTGGTTGGTTGACGCGAACTAGGGCTTTGTTTATATGTCTTGAAGATCGTGCATGAGATCATAATCTCTCCACATATTTTTGAAACACTCATTTCCTGTTTATTTCTGCACAAGTATCCCCCGTGCGAGGACAAATTATGTCACTACAACATATACAGACAATTAGGGTTCATGATATTGCACTATACGCCCAAATCCAAGTGATTCACGCTTGTACAACTAGAATAAGTGCTATCCATGACTTTTTCCCCCCAAAGCATTTACTCGTGAAGTTTGCGATCTATATGTATATCCCACGGCGTATAGTCCTAGATTTGTGTAGTTAACGAGCGTGGATCTCAGGGGAACCAAAATAAATCGGCATAGTTCAGTGGAGCCACCGAATGAGAGGGCGCGAATCGACCCCGGAGGGCCCGTTCTCCAGGCACTAAGAGGCTGTGATTGGCTGACCCCTGTCGGCCAAGAGGCCCCGAGCAACGCCCAAGGAACCACGCTTAACCCCGAAGAGCTTAGCTCGGCACTAACAATAGCAAGTCGTTCTAGGCTTGCAACCTTCTCCTCTTCTCCCCTTCCTCCCTTTTCTGTTTTCCCTTCATTCTCATCTCATCCCCTCCATTCTTTCCTTCGCAGGTGCCAGCTTCACTCTTTCAGCGGCTCACCTTGCTGTCCATTCTTTCTTTAACCTACTCACTCTCGTTTCGACCCTTCGCCCTTTTTTTCGACACGATCCCGTGACCGGTAATTTGCACGCACATTCCATCAGTGTTTACTTCCCCGGATTATTTCCGTGACCTTGGAATCCGAAATCGACGATCACGATACATAGCTGTCGATTTCCAACCATACAATTCTCAAACTCGGTATCGAAAATCCAACCATCGACAACCGACAACCCACAATCGACAATCAACAAGATGAACAACCTATTCCCCCGTATCGTCGCTCGCGATGATAGCAATGGCGGACTCTCGAACACCATGGTCGACCTACTCATCGCTCTCCTGGTTCTCGTTCTGCTCTCCCTGGCCCTGGTCGGTGGTCTGCTCATCCTCCGCCGCAAGCGCCAGTCTCGGAACAAAAACTTGCTCCCAGTCTACAATGGAGAGTCACCCAACAGACGCCGCTTAACCATTTCGACGAATAAAACCGACTCCGTTCTTGTCTACGATGAGAAACGCAGCCTCATGGACAACTCCGACAGCCCCCCACCTAGCCCAGTGCCCGAGATCCGCATTACCTTCCCTGAAGAAGAAGATGCGAGCGGAAAACGCACCTCTGGCCGCGTGGTCGTGGTCCGCATCAGTGACGCGGGCAGTATCGGCTTGGAACCGTGCCATGAGGAGCTTCCGCCCTACCAAAGCACAGACACCGGTCGCTTCCAGTCCCTGGACATCGAGCGGATGGGTGGACTGAGGGAGAAAGAGGAGACGAAGACATATCATTAAAGGCGAGTTGTCAAACCGACTGGCCCGATTGACCGACTGCGTATCTCACCCGCATGACACTCAATCTCTCTCAAACCTTCAACGACCTCTCAAAGCATGACGAGTACCCTGGCAAATATCTTTTGCGATTTCACCTTTTACATATCTCTCCTTTCCGATTTGGCCTATATGGCTTGCACATATGCCCTTCAGTTTCTATTTTGGTCTAAAGCACACCGTCGGAGTACCCGGTTTCTGGACAGACTCTTGGGTAGCTCACGTTGCTTGGATTCCAATATTCATCAAAACTGGATCGTTCGTAGCGAGGGCCTGCCGATTTTTCTCTTCTGGCGTTTTACTTCTTAAGCCTGGTTCCTCATGTACCTTTCGTCCCTGCTATGTTCCTAGGGCCCGATATATTTGTGACATTATTCATGCTTTTGACCTTCTCTTCTTCAACCCCCTTTGCGAGGGTCCTATTTTTACGTTGGAGGGGCCCTCTATTTTACTTTCCTTCTCATGTGCCTTTTTTCGGTACTCGGCAGCTGGATAATGTATGTACTTAGCCCTCCTATGTTTCATCACATTTAGGCAAATCTGGAATCTATCCTTTTCTCAGATATCTCTTTCTTCTCCTGTGTACTTCGTATAGTGTGGCGTACTATGTAGCTATGTATCCGCTGCTAGCCGGCCAATGAGAAACGCCGATGCCGAGTTCCCCAACCCGTGGGTTCCGCGATTGTCAGGGAAATTAGAATTATTTTCCTTACTTACACAGCTTTCCCCCTATTATTTGCGCTTTGTATACATTGCTCCTCCAAACAATGTGCATGATATAGCTTCTTGATACAGAGGGAAGCCGTTCGACAGAGCACAGAATCCGCAATCTCCTCCGCCCCCCCGCCTATACATTTTATCCTACTTCGATGGATCTCGCTTGAACCGATTCAACCGGATCATTTGTGCTTGCTCCCGGCTTCCCTGTCGCCTAAAACACACTGTGGCTCATCGTTCACGGTTCTTTCGGTGCCCCTTCGGCCTCCAGAAGCCAGATCTGTGACCTGGCGCACCAGCTGGCCCCGACCCCGACCCCATACAATAAACCTTGGAAATGGTAGTCACGCGACCCGCAGGGACTATGGGGACCCCAAATACCAGCAGCCCTAAAGGCGGCCCTTCAGCTGCCTCATCTCGCAGCTCCGAGAAATCGTCTGGCGGGCAGTCCAAGCTGAAGCAAGCTGGCCTCTTGGATCAGAAGGCGTTGGAGCTTGAAGATGAGTTTAAGGTTAAGCATTTTGGTGTGATGGGTGTTCTGGCGTGGATATTGTAAGTGGGGACCGCAGGCCTAGCGGAGCTCGAGGTCTAAGGCTCACTGCCGGCTTGAAGTGTTAAAAGAATGTGAACTGACGCTGGATAAATGACAGACTTTTGCATGTCGCCGGTATCTATCTATTCACAAAAGGGTTTCTCCTCACGCGCATGGTCCTTGAGAACAAATCATCATGCGACATACTGCCTTTCGAGGACACTTTGAGCCAACACACTACAGCTCTGGGGAGTAAACTGCAGAAAGGCTGCTGGCACGAGAAAACCTTTGACAAGGCCGTTGTCATCATAATCGACGCTCTTCGTTATGATTTCACTGTGCCATTCGCCCCGAAGGGAGAGAGTGACACAGTCCACCTCTTCCACAATAACATCCCCGTCCTTTACGAGACCGCAGTCCAAAATCCCGCCAACGCCTTCCTCCTGCCATTCATTGCCGATCCTCCGACAACAACTCTGAACCGTCTGAAAGGCCTAACCACCGGAACCCTGCCCACTTTCCTGGACGCCGGCTCCAACTTCGCCGGAACCGCCATCGACGAGGACAACCTTGTCGCACAGTTGCATAGCGCCGGGAAGAACCTGGTTCACCTCGGCGACGATACCTGGCAGGCGCTGTTCCCGGGCTATTTTGATACCAATCTCACGCATGCGTATGACTCGTTCAACGTCTGGGACTTGCATACCGTCGACAATGGCGTCACAGAGCATCTCTTCCCGCTCCTCCAGCCCGAGAACAGGAAGAAATGGGATGTCATCTTTGGCCATTATCTCGGCGTAGATCATGCAGGTCATCGATATGGTCCTAATCATGCTGCCATGGCATCCAAGCTTCAGGAAATGGACCGTGTTATTCGCGATATAATTGCTGCGCTTGATGATAAGACTCTTCTGGTCATCATGGGAGATCATGGGATGGACATCAAGGGCGACCACGGTGGGGAGTCTGATGACGAGGTTGAGGCCGCGTTGTGGATGTACTCCAAGCGTGGCATCTTCGGACGCACAAGCAAGGATACGCTTCTCCCGCCTCAATTTGCGCGTGACAGATTCGTGCCTCAGATCGACCTCGTTCCGACGCTGTCTTTGCTCCTTGGAATGCCCATCCCATTCAATAACCTAGGATCCCCTATCGAAGAGGCTTTCTGTGGCGCACGTGGGAACGATTGGGCAAACCTGGCAACTGTCAACCGGTTGACTGCAGCCCAAGTCAAGAGATATCAGCACCAATATGCGCTTGCTAGAGGTGCTGGTGATGATGAAGAGGCGGCTTTGCTTTGGACTGCTGCAGAAGAGGAGTGGAAGTCTGCTCAAAAGGGCTTCTCATCCAAGTCGACCGCTGCTCACGCTAGCAATGAACTCTACCGCAAGTACCAGCGGCACACTCTTGATATCTGCCGTGGATTGTGGGCTCGATTCGATGTGCCAAGCATGGTCCAAGGAGTTGTGATTCTCTTTGCTGGTATTATCTTGTTGATCATCTATGCCCGAGGCTTGAAGACAGATCGAACCCAAGCCACGTCTCGTCTACTTCAGTTCGCAAGCGTCGGCGCTGGCGTCGGTGCCGTGGCCGGTTCTGCATTGGGCTTGACTGGCTTGACCGAGATATCTATGGTCGATGGGGCCGTGCTTCTGGCTGCCGCTGGAAGCATCATTGGAGCCACGCCGGCTCTCGTCAAGAAGCCTGCGAACATGACTCTCCCTCTCCCGAACGGCATGTGGGGATGGCTCGCGCTTTTCTTTACCGTTTCTCAGTCTGTTGGGTTTGCCTCCAACTCGTACACTATCTGGGAAGATGAAATTCTTCTATTCTTCCTTACTACATTCGCCGTATGCGCCGGTGTATCGTCCATGCGACAAAAGCAGACTACAGACCGCATTTTGGGTCTATACCACTCCATTCTCTTCGTGATCCTAGGCCGAATCGCATCTCTCTCCCGCCTCTGCCGTGAGGAACAAATGCCCTTCTGCCGCTCTACATACTACGCTTCATCGACTTCTTCCACCTCTGCCCCCTGGCAGCTTGCCATTCCTTTCCTGGTCACTTTCTTCCTGCCTGGCGTCGTGCGGTCATTCTACATCGGCTCCAAGTCCTATCAAGGCGTAGCATCTCTATGGATCGGCTTTGCCTTCCGCTTCGGTCTTTTCGTCGCCTCCCTGTTCTGGATTCTCGAAGGCGCCGACGATGGCGAGTGGCTTCCCGTCAGCAATGAAACACTCAAGTTCGTCCGCGTCTTCCTAGCCCAGTTCGTCCTCGCCCTCGCGTTCGCAGCAGGCACTGCAGCATACCTCTACTCCAAGCCTTGCGTCAGCATCAACGTGAGCAAACCCACCGAAGATCCTAACAGCCCACAGGCCCAGCAAGGCCCACGAACTACAGTCACAATCCTCGGCTTTGGCAATGTCTACGGAACCCACTTCTGCTTCCTACTAATCAACTTCGCCCTCGCCGTCATCCTCATGCAAAAGCCAATGGGCCAAGGCGCTATCGCGCTCCTCCTCTGGCAAATCCTCTCTCTCCTTGAGATCCTCGACACAAACGGCCTAACCATGTCGAACTCCTCCATCGGCCCCGTCATGCTCGGTGTCCTTGGCTCTTTCTATTACTTCAAAACAGGCCACCAGGCTACGCTCTCTAGCATCCAGTGGGAAACAGCCTTCATCCCACTCACAACAATCCAATACCCCTGGTCCCCACTACTCGTCATCCTCAATACCTTCGGCGCACAGATCCTAGCTGCCATCGCCGTCCCTCTCACCGTTCTCTGGAAACGTCCCCTTCAGACTCACGACCGTGTCCCCGCTTCAAACCCGAACAAGAACCCCGCCACACGCATCCTCTCTGATGTCGTACAGGCTGCTGGAACCCATACCCTCTACCTGGCGACTATCAATCTCGCCACTACCATGTGGGCCGGCCATCTCCGCCGCCATCTCATGCTCTACCGCATCTTCAGCCCACGCTTCATGATGGGCTCGGTGGTACTGGTTGTTGTCGATGTTGTCTTGATGGTCGTTTCTGTCGGCGGTGTGCGCTGGAATACTCTCAGTGTTGGTGAGATCTTTGGTTGGTGATAGTGACGTTTTGAAAAGGAATTAGTGTCTGGGGAATACAAGTTTCAATCTCAGGGATGCAGAACTTGCATGCTTGAATATGTGAATTTCTGTCCCCGGGTCCACCTTTCCATCGTCCAACCTTCTTTTCTACTTGTACACAACAAAACACACTCATCTTTCCCTTTCTCTGCATCGTCTAGCCCTCACACTTGTACATGCTCTGTCTCCCATTTCCCTCCTTTCTATTTTCTACCTCCTTTTGGTTCAACTATATGTGTCGGTGGTTAGATCCTTCATTATAATCAAGACCGCGGTCTATGCAATAAAAAAGCTACACATCTATCAGATTCTCACTCTAGATATCTGCACCACAGCCTATCTGTAGCCATATCATTCTATTGTCTAGACTGCTCTCTAATAACAAGTGATGAGCAAATGTGCAACACTATAAGCTTGTATCTACTATCTGAATTGGCGGCCTTGGTATAGCGTTTGGCCAGGGATAGCAAATGGTCAGTAATAAATATACCTAGACAAGCTTACTTAGGGGTCTACTCCGGCGATGAGCTGGCCTGAAAGGCCTGATATCCAAGGCACATGGGTTAAATTATTAAAGAAGGTTGCACTGTCACTTAATAAAACCCTAATCCTAATCGCGACAGTCGCTGGCAGGCAAGACAACACCGAAAAGAAAAACTTTTGGAGCGGGAAGGGGGTATTTACAAATGCGACAATTGTCTTGCATCACGAGAAAACACAAGGTGATGTACATGAAGTCGTCTAGGTCATTGGTCATCGAGAGGGGGAAGGAAGGTTAAAGGGGGAGGTGGTGTAAGATAAGGAGAGAATGAATATCAGGGAGGGGAGAGGGTGTCTTGTAGATCCAGACAGTAAAAGGAGAGGATAGACACAGGGGTCATCTCGCTCAAGGTTGTCATCGTCAAGACGCTTGAAAAGAAAGACGAATCAGCGGGCCCAGCGTGAGAAGTCCAAATTCTGGAGAATGTTCGTGTCTGCTGCTGCGTTCCATTCTGCAGCGAAATCTGTCTGGACTTGCGGTGCACGAGAGGGTAATTCCTCCGAGAAGATGTTGGCTTTGGTATTCCGCCGTAGACCAGGATAAGTCACTTCGGCGGCCTCAGAGCCTTGGCTTTGGGCTGCGAGAGCCCGCTCACGAACTTTTTTGATTTCGCGTAGACGGGTGGTCCAGGACGAGGTATGCTCGCCACCCTTGTTGTTCCAGACAAGAGAGAAGACGGACGCATTGAGCGCAAGAATACGAACAAAGGCTGCCAAGTTCTTGCCGGAGATGACCTTTGGTGCCGCAGCAGGTGAGACGTCTGGGAATCCGGGCTTGCTCAAGACCTGCACGCTGTAGTAGAGCTTTTGCGGGTCTGTTTCACCATTGGCATTGCCATTTTCGTCATAGGCAATCCGAGATGACGGGGTGATGACAATGTTGATAGAGTTGAACTCGGATGGAATTGTGTCAAAGTTGAAGGGCAAGTTGGATCTGTTGAACACGATGGTGACATGATTATTGCCGAGATTTCGTTTTTTGTTGACGCAGGCCGGGTCACGGTCAAAGTCTGTAGGCATCATAGTTGCAACATGATACACAATTTCAGTCACACGATCCCGCCAAGCGTAGGTGTACTCTCCATCGGTATCGGCATACAATCCTTGCGGATTAAATTGGGGGTTCCGGAGCGACACTTTGGTTCCCAATCCTGACAGTAGATTTTCATAGTCCGCAGAACCACCAGTGTTGGCTAAAATATCCGCCTCCTTTGTCTGGCCATTGTCAATATAAACAATGCCAATCCGGTGACCATCCACAATGTCGGTGCGATCAAAGTAACTAATCGCACGCCGAGTGATATCGTCTTCCGGAACCGGGATAGGTTGCATGACTGTAGGGGTAGGAAAGGCAGTAGCAGTCAACTGAAGCATGATATGACTCGGAAGGACTGCTGTACGCATGGAGTCGGAATGTAAATGGGCATCTGGAGTTGCAGGAACTTGATGCGGCAGAACTGGGGCCGTCCGCTGTTGATAGACAGAATATGTGGTACCAGATGCCTGGCGCTTGGTTACCTGAGACAATCCAGATACCCCGGCGCTCTCGACAGTGACGATACTCATGCCGACAACCCAGGACTTCTTTGCAACTGGACCATCCTCGGGGGACGGGGGGAAGGTTTCGAAGGGGATAGTCTCTCCGAGATCCGAATAAGCAACTCGCTGCATCAAATCAATAAAAACTTGGCTTTGTTCTTCTACCACCTCTTTTCCATGTTCGTCGCGATATATGAGTCTGCTGGTGATCCAATTCACATGTTTGGGTCGATCCTGGAGCTTCAGAGACAAGAACCAGAAGACCATGACATGGTAGGTCAGATTCGAAATATACTTCGACATTCCATCCTGGGAGGTCTCGACAGCTTCAGCTGCATGGGCTGCAATTTCCTTTGCCCCGGCACTGAGCTTAGTTTGAGGAGATTGGTTTGACTGAGAGGCCCTTGCGGCTAATTCAGAGGCTTTGTACCGATGCTCTCGAGAGGTCTGTAAAAATCGAATGCAGATGCCGAAGACAGTACGAATCTCCTCCTCACGCAGGTTGACGTAAACATCGGGCAATCGTGCAAGAAGAGCCAGGAACTCCAAAATATGGACGGCAATGTTTGACATGGTGATCACCTTTGACATCCTATCAAGAATGCTGTTCAATGATTTCGTAACCGACATTGGGATTTCATAACAACAGAGTGACAGTGCTTGAATACACCCACGGGATGTGCCGCCCCAAGAACCGATGATACCTTGCATGAAAGCTCGGACGAGATCATCCTCTTCACTCTTGGCAAAGTGTTCGTGATAACTGACAAGCATGCAAAGCGCATCGAAGATGCAGGCAGCTACATCGCTCTTTTTCAATCCAGTAGTCTCGGGAGGCTCGTGGAAAGTTTCATTCTTGACCTGATCACACAGAATGCTGCGAAGGAGAGTGATCTGAGGGATAGCATCTCTGAAAAAGTCTTTGTTGCCAAGCTGAGGACCGATGTGAGTAAGAATGTAGCTGTAGACATCCCAGTCGGTTTCCCGCTGCAACAAGGTGATCACAACTTCGAGCCACATTTTGACCTTCAATAGCCCCGTGGTTTTGGTTTCTGTTGTTACTGGTTCGTCGGGGGTAGATTCCTCCGTGTGAGCGTAAGCAAATACGACAGGACTGGATTCCCCAGGTGGTTGTTCCGGAAGCACTTGTGGCAAAGCATATGTCCACACTGGCGCCGTCAACTTTGATCCACGAGCAGAGCTAGAGCCACGCCCCGGGGCTGACTTCGACATGGCGGTTGACCCAGACTCTCTTATTGGAAGCTTTCCAACTGGCGAGGTTGGTGAGTTATCAGGCTGAGGAATCTCGCAGTTGGGGCTGTCGCCGGGGACTAGTAGTTTAGAGCCACCATCAAGATTGCGACCCAGCACATTCATCAAGAAGTCACTCTCGGAGGTTGATATGACTGTGACTGACCCAGCCGAGTCACATCGCAGTCGGAAGAGTAGTTTCAAGACCGTCAAACGAGAGTCTACCGGTCGACTTGGAGATTGAGCAATGTCTAGAAGTGCCTCGAAAACAATCACAGCTTTAGTTGAGGAGAGGTTCAAGGCACGCAGCATCATCTTCACGAGACCCACGGCACAGACGTTTGTCAAGCTTAACTCCAAGACACTTGTGGTAGATGTACGGCGTTGAGATCCATTGTTCAGAGGATTCTCGCGAGGTTCTTCCTGATTGAGATCCATCTGCATCGGTGCTGCGATGGTACTTACCAGCAACTTGAACGCATCATCATCACTGTACTGTGTCGCCGGGCCGGTTAACAAAGACACCAGGGACTCCAAGAAGAGAAGATCATGTTCTGCCGAGAAATCCTTCAACAGAAGCTCGAGCAGACCGTGCTCCTGGACGAAAAGCAGATCCTCATGGCCGGAAAGACCTTCTTTCAACGTGTCCAAAGCTAGGATACGGATGTCGGAGGTTTGTTTTCGTGGTTGAACGAAACACTCAACTAGCTCACGGCAATGCTGAGCCCAATTCGAGTCGTTGGAAGGATGGCAAAGCTTGTCTTCTCTCATCGAATGAATGATGAGTTCAGCCTGTGGAGGCTCAATGTGCTGGTGTATCTTCATGAGGAACCGGACCGCATGTTGCTTTTGCTCTCTGTTGAGTTGTTCCCACTGAGATTCGAGTACAGAGGCAATACGGATCAGATTTACCAGAATGTAGGATTTGGTTTCGTCGTACGTAGGTTTGAGCCGAGGGCTAGTCGCAGGAGTGGTGGATGGCGCTGACTCGTCCACGAGCCGGCGAGAACAGAGTATGAGAAGATTGGCAAATACCGTCCAATCCCTTTCTAATGCGACTCGAACATAGTCCCCTTCCAGGATGTTTAGACAAAGATCTAACAGGTCGGCATCCACCCTGCTATCGTCTTTTTGCGCAATGACTTGCAATGATTCCATTAATTGATCAAAGTCAAGCTGGGGCATGCCATCTTGGCCATGAGCACGAACAAAATCCGAGAACACATAAAGTGTACCACGGAGAACATTCAAGTTCCGACTTTGTTCAGCGGCACACGAATCCCGCAGAAAGCCATGGAGTGTGTTTACCATCTCCGCCTGTCTTCGTGATTTTGCTAGACTGCGAACTGCTCGTGAAGTGGGCCCAGAGAGGGGTTTAACTGATGCATGGATGCTGCAAAGGACTTCCAGGAGAGTTGGGAAGCTTATGTCAGGCACATCGGCATACATAATGACAGCGTCGAACACAGCCAAAGAGTTCTTGATATCCGCCGCGACGCTGGTTCTCCTGCAAACGGTAAATATTTCCGTGAGAAGCATTTCGATTTCCTCCTGGGTTGGCTGATTTCGTTGCAAAGTGATCAGGTCGACTGCGAATTGGAAGAGATCCCCAAAGACTGCTTCGTCGTGACTGGGTCCGTGTGGTTTAACCACTTTTCCCTTTTTCGCTTTCGATCGTGCGGATGCAATCGTTTCATAGAATGGAACAATCCACGAGGAGATGATATGGAGAATTGAGGAACCTGCGAAATCCAATTTTCTGCCATGATCTGATAGGGAAATCAACGACTGTACGCGCGCAGCAATCACATCCGGCTCGGCTGGAGAAGTTATGGATTCAAAAACCAGGCGCCGAGCGGATGGAGACAGATCTTGACGGGCTGCGATCGCTTCCAATAATTTGGCGCCACTTTGCCGAGCATCCAACGAACTTTCATGATGCAAGAGGTACTCAGCAGCCTCCCAAAGGACCACGGACTGTTCGGAGCTGAACCATGACAGACCTTTGGACAAAGCCTCCGCTTCTTCAGTCGCCTGAGTTAGGTTTTGCTTTTGCGATAGATTGTGGAGCGAGGTCTCGAATTCCAGGCCACTGGGAGTGTCCGAGGAACTCGACATAAAACTGGCACGATTCATTGATTCGGATCCGTGCGCACGCCGATTTGCTCCGGAAATATCCGTGTAAGACAGTGAGTCGCTGCTGCTTTCCTGTAATGAGACTGGGGAATGCGATTTGGATCGACCGACAGCTAGAGTTTTGAGAACATCTGCGAAGCTAGTTGACGAAGGTTTGTGCTGGGAGAGGTGTGGAACATCATCGGAAGACATCCGCCCAGTGGCAGAAAGAGACTAGAGTCAGGAGGACGCGGTTTGTGAACTATTTGACGCCCAAGTTAGTTCAGGTATTGCATCATCCGTGATAGACAGCACCGAAGGGCAGATAGGGAATTCTTACCCCTTAGAAATTGACAAACAAGAGATATTAATTACATAGGATGTTCCTATGATCAGAAAATGCACACATATAGGGACTCAAATATGTCTGGCAAGCTGCAACAGTGGGTATTTGGTGATCAATATCCCGCGCGCAAAGTGACCCTGATTGGCAGCTGATCGTGAATTGGACCGAGATAACAAGGTCAGATGATGAATATAAATAAAACCAGTATACCCCACCAGATCGATGACACAACAAGCAAGTGATGTGATGTGGATTGAGGGGGGTTTATCAATCATGCACGGATGAAGATATTCCAGCCCAATCACCTGATGTACGTACGGAGTACTGATATCACACACCGCCCATTATATATGGCAGAAAGGGCGGTGAGGATCAAGGTGAAGTTTATACAATACTTGTCAAATATATTTTTTTAGAGATGAGCGTGGAAGGTTAAGGCTGTTCATGGAGGTAATCATAGACTGTTTACAAGTATTTTCTTGAGCATTTTACCTCTAAGGAGTCATCGTATTCAACCACGAAGCATATTCCCTCCCTTTACCCTTTTTGATCTCGTTCAAATCACATGACTCATAGTTATCGGGATGGCAGAAAAGTCAATCAAAGTGGGGGGCGGTGACCACGGAAAGGTGCTTTTTTTACAGCTTCAAAAATTATTTGATTCTTTCTTCCCCCTTGGCAGAAGCCAGGAACGGCACCCTACATTTCTTTTTTAAGTCGAGGGTCTTTGGTGATACTGGTCATTCTTTTTTAAACTCAATATCAAATCTCACATATCGTGTTTCAGTCGGGTTTCCATCCCTATCATCGCCAAGATGAAGTACGTCGTGGTTTCTGGAGGTAATTATTTTGAGTCGATCTTTTATGAACGAGCAATCACTGACACATGTCATGTATCACAGGTGTCATCAGTGGCATCGGGAAGGGCGTAATTGGTAACCCTCCCTACATATCGAACCAAAAAAAGTCCGCTCAGCCCTAACTTTGTCCAGCCTCGAGTACCGGATTGCTGCTGAAGACTCAGGGTGCTCGAGTCACCTCGATCAAGATTGACCCTTATATGAATGTCGATGCGGGAACTATGGCCCCTACCGAGTACGTGGTTGATCAGTCCTTATCTCTGAACGCTGTTCCTGATGAGAATTTCTTAGGCACGGAGAGGTATTCGTGTTAAATGACGGTGGAGAAGCGGATCTTGATCTCGGAAACTACGAGCGGTAAGTATTCTCTGTATGAGTTTGTTTGAAGCCGAACAAGAGGCTGATTGATATTCTGCGATCTAGCTACCTTGGAGTTACCCTTGGAAGGGATAACAACATCACAACCGGAAAGGTCTACAAGCATGTGATCGAGAAGGAGCGCCGTGGCGATTACCTTGGACGCACAGTGCAAATTGTGCCGCACTTGACAGACGCCATCCAGGATTGGATCGAGCGTGTGGCTAGAACCCCCGCTGACGACAGCAACGAGGAGCCGGATGTCTGTGTTATCGAGCTTGGTGGCACACTTGGTGACATTGAAAGTGCTCCTTTTGTTGAGGCTCTGCGTCAACTGCGCCGTCGGGCTGGAAAGGATAATTTCGTCCAGATCGTATGTCCAACAGATCATTTGATTTCAGACCATTCTGACTTTTTCTAGCACGTCTCCCTGGTTCCCATCATACACGATGAATTGAAAACCAAGCCTACCCAGCAGGCTATCCGGGACGCTCGCTCGGCCGGTCTAAGCCCGGATCTTATTGCGTGCCGTTGCGAAAGACCCCTTGACAAGGCCACTACCGATAAGATCGCTATGTTCTGCCAGGTTGAGCCAGAGCAGGTGATTGGTGTGCACAATGTCAGCTCTACCTACCATGTGCCTCTGCTTCTCGAAGAGCAAGGGTTCCTTGGTGTTCTGGGTGACCTTCTCAACATGAAGAAGCTCAACATTACTCAAGATCAGTTACTCAAAGGTCAGTCCACTTGGAAACAGTGGAAGACCCTTACGACTGCGCAGGAACACACTTTCGAAACTGTCAACATTGCTCTGGTTGGCAAGTATGTCAGTCTTCATGACTCTTACTTGTCCGTCATCAAGTCGCTGGAGCACGCGGCTATGGCTTCCCGCCGAAAGCTCAACATCATTTGGGTCGATGCCTCGCACCTCGAAACCGAGTGGGAGGAGACCAACTCCAAGGAATATCACAAGGCCTGGTATGATGTCCACACTGCCCATGGAATCTTGGTGCCAGGAGGCTTCGGTACCAGAGGCACCAATGGTATGATACGCGCTGCCCACCATGCCCGTACCAAGTCCAAGCCTTACCTTGGTATCTGCCTGGGTATGCAGATTGCCGTCATTGAATATGCTCGTAATGTCTGTGGCCTGGAGGGTGCCAACTCGGTTGAACTTGACGAGCGTACCAACCACCCGATTGTGGTGTACATGCCTGAGATCGACCAAGTGAACCTGGGCGGTACTATGCGCCTTGGTTCCCGTCCTACCATCTTCCAGGAAAATTCCGAATGGTCTAAGCTCCGTTCCCTCTACGGATTGGACCGCACTTCTATCGATGAGCGCCACCGCCACCGCTATGAAGTTAACCCCGAGTATATCGATCAGCTCCAGGCTGCCGGTCTTCACTTCATTGGCAAGGATGACAAGGGCGAGCGTATGGAAATTGTCGAGCTGAAGGACCACCCTTGGTTCGTGGGTGTCCAGTTCCACCCTGAGTACATTTCTCGTGTGCTGGCACCCAGCAAGCCATTCCTCGGATTCCTTTCCGCCGCAGCCGGCTGTTTCGACCGGGTCAAGGATTTCTCTCAGGCCAAGGAGATGGATCTGGCTAACGGCGTCAGCAACATTGTTGTCTAAGCATTAATGGTTACAAAAGATGGATTCGTAGAAGTTTGTAATTGTCACGAAAAGCATATGAATATAGAGAATTAAATAAAAATATTTACGTTATAATACTACTCTTCAACACTACGTATTTCATTGTGACACTGCATACAAAGCGCTCATTCTATATTCTAAAAAAAGACTAGAAAGACCGAAAGATGATAACAGCGATGTCGCAGCCTGAGGCAGAAAGAGGCTCAAGCATGTGACGTTCTAACCCGATTTAGATTAGCGTACTCCCTGTGTTTATGTGGGCTGTGACAATTTATTGAGCGCTCGCATTATCTTTGAGCTTTGGATCTTCTATCTTTTTCACTTCCGTCGTTGTCAACGCTCTTGCTCCTTACAGTCTTCTGAATAGTTATTCCTCATTTCTGCCTATCTATCTTTTCCTCTTTCCCTTTCCTCATCTAACCCCCTCACTTGTGTTCATACCCCACGTAACAAGATGGCAGAGGGTCTTGGAGCTCTGTTAGAGGCAAGCTTGGACCCCAGGCAAAACAAGGCAGGTGAGTTACAGTTGACCCCTCTGGTACTGGAAGCAGTATTGACTGATGCGATTCTTTTTTCTTCCAGCCGAGATTACTTTGCGTCAAGAAGAACAGAAGCCCGGGTTCTCGCTACAGCTTCTTCACATCACCGCATCGGACACCACACCTTACAACACACGTCTTGCTAGTGCTCTATGTTTCAAGAACTTCATCAAGCGCAACTGGACGGACGAAGATGGAAATTACAAGCTGCAGCAGGATGAAGTCACCACTCTCAAGCGTGAGCTGATCTCCTTGATGATCTCGGTTCCGCCGGGAATTCAGAGCCAACTGGGTGAGGCCGTTAGTGTGATCGCCGACAGTGACTTCTGGGAGCGGTGGGATACTCTGGTTGATGTAGGTTGTGACTCAAAGAAGCATTGTCATGTTATTTCTGACGATTTGTTTTCTCCAGGACCTCGTCTCGAAGCTGTCACCAGACAACCCTACTGTCAACATTGGTGTGTTGCAAGTTGCACACTCAATCTTCAAAAGATGGAGACCGTTGTTCCAGTCCGATGCGCTCTACACCGAAATTAACCACGTCCTCAACAAGTTCGGTACTCCTTTCCTGGCCCTGTTCGAGGTATCTTCAGATCTCTACCCAGTTTTGCTTCAATGGGCCGAATGCTAACACATCCCAGGCACTGGATAATTACCTTGAGCAGAACAAGACCAACAAAGAGAACCTGACTCAAGGGTTCACTCAGCTCAACCTGATGGTCAAGCTGTTTTATGACCTTTCCTCTCACGATCTCCCTCCTATGTTCGAAGACAACCTTTCTGGAATCTCGACAATCTTTCTGAAATACTTGACATACGATAATCAATTACTCCATACCGATGACGATACGGAGGCTGGTCTATTAGAATATGTTCGCGCTGGAATCTTTGAGGCTTTGACTCTCTACGTGCAGAAGTACATGGATGTGTTCCAGCCTCACGTTGGACAGTTCATTGGGAGCTCATGGAACTTCCTCACCACCATCGGCCAGGAGACCAAGTATGATATTTTGGTCAGCCGAGCACTGCACTTCTTGACCTCTGTCGCAGGCATGCCCGAGCATGCCGCTTCTTTCCAAGCCGAGGAAACCTTAGCCCAGATTGTTGAAAAGGTCATTTTGCCGAACGTGAGCCTCCGCGAGTCCGACGAAGAACTCTTCGAGGACGAGCCGATTGAGTTCATTCGACGGGACTTAGAAGGGTCTGATAGCGAGACTAGACGCCGAGCTGCCACTGATTTCCTCCGCAAACTGGCAGAGAAATTCGAAGAGCCAGTGACCCAGGTTGTCCTCAAGTATACCCAGCACTACCTGGCAGAGTATGCCAAGGATTCATCCAACTGGAAGGCCAAGGACACAGCGACGTACCTTTACTCAGCTATCGCTGCCAAAGGCACTGCGACCTCCTCGCACGGTGTTACTGCCACCAACCAGTTGGTCAGTATCACGGATTACTTCCAGCAGAACCTCGCCGCAGATCTGATCAACGAGGACGGTGTTCACCCTATCCTGAAGGTCGACGCTATTAAGTATCTGTACACTTTCCGCAGTATTATCACCAAGGAACAGTGGCAGCAGGTTCTACCTGTGCTGGTGAAGCACCTGGCGTCGTCGAACTTTGTTGTCTACACCTACGCGGCCATTGCCTTGGAGCGAGTACTTTTCCTCACCGACAGCCAAGGACAGGCAGTCATTCCACCCACTGAGATTACGCCGCTTGCTAAGGATCTTCTCGAGCACATCTTCCAACTGATTCAAAGTAATCCAGCTCCTGAAAAAGTGCAAGAGAATGAGTTCCTGATGCGTTGCGTGATGCGGGTTTTGATTGTTATCAAGGAGGGCGTGGTGCCTTTCACGGACGTCGTCCTCCAGCGCTTCATTAATATTACCAATATCATCAGCGCGAACCCAAGTAACCCCCGATTCTACTACTTCCACTTCGAAGCCATGGGCGCCTTCATCCGGTATGTTCCCACGCATTCTTCATTTCTCAGTGCTAGGACCTAACATGATATAGTTTTGCTGCTCCTGCGAATCCCGACAAGCTCGAGCAGGCTCTGTATGCGCCATTCGCAGCTATCCTCCAGAATGATGTGCAGGGTGAGCCAAATCAAACGAAGTCGATATCTTTGGCCTCTTGCTGACAAATCTCAGAATTCATGCCCTACGTTTTCCAGCTCTTCGCGGCGCTGCTCGAGGCCAACCCATCCGGCACCCTTCCTACCTACTACCAAGAGCTTATTGGCCCTATCCTGATGCCAGTTATGTGGGATTCAAAGGGAAATATCCCTGCCTTGGTCCGACTGCTTTCCTCAATCATTCCGCGTGGTTCGCAGTTCATCATTGAACACAACCAGATTGAGCCCATCCTTGGTATCTTCCAAAAACTAGTTTCTACCAAGGCCAACGAGAGCTTTGGCTTTGATCTCCTGGAGACAGTTGTTGCTAACTTTCCACCGTACGTATCGCATCTTCCAAGCGCTCAATTGACGGTTATCTGACTTCACTTCCCTAGAACTGCCCTTGAGAACTACTTTGTCATGATCATGCAGATCATCCTTCAACGTCTGCAGAATTCCAAGACAGAGAATCTGACTCTTCGCTTCGTCCGCTTCTTCCACTTCATCTCGGCGCAGGATAACAAGGGCTATAGCGCGGACTTTTTTATCCAAGTCACTGACAAGGTGCAAGAGGGGTATGTATTCGCAATCGGCGTAACTTGGTCGTATGCTAATTTTTGCCTAGACTATTCACTCCCATCTATATCAACGTCATTCTGCCTGAAACCCAGAAGCTTGCCCGACCTTTGGATCGCAAGACAGCTATCATTTCCTTCACCAAGACTCTTGCCAACTCACAGGCCTTTGCCACTCGGTATAGCCAGAAGGGATGGGGCTTCACCTGCACGGCATTGCTCAAGCTCCTCGAGCTTCCGCCGCTACCTGCAACCAAGGATGATCTCATTAATGATGCAGACATCGAGGACATGTCCTTCGGTGTTGGGTTTACTCCTCTGAACACCATCCGTCTCCAGCCGAAGGACCCGTGGCCCGAGACCGGTGCTGACCTCAAAGCTTGGGTGGGCTCGTACCTGAAAGAGGCCGATAGCAAGCAGAGTGGCCGTATCTCGCAATTCGCCCAGGAGCGTCTTGACGACCAGTCGAAAACCGTGCTGGCAAGTTACATTTCTTAGTGGCTTTACTATTATCTTCCCCCTTCCAACTAAAAAAGTTCAACCTACATGGATTTGCTTTCTCCTTCAGAGGAACAATCCTTTCCCCAAATCCCCCTACTACACCATATGCATGCTGCGATGAGACACTAGATCCATGAAATAAATGTTGTTTGATTTTTCATTAGATGAACATCCATGAGAATGTAAATCTCTCAAAGGTAAACGCCCAAACACCAATGCAGTAGACCTACTATACAAAATCCCGAAACACATGTAACAACATAAACCTCACATCATACACCCTTTCCAGACTCTTCGGAAGATTTAACCTCACCTCCAATTTTCGATTTAGCCTCCTTATTTTCTCCCTCCTCTTTTACCTCATCGTCCCATATTATCTCAATCTCGTCCTCTTCCTCCTCACCAACTTCCCCCTCCTTTTCCCCCTCTGCAAGTTCCCGATACTTCCTCCTCGTCTTCTTCATCTTACTAGCCTTCTTCTTCTTCGCCGCCGCAGCCTTAATCGCAATCCGACTATTATCCCCTTTCTGCAGCGCCTCGACTCTATCAGCGAGCAGCGAGCGCGCAATCTTCGCATTCTGCGCCTGTGAGCGCGTCGCTTGGCATTTGATCACCACCCCACTGGGCTTGTGGATGATCTGGACGGCTGAGTTGGTTTTGTTCTAGGTTTGTTAGTTCTGGTCTGCTGATTGGGGATAGCGGCGGAATATGAGAGGATACGGGAGAGGGAGGAACCCGCTTGAGAATTCAAACGTACAATCTTCTGTCCGCCCGGCCCGGTGCCTTTTAGGTATGATATTGATATGTCGGCATCGTTGATCTTGAGCCGTGGGGGGAGGGCTTTCTCGGGGACGTTTGGGGTTTGGCTGAAGAATCGCGTCGGGGCTCCTAGTACCCGGGATGATGTCCGCCAGTGTAGGCGAGATAGCATTGCTTTTGGTGTTCGTGCTGTGGTTTGTTGAAGGTTGAGGTTATTGCCGGGGTTTGCGATAAGATAAGCTTGAATGGTAATTTTTTTTGGTACTTTGGGTTGTTGGCTGGTTTACTCAAGAGCTATGATCTTGGTATTTAAATCAATGGAGGTTTTATTTCTAGTTCATTGTACTCCGTATATGTTTCTGTTTTGTTCTTCAGCAATGCGGTATTGAGTATCATAAGCTTTCTTCACTGCAAATCGATAAACCAGAGGACCCAGAAGGTCCTCAATAATAGAGTACTTAGTTATCCAACGATGATGCCCTTATATCTGGGCAAATTATTCTGATTAGCAAAAGAACAAGAAACTGCTAATTAGTAGTACATCTAGTTCGTTATACTCAATATTGTTGCCAAAGTAATGCTTAGAATACTATAGGCAGATGTGTACATAAATGATATGCTATGCATATGGATAATTATGCCAGCCAATGTCGTGGGTCTAAATTGTACAAATTGTGTCCTCCGAATCACAAGGTACCGAATACCTGAGACTCCGGTGTGGAATAGCGTCAGAGGGATGTACTGGTACGTACTCTCACGGCAAGCACGGAAAGCACAATCGATCAGGCAACACTGCGGAGGATTGGTGGCCTTAGGCTTCTTCCAAGACAAAATTGATGCCTTAGAATGTACTTGCCTTCCCACTCTCCCACTTGCCCCTATGCCACTGCCTGGCCAGTATCTATACATCTGTACCTACATACAAGTCCATCTATTCAACCCGTCAAAGAGAGAAATTGGAACATAAGAGTAGGAACCTCTACAATTAGAATGCTGTAGACATACTCAAGACGAGCCGAGGCTTCACGCTGTTACTAGTGCATACTGATGTTACCATATATCTCATACCAAAACAGCACAATATAAACAAAATACACAGCCACTTTCAGAACCAAAACAGGTATTTCAAGGGGAATCTTTATTGAGCACAGTCCACCAGAAAGCGTGATCTCAGTCTTATCCTTCTGCCTTACTCCTATCATCAACCTTAACGTCTGTGTCAACACATTCTTCCCGATTGTAACGAATATCCCTCAATTGCCTAAGACTCTACAATATCTCGCGACCTTACCCCAACACCTCCCCGCACCGTGTTGATTTAGAACATCGTGGATCTTTTTCCCCTGCACAACACCACACTCCAGCCGGGCATACATAGTGCCCGCGTCTGATACGACTGTCTTCGGGGTTTATTTCCCGAGTTTGTCATTGGTGGCTCTTGCTCGGATTGTAGTGAGGAAAAAAATTCAAACAAACGGCACCGGAAGCCGCAAGAAGCAACGAAAGACCGGACCATCCTACAATTCTCTGAATACCTTACAAGAATGGTGGACTTCATTATCTGGGCCGTGGCTAGCCTCTGCCGCTGGATGCGGTTGAAGATCTACCAGTATGAGGTGACCTTTTCCCTCTACATGCTTACTCCGATCGAGAAGCTCATCTTCAGTATGTTGCGACTGTTTCCCATTCAATTTACTCTTGGTACACCATGCTGACCTTGGAATTTCCTATGTAGACACGCTACTCCTTGGCCTCATCGCCATGATCGCCATGGGCACTTACATTTACCTTCCTGACCACCTCCTCGCCATCTACGGGCGCCTTTACTACTACTGGGCCGGCGAGCGCCTGTTCAGCTCCAGTCGATTGTCGATCAGTTCGGTCTTTGGCGATAACGGCGTGGCCACGCAAATCGGGGACTTGATGTACGAGACGGCAAAGAACGCCGCGGCCACCTCGACCGAGCGCTTGGCTGAACTGTGAATAAAAATCCGACACTCATAATGGTTGCAGTTGCATTCTCTATTGCCAAAAGGGAGGAACTCTCCTATCCCTTTGGAGTTGCATATCGATATCGAAGGGAACCTCGTATCCACTCTTCCTGTCGGCCGGCGCTGGTTTGGAGTTCTTGTGTTCTGGGAACTTGCGGCACACCCTATGACTTGCATTGTCGGAGTACGGCGGATTACATTATTATTAATTATTACATTCTTTTCTTGGGTCATTCACGCCACACTGTATATAGATATGCCTCCTCGGCAGAGTTCTGTGGTCGATTGATGCCAGCTTGTGTTATCATTGCAACGTGGTCATGATTGAAAGTAATATTTTGCACATTTTTCCAGAATGATGTACAGAAAATGCAGATGCAAATAGAAGGACAAAGCAATATGATGTTGAATAACAACATACATATAGAATGAAACGCCAGAACGCCCCCAGTGCCCAGAGCAGAGTGTTGTACAAGTAAACCCATCATCAGCACATGTGTAACTCCCCAGCGCGATGCCAATATCGTCCTCGGCAAATATCGAGCCGCCAAAAGGAACATCAGTAGCCCTTTCGCAATGCCATTTTCTCCCCGGGTGACTTGGGCAATGAGCGCATGTCGTGTGTTTCAGACCCCGCCCCCAGCTCCTCTCAATTATCCCTAACAATTGCAGCCTCACTGCTGACTCTGCATCGTCTGGGTGTGTGCCTGTGCCTGAGCCTCTAATTGCGCTTGAGCCTGAGCCTGTGCCTCCGCCGCCGCCCGTCTCTGCTCCCGCTTCACGGCATCCACCATGCGCATACGTGCCAATTCCTGGTCAATCTCCTCCTTGTCCAGCGGGATTTTGTGCGATTGCTCAGCAGTGGGCCAGAAGCCTTTCGTGGCGAAGCGGTCATCGAGGTTGGTACCGAAATAGTACATCCAGCCGATCGGAAAGAGGACGTACATCCCGAACTACGGACTCCGTTAATCCTAAGAATAGGCGGTGGAAAGCGGGAGGTGGGGTTTCCCGCTCAGAGGACTTGAGTGTCAGTTACGCACCTTGAAGACTTCGAGGTTGCCTCCCTGCAACTTGCGGAATATTTGCGACATTGTATGAGTTTGGTGCGTTGCTTTTTTTCTCGGCGTGTTTTGGCTGCGCGGATTGCTGAGAGTGAGATTTGAGGTTCGATGTTGTTATTTGATGTGCTCGATTGATGATACCGCCTGATCTCAGCAGCAGCGATAATGTGGAGGTTGTTGATCTTCAATCTTCAATCGCCGAGTGGTGCCATGGCCGGACCAGTCACGGACGTGATTATTGGATTTGAGCAAACAGGACAAACGAAGCAAACAAAACAAACACACCAAACAGAACTTATGCTTATTTATGCTGGCTCAGGCAGAACAAGGAAGGTTCCCGCGGGCCTCGGCTCCCCGCAAGTTCGCGTGCCCGGATATCCTGCATAGAGACGACTGATAAATGATAGAGCATTGCAATCCAAATTCAACTTGGTAACCCATTGAGCGGTTTTCTTCTACATTATAAAATAACAATGTCAAACGATAGTCTCATTACCGTTGCCTACCAGGATCGCGTAGCGATCGTGACTCTCAACAGGCCCGACAAGCTAAACGCACTCAATGCCGACCTATACTACCTTCTAGGCGAGCGTTTACGTGAGATTGACTCACGAGATGATATCTTCATTACAGTCCTGACCGGAAAGGGTCGTTTCTTCTCTGCGTATGTCATCAACGGCCACAGCCCAGTCCTAGATATCCCGCAGCTATATCACAAAGGGAAGCTTGACAAGATCTACTATATCTAACGCTCATATTCTCTCCGCAGCGGAGCAGATGTCACCAGTATACGTCCAAGCAGCGACGATGGCAACCCAAACGCGCGCCGTGAGCTAGTCAAGGGCTTTGTCGCAAACAACGTCGACGTCACCCGCACCTTCTACAACCACTCCAAGATCCTCGTCGTCGCCTTGAACGGCCCTGCTGTCGGTCTCTCGGCCGCACTGGTCGCCCACGCCGACTTCATCTACGCTGCCCCGCACACATTCATCCTGACACCCTTCTCCTCACTCGGTCTCGTCGCCGAAGGCGGTGCTAGCCGCGCCTTCGTCGAGCGCCTGGGCATCGCCAAGGCCAATGAGGCGCTCCTCATGAGCAAGCGGATTACCTGTGACGAGCTTGTTTCCGCTGGCTTTGTCAATAAGGTTATTGCGCCAGAGTCTGGGGAGAAGGATGACTCTGATGGGTTCTTGAAGAAGGTGCTTGAGGAGGTTGATGAACGTCTTGGTACACACTTGAACCAGACTAGTCTGTTGAAGATTAAGGAGCTGGTGAGGCAGCCTGAGAGGGAGCTTTTGGATCGCCAGAATGGTCTTGAGGCGTTTATGGGCCTTGAGCGCTTTATGAAGGGATTCCCGCAGGAAGAGTTCCGGAGATTGGCATCTGGTGAGAAGAGGCATAAACTTTAGTTGCTTGATATTTTGTATATAGCTACTAGGGCTTGGGGCTGTCTCTCCTACTTGCTCGGGGTAGTGTTCGGTATAACCATTCAGAGGGATACATATTTTGTTCTTCGAGACGAAGGATAGAAGTAATAAACAAATTACTGGAGTGCAACAAACCTCGTTTGTTAATGTGACATAGCATACAATCTACATTCTATGTAGGTAATTGACCAATCGCGACAATTGTATATTTATTTTATTCATTTATAATGTGTGGATTGACCTGTAGTCCACGATACAACCTTGAAATCCCAGAATTCATTTCCCTGCTATAGGTAAACGCCACTAAACCAAGAATCCATGCTTTTATACCACCCAGCGTTTTGAGCCGAGATTGTTTATTCAGAGTCACTGCCAGTAGCCAGATCCTCTTGCTCCTGCTTCTTCAAGATATCCTGCCACTGGCCCATGAATTCACTCATGCCGCCAGGCCCTTGAAGCGAAGCATCGACCAGCTCCTTCGGCACCTTGTGAGCCGAATACTGAGTGGAGCTGAATGCATATGCTTCAGGATCATCCTTTTTAATGAGACGGAATTCCGGGAGGAAGGGGGCCTGTTCATCATCTCCTTCGGCGCCCTTGTGCTCATCTTCCGAGTCGGAAGAACCCTCATAATCTTCTGTTTCGAGCCCCCCCGCCGTGTCGGTAGAGGTAATCCTACCATCAGAAAGTGAGATTCTCACAAACTCTTCTGCTCCATCATCTACTTCCTCTTGCACACCAATCGGATCCTTCATCTGAAGAATCTCCAACCAACTGTACAGCAACGGGTCGGTACGCTGCGCCCACGGGTTGATATCAATCAACCAGACGCGCTGGTGCGGAGCGGGGATATACACGTCAAATACAAAGTTTGATTCGGGGAATGTGTCTTTGAGCTTGTCATCGAAGAATGACTGGATCCGAGACCGCAGCATATCACGCATGGGGAAGAGGAAGTCGAAATGATTCTGATCGCGCTGGCTTATGCACAACAGGACGCGGTTGCGCACAAAGCAACGGAACTCGAGCGAAGGGTTGAAGTTGACATATTTACGGAGTACCAGAGAATACGGCACATCCGGCAGCGGTGAGTCAACGGTGGATGGCGTTGGTTCGTCGCTGGTTGCATCCGGCACGCAGTCGTCAAAGGGATGATCCAAATCATGGGTGATGAAGTCGCTGCTTTTCAAGAGGAGGTAGATGTCATTCGGAGAACGGCATTGGGTGTCATTTGTGGCGGCCATGAATGTTGCATCTTTGGGAGCACTCCAGTTTAATTTCGGAGTGACGATGCCGCCGAGTTCAGAGATGGTATCCTTTATACGAGTGTGAATCTCTTGCCATTCTGTAGATGGATCGTACTCTTCCTCGCCTGAATCGGAGAATGTGTCCAGATTATCATCGTCGGTTGGGGCAACGGCCTCGGGGGGAAGAACAATGCCGTCGGCGCGGAGGTATTCAACAAAAGGAGCGGTCAAAGGAATGACGCGCGACTTTGGAGCAAGTGTGCGGTACCTAGAACCTCGGTCAGATATGTTTGGTGTTGGTGTTGAGTCATATGGAAGCTTACCGCGGATGCCAGTCATGATAAGAGCAATGCAATATATGGGAGTATGTGGTGGGAGGGAAAGGGAGGCGATCAGGGAGATCGGTGGATGATGTCTCTGCTATAGCAGCGTCTGATTCAATCAACGGCATATTGAATATAATTTGGGTAAAGTGTAAGATCGGTCGTCCAACGATGACGGATTTCCCCTCGGTGGCGGGGGACTTTTCTGCCGTCACGTGCCGATAACGATAAGACCGAGCTAGCCAGGGGTCTTAAGGCTGCCAGGCATCCGTTGTCGCATGGATTACTTGTTCTCTATAAACTAACGGTCTCTTCACGTATCCTGCCAGCATGGCCCCTGAGGCGCCTGATCCTTCATGCTTGAAATCATGGCACGATGCGTTCCAATACCCTATTCCCACTGTTCGCCGCGTGGAACAGGAGCTGCGTCGAGACATCGCGAGCAATAAGGAGAAGCTCCGAGCTCTCGTGGGGTAGGTGATTGATTTGCCATAGGAGCTGTTCTTCGCTAATATTGATATTATCTGATTATAGGACACGATATCGTGACTTGGTTGGAACGGCTGAGACGATTGTGGCCATGAACCGAAACATTCAAGGCGTGGAATCCATTCTGGCCGATGTTGGACGCCGGTGCAACCCCCGGCTTATAGAAAGGAAGCATGTTCACGTCCGGCAAATAGAGACTGGCGATGAGGAGAAAGGTATGAAATCAGCCCCGGAGGAAATCAGGAATTAGTGCTGATACTGTGGACATAAGACGTAGAGAAGCACGCATTCGGAGCGCAGCTTTCTCTCCTTCACCGCTGTACAACCTCTATCAGCCGGCTTTTGCGACGTCGCGGTTCGCTCCTGTTGATTGCGAAGATTCTAGTTCTCTCGCGGCTTCTGCACAAGACATTATCGAAACATGAATCAGTCCCTCCATTCCTCGATGATCTCTGGAATCAGCTAGCGTCCCTCCGGCAGACACTCATCAAACGGATTGATAAACGCCTTGCCTCTACACAAGCTACGGAAGACACTATCATCGAATCATTGGCCGCCTATTGCCTTGTAGAGAGCTCTTCTTCTGATGATGCGATCCATCGTTTTCACCGAGTGCGTCTGGGAATCATTGTTAACCAGTTGGATGTGTCTCGTGAGAACATCCCTAGAGCCCTCCAGCTGTTCGTTCGAACGCTTCAGGCTTCAAAGGTCTTGCGATCGCATCGATTCTCAGATGTGCTCATGAAACTTAAAGCTCGGCCTCTCCTCTCCGACCCAGAGATTCAAAGTCTAGATGGGCTGGAGGTTGAAGTTCTTGGCCGCTGGGTAGCTCCAGATGTGAAGAATTTCACCCCCTGGATCAAGCTCAGCGAACTGAACAGAACTCAGGGTGTGGAATCAATCAAGGAATGGTCACTCCAAGCATTCAATAAATTCTCCGACGGCTGTCAAAAGAGCCTGGTCCACGGCACCGATTTCTCTGAGCTTCTCTCGCTCCGCACAGAGACTGTGGAACTGTGGCTATCATCATGGGGCTCAACGATCATTCACGACTCAGTGAATGTCCTCGAAAGTCTTCGAAATATCTTCAATAACCAGCTCGCCAGAATCCTGAGTACGCAAGCACAAAGCCTAGGCGAAGTCGGTACTCAAGTTTCATACATAATATCAGAATGGGAGAACACCGACCACAACTCCGTCGGATCTCTGTGGGATTCCGATCTCATTACTGCTGAATACACGAACGGCGCACACGCATTCAAACGAACCGTCGCAGACAGATTATTGGGTCGTGACGAAGACGTCTCTACCGTCCTTATGAAGTATCAAGCATGGCTAGCATCAATCCAGGCAGTCAACAAATCTATCGACTCTCTACGCCGCACACGATGGATTGACATTCTCGTCGGAAGTGAAGTCGAAGATGAAGATATCGACATTACACCCCGACTCAACGAAGATGACCCCCGACACCTATCCGATTCTCTCCACTCTGCTGTTCGGGACGCATTCAGCAGTCTCCAGACATCATTCAGCAGCGCTTTCAAGTCATTCAACTCCTCTCATTCAAGCGAAAAAGCCACGTTCCTACTAAGGCTTATACGACTCGTCCGGCGAGATATTCCCGCCGGCTTTGTATCTGAAGACTTTGTCTTCTCGAGCGAAATCGTCCCTGATCTACAGAAGCTGCTTGCAACAGAAGTAGTCGGCAAGGTCGGCTCGCTGAGCTTGATCCCGTCTCCAAAATACAACCCCCAGACAGGCAAGATCAAGACCGTGCCTGGCCGATCACTCTGGGAAGGAGAGCCTGCCATACCAGTTCAGCCCTCGGTTTCGAGCTTCAAGCTCCTGCGCCGTCTCACTGCCTCCATGGATACGTGCGGATTAGACCTGTGGGATCCTTCCACCGTGCAGGCGTTGAAGCAAGAATTGAAAACGAAACTCGAGGTGGCTATCGCATCTGCTTTGGATGATCTTGACAGCGAAAATGCTCCTAGCAAGGCTGAGACCAAGGACGGTCACCCCACTGCCAATGGAGTTAAGCAGAAGGAAGATGAACCCGCGGAGAAATCGGAGATTCAAAGCCCGGATCCAGATCAAGTCGCGGGCCTGCGCGACTGGAAGGTGCAGCTCTTCTTCGACGCTCTGTATCTGTCTCAGATGCTCGGCGAACGATATCAGCTGGCTGGTGTCGTCGAGTATGCTCAGAAGAGCGCTGGTTCTAGTGCGGAGACTGTTAAGACTATCAAGAAGCTTGCAGCTGAGTATTGGACTCGGACGGAGCTGCTGTTTGGCCTCTTGGCAAGACAGTGAGTGGTTCTCTAGAAGGATGTTGCATTCTGTCAAATGCCGTCTATGTTTTACATTATATAATTCAGCAAGCAGAGGATATATACTGTACTTTAATGTAACTATTTTCTATTAGAAATTACACTGATTACATAGTACGCAGACAAGAATCCATTACAGAGTACTTAGACAAGGTATCATACATTTCACTTCATACAATCGTATCTCGTCCAGCCATAAGATGGTTAGAAGCCAAATATTAACAAATCTCCCTCGTTTCACGCAAATCACCCCCTGTAAAATAGCCTTTTTTTTTTTGCTGACGGTTTTCTTTTTCAAATTTTTTTGCCGTTTTCTGTTGTCGAGCCTCTGCTGACCAACCATGGAAGGGAAGAAACCCCCTTACCGGTCAGGGCTCTTCGCAATGATCTCAATCTGAGATCTAATGATTTCAATCTCGCGCTGAACAGCCCAGAGGGCGCGCTGGGCCTCACGAGCTGAGACACCGAGGTCCTCGGCCGGAACAGTCATCATACCCTCCTCAATGCCCTTGGGAGACCAGTGCTCAACAATGTATTCAAGTTGCCCATCGATCGGCAAAATACGTCCGCGAATAATGGAGAGCTCCTCTAGCTTTGCGGTGGACCAATTGCTGTCGAATTGTTGCCTCCACCGGTCCTTCAGTTGTCGGAAGATGTCCAAAACACCATCAAGGGACATGGCGATCTTTATGCCGTCGGTGAATAACACTTTGCGCATGTGTATTTTATCTCGGGTTGACCAAGCGGCCGCAGGTAGAACACTCATCCGTCTCGTGCACACCTCATGGAAGTGCTGGATAAGTTTGCCCTCGCGGGATTGTGCCCTATGGCGGTTGTTCTCGATGACTTCCATCACTTGTCGCCAACGTCGCTGAAGGTTCGTGATCATGTCGAGTTCGTATCCGGTGTATTCGTCAACTTGCCAGTCTTCTTCCAGACCCATGGATAATGGGTTCTCGGCAATGCGCGATATTTTCAAGATATGACTCAGCTGGACGAATTTCGCGTTTCCTTGTGTGAAAGATCGTAGGAAGAGAGGAGCGGACTTTCTGTCATCAAGCGCAATGACACATAGCCCGTCTTTGTTATTGTAGGCTGCATACTCGCGGATGCAACTTTGTCGGAATTTATCACTGTTGGAAAATTCTAGCGCCATTCCCGGTGGAATAAGGAATGATCGAAGTGTCTAATTTGTTTTAGTATAACTAGTCAGGCTTATTGTAGGAAACATTTCCATAAGCAAAGACACATACCTTGTTGACCACCTTCTCCATATCCTTAAAGCCGATTGGCTGCTTGGGCCAGTGATTCAGGTTGAGATTTACGGTGGTCAGAAGCTCAGTGCAGCGCCGTTTGACAATAGGGATTGGAAGGTTGGTGCGGCCCAGTCCTTGGAACTTCAGAGCGCCGTCGGTGAAGGCATTTTCGACTTGTTCCATAAGATTGCAGAAGCTGATGACAATGTTCATCAAGTCGGTTATGTGCACTCGGAGCTCTCTGTCCTTGAACAGATAGTCTTTAGCGGGAGATTGCATAATTGTTGAAAGATGATGCAAGGCCCAGGACCAGGGAATTACGATACCCCTTCCTGGATTGGCGATGCAAAGCTGCGCAATATTAGCAACCTGTTATACCATCAACGAGACTTGCAAACACACAATATACGTAGCTGCAAACTCGAGCACAGACAGAACAGCATGGAGCGAGCTAAGTGAAGATTTGGGTGTCTTCTCGAGGCATTGGATAAAGGTGTTGACGCCGTTGTGCTATACAAAGGTTAGTGTAGCTCGATACGTAATGTCGATTAATGTCTCACAAAATCTTGACCGTGGCGTCTTGCAACCGCTGACCGAATTCTCTCAGCAGCATTCAACGCTGTCAAAGGCACCGCGAGTGGGTGGCCAGATCGTCTAGGGCGCGGTGGCATGATGCGATCCATATTCAGAACGATTGCTCGCTGAAAACGGGTGGCTGGTTGAGGGCCTGGAAATTCAGATTGGTCATTAGAGCCAGTTTGTAATATTTCAGAAAAAGATGTTCACCATACCGAGAATTTGAGCTTCTTGGACCTTCTCTAGAGAAGAGCTCAGACTGCTCATCGAGCCCCATTCCTTGTTCATGCGAAAGAACAACAACTCTTCGAGGCAGTATGCGGTTGCAGCAAACTCTGGATTGCTCTGCAAGTTGGAACGCAGATTTGCAATTGCAGTAGAAGATTGCTCTAGTGAACTGACAATTACAAGCTCCTCTTGTATCTGTTGAACCCAAGTTCTCCCTATAGTATGTCAGATCTGAAACGTACGGCGAGATTGAAACAACCACTTACTACGACCCAAAAATGGCTTGCTGAAAGCCTCACCCATAACCTTTTGGTAATAAATAGGTGTGAGGCGCGCAAAAACCTCAGCAACGGCGAGAAGGCACTGCGGGAGTTGTGTTAGTTGGTCAAGTATTAATTCTCGGTGTTTTACTTGCATTCAACTTCGCAATGCCGAATTCTTCAGTGGGCTTATCATGCTTCCAGGGGCATTCATTGGCCTTCGACTTTGAACAGAATCCTGATTAAGCTCGTTAGATATTTTCACAAAAGAGCGTCAACGGATATAGCTTACCTTTGTAGAGCTGTTGGAAACATGTCGGCGGAAAATCCCTCTTCATGAGACTGTATGCATTTTCATGGAACTGAGTAAGTGCCGCGGCAAACTTCTCTTGAATGAAGTCTTTCGCAACGTCAATCAAGTTCTGGAATGAAGATCCACCAAGAGGAGTTGCTGTGTAAGTCCTCAACGGAGACCAGGGGAGCAAGATCGTCTGGTTCTCTTGTTTTGGATTCGTAAAAATGCCACAAGTCATAGCCAGGCAGGTAATGGAGTATTGGTTCTGGGCATATAGGTCCTGCAGCAGCTTTCCAACCCGGATGACAATATGCATCGGAAGATGCCCGATCTTATGCTTGGTGAACACTGACGGCTCGAAAGCAATCACCTAAACATCATTAGCACACTATCCACAGATTATGGCAAGGTTAAAAACAAACAAAAAGGCAGAAAATATCCTTGGCAAGACCTTTCTCCAGGGTTTTAGCTGATGCGGGGAGATCCTCATCCTCAAAATCGTCGATCAACAGCAATACCGATTTCCATTGTGCCCCAAGCTTTTCTAGGTAAGTTGACTTGACTGATTTCAGCAGCCCATCTCGCTCAGGCTTGCCCGAAATTAAGTCCCTGTGGGCGTACAAGACTTCAACCATGGAGTAGCTGAACAGCTTTTCAACAACTGGCTTGTCGACTACTAGCATCAATTTGTGAACCAGCAATGTGCTTATCGCCGCAGGAATGTCACCAACAGCCACTGATAGATCATAATACTCAAACCATCTGGACTTTGATGAATAGAGTGCACGTAGCTGGTCCCACATTTCGAACTCTTTGAAAAAGGCAATTTTGGACACATCTGATCCAAGCATATTGATGGTTATTGCTCTCAGACTGGCAGAGACACGTCCCTGCTTCAGCAAGATATTGCAGAGTCTCGAATAACGAATCAATGTGGGCTCGCTAAGATACTCGCGGTTCCTATATAGAGTCAATATTGTGTAATCAATGTAGAGAGAATTCGGTGTAAAAACCTGTTGGCATAGGCGACGAGTTCATCAAACTGGTCTCCGCGGCGCAAGACCTCGATTGCCGCCTCGTACTGTCCACAAGCATGATAACACTCCGAGGCTTCGGTGAAAAAATTGCCTTTCTCATAGAAAGATGCAGCCTTTTGATATTGTTCACGCTCCTTCCAGATTTCTAAAAGAGAGGTTAGTATCCCCCCGACTCGACGATTGAAAAACAAACCTGCAACTTTGCCGAACTGCCCAAGTCCCTCGTAGCACATCGCCGCTTCTGTGATAAGACCAATCTCAAGGAAAAGCACGATGGCTTTCTCATAGCATGCGGTAAATTCTTCGGTATCTCCCGCTGCTCGGTGGGACCTTCCTTCTTGCTCATGCAAACAGGCCTGGGAGTGTGTCATTCCTTGAGAATCATTGGCTCTCTTGTAGCAAAACAATGCCTGTTAAAATTTTATTAGCATGAAGCTCTCCTCTAGCCGGTATACGGTATATTACATCCGCAAAGCTCTTCCGTTGGAGAAGATGTGCTGCTCTCTTGAGCCACCTCTCTGGGTCCACTGAGCCACCGGCCCGCAGAACCATGACCTTTGCCGCAACCTGAAACAGATGAGTATGCAAGCAATTTTGATTAGAATATCACTTACATCAGGGTCTTTCTGTTTCACAATTTCAACGAGCTCGAGGCTGTTGCTTTGTGAGAGTGTTTGCACAATAGGATCAACGCTGTTCTCTTGGGTTTCCATGAACCAAAGTTGCTTTCTGGCCCGAGTGACAGCGACATAAAGCGACTGGTTAATATTGTTAGCGAGAACTGTTGTTAGCAAAGAAATAGATGTACCTTGAGTTCGGAGCACAAAGCCTGGTTGAGAATGTTAGCAATCATAACGGGCTGATTCTTTCATGGAATACTCACCGCATGTTTTTGAGAATCAAAATGCGCTCGTGATTCTTGAACAAGCATGTAAAGGCACCGGTAGCTACTACCAAGTCCACTGCTGCCGAAGAAGTCATATACCAGAACATCATCAAACTCCATACCCTTGCTTTCTAGGATTGTCAAAACAAGAGCAATCTCTCCAATTTGGGTTTGCAATTTGTCCTTTGATGCATCGTCTCGGACAAGGATGACTTGCTCGGCGCCGAAGTCGGCGACCTTGTCGTTAAGCTTGACCAGACCAATCATTTTGGCAGAAAGAATGGAGGAGTCAAATCCCGCTATGTGACAATTGTTAGTGATTGGATCCCAATGTGGCGATACAATACGATATACCAAAGATAATTGGCTTCGGTCCTCCAATATAGCCAATCTCTGGGTCCAGTTTGTCAATTGTTTCCGGGAATCCTATACATAAACCGTCAGATAGAAACAAGTCTGATATTTGCAATTTCTCATACCATGCCAGAGTAGCTGCATCACCCATGATGCAAAACTCAGAATGCCCTGATGCGAGCGATAGTTCTTAGCCAGAGAGAATTGAACAGGCTTGGCAAATGACGGCTGATTTAGTTCGTTGGCAATGACCTCGTAATGTTCATAGAACAAAGCCTTTATCTCAGGAAACCGGAAGACTGAGTCTTTTGAGATGCACTGGGCGGTATCACCAGCTATTTTATATTAGTCAATTAAGCTTGTGGATCGAATCAGAAGACCTTACCAAGGTGAATCCCACGGGCGTCACTGAGACAACCCAAAAGTAAGACAATGTCCAGACAACGTAAGTCTTGGATTTCTAGACACGTAGTTAGTACTTTGCTCTCGAATGTTGAGAACTAGACTCACCATCAACATAAATCTCCTCGAAGCAACGCTGGATCTGCTCTGCTAGAGCTTTGTTATCTCTCAGAGACTTCAGTAAGGTACTGACACGGTCCAACTCGTCAATCTCCTTGCGAAGCTTCTTTTGCTTTTCATAGCGCTCAAAAGCTCCAAATACTTTCTCACGCTCTGTCGCAGAGGTAAAAGCGGGAGAAGCTTTGGCGTTCTTCTTGACATATTCCGCACGGTATAACGGCTTTAGGCTTTTTGCCGTGACGGTGGAGCCTTTAATGACGCCCATGATCTCTGCGAAGAGAAGCTCTGGAGAGCAAGATGGTGGAGCTAATCCACCAAGAGAGCCCCAATATTCTGTTTTAAAAATGCCGAAATCAATAACTCGTGGCTTGTCTCCCACCTGTACTTCCAGGCCCTTTGCCTTGTTGGGATTGATGTCTTGTAAGAAGTCTTTTCGATCCGCCATTCTACTTCAAGTTAGCGGGAAAACGTTGACTAGTTTGGTATAGATGTTCAAACCTGATTGTATTTTCGAGAAGCCCAAGAAATTCATCGTAAGTGCAGACGACTGGAAAGTGCCAATTCTTCAGGGCGAAGAACGAGGTCGGTCTTAGATCTGCGTCCACATCCTCTTCAGTCGATGAAGCCTTGGACTGGGCGTCTATCAGACTTTTGGCATATGTTTGGAGCTTTGAAGCCAAATAAGAGGAGCGAGTCAAGAGAAGCTATTCCTGTTAGTTTTTCATCTGACATTGTGAGCAGACAAAGAGATACCTGTCGGGCTTGCTGCCCATCCGACGCTGACTGTCTTGCTTTATGCTTGGCAAGCATCTTGAACAACAGACATGTGGTTTTTCCTGTACCACTTCGCCCTAGAATCAAGGATGATGTGCTGAAGTGCTTCACAATTTCTAATTCTTCGGGCGAGAGATCGAACGGAAACTCCTCTGTGTCATTCTCATCAACGATCGACTTCAAAAACGGCTCTGTGAGATTGTAAAATTTGTCTTGAAAGTCATGGTTAGCCTATAATCTAGCTTCAACGGGAATAACGGAGGTGAACTCATACTTGACATCTCAATCAAAGCTGGGCTTGCCTTGGAGGAAGCAATGGATTTCATCTGATAAGACCCAGTCTCTTTCACGTTTCCGAACCGCTGTGGCGTCCAAGTTCCATCGGATTGCTGGATAGGGCGTTCCAAACAGAGTTGAACAAGTTCAGGGGTGTAGGATTCCTGGATCAAAAGTATTTGCTCAATGGCGGTTTCCAACTGTAAAACCTAATTAGCAGACTTTCCATAATGTTCGATTTTAGAACACACCTCCTCTTCCGAGGTCACAATTTGCCACACTGCCAAAGTTAACATATATCCGGAGATCTCGAAGAGGTAGTTAGTTACCTTTGACAATCTGTTGCTGCACCCATGGAAGCTCATCGTAAAACCCGATATCAACCTGCCACAACATTGACACAGTTGCAGAAGCGCTGACTTCCAAAATAGGAACTTGCATTCTTTTCTTCTGTTGTTTAGATCCCACACGGCGAGATAGATCTTTGCCTTTCCATTCGCCGCTTGCCAAATCTCTGAGCTTTTGTTCCACCCCGCGAAATTCGCCTAGATGCGGTTAGAAACGATCAAGTTGCACAGACTGAAGGAAATCACACTTACCTCCGCGGACCAATTTCTTTGCATTCTTGAAAGCGATGTCAGACAGCAAAACTTTCCAAAGACCGACCCTCTTTCCGAAAATGTCTTGGGCACTGCCCGGTGCTATAGTCCAATCCGAAGGCAGGTCTGTCGAGCTGGCCAGAGTACCTGTCAGACTCCCGGTAGTGAGCCTATCCAAGCAGATTCTGCATGGGAAGCTTTCCAGGGCAGAGCGTATGAGTGCTGGGATTATCTCATTTTGAAGATGCTCCACTGCATGGGTGAGGCCTCGAGCGGACAATGGTGGTGGGATATTGAAGTGGTTCATCTGCTGAAGGATTTCGTCCGATACCGTGAATTTCTTTTTCAATTCCTTCTTCGGGCCTTGTTGAGCTAGGGTCGACTTTTTGTCGTCCCGAGTAAGGACTTTCATTGATTCCAGAGGAGGTAGATTTTCCACTTTTGCCTGTTTCAATTCTTCGTCGTAAGACGAGTCAATGAGCGCGTTGATGGATTCCATCAGTTCTTGAGCAATCCCCCAGCCCTCTACGATAGCCTCCGTTCCATGATCAGCGGAACAAGCATTGCACATGGCAACCAGCCTGTCTCCAACCTGCGTGGAGAGAGCAAAGGGAAGATGGTTTCTTTTCGAGAACAGCCATTCCTTCACAACCACTGTGTACTTCTCGTTGGCCACCAGGTGATCGAATAAGTCTTGTGATGAGAGGAGGGTGTTTGCGAGGTCGCTTAGGAATTGAGAATGTTGTTTTGTAATGAGAGGTAGTGCAGATCCAACGAGTTGAATCATCTGTGGTGGCGAGAAGATGGTATCGTGAATGAATGGGAGTACCATGGTATTGAAGATCTCCTCGGCAACAGGACTGGGCAGTTGCTTGGTTCGCAGGATTTCGAAGGATTTCAGCAGACGTGAGTGTGTCTGGTCGGGGTTGAGAACCAGTTGATCATGGATGGATCCATCTTGCATAGCTCGCTGCAAGCGAGTGTAGTACTTTTCGACATTTGATAGAGCATGGTTGTATTCATGCAGACCAGGCTTTTCTTGAAGCAGGATTGAGGTCCACGGAGTCTGTACAGACGCCATTGTGGTGTGATAAGACTCAATGCTTCTTGTTTACGGACTGATAGACGCGCCTGACGCCTGGCGAAGGAGGTTGCTTTTTTTGGGGGGGATTTTATGGTAATGTGAACTAGGACAGGAAATGGTATGGGTTAGAAAGCCAGGCTAAGAAAAGACAATGGGATCGTCTTCGTCTCGTCAATTGACAGCTTGAAGTGACCAAGATCGAGGTGGACCGACGAGGTAAACAAGTCGATGGAGGAGAGAGAAAAGTGGAAGAGGAGAGATCGGGGGTCAAACGTCCAGACGCGTGCCTTCCCGAATTGGAGATGTCCCTTCCTCAGTCGCTATTTCCCTAAACGTTCTTTGTCCAAAACAAACACAAACATCCATAAAAGGAACATAAATGGAAACATCCTATGTATTGCAAACAGAGCTGTCTGATGTGTAGATCTGTTCCAGACTTCATATTGTCCATTCCTCTATTTAATTACTTGTATATTCTTCCCCTAGATAGAAATACTATAGGTCTGCATCGTAGCCTGTAAGATGATCAATAAGCTACTTGTAAAGTCATTGAAATGGGGTCGGCCATGCTAGGTTTGGCATTTGATCAATGGCAGAGAGAAGGAAGCGTGCAGTATTCTGATGCGGCTGAGTGGAGTAGCCTTCATAGATGCTGGACAACAAACGCCCACTCATATGCAGCAAACCAAAGGGTTTCACAGAGATCTCTGCAAGAGTATTCTTCTTACCGTATCCACCGACAATGACTATACATATGTAATCTGTAGATACCTGCCTAATTGGGCTTTTGAATGAGGAATATCTTGGCGTTTTGCATTATAACCGGCCTTTCACACATGTATACATAATCACATTTGTGATTATCATCTAGATCCAGATATATACTACATACACCCTTAGATAATCCATCAATTTTAGAAGCATAATGGACAAAATAACTAAATGCAAAGCAAGCTTAATTAGGTTAGCGGTTAGTTACATATTAGTGGACGGGAGGACGGGTGCTCCCGGGGCCCGTCGGTTGGACCGTGGGGTCCTATCATACGTCTGTGTAGGCATACTTGTCGTCCGTATTGATGTATCTAATTTTGTTTATCAAAAAGATATACTCGCTAGATGAATGGCTTAGCTAGCAAGCAGTCTGTTGACAAAGGAAAGAACAAACGAAAGGAGGAATAAAGGAAAGAGCAAACAGACATGAAGCAAGCACTTACGTGATTTGCCGACAGCCATCAAAACTCCGAACATCCCTAAGAATAGACCTCCAATCGATCTGTTTCAAGGTTGAATTGGGAGCATAGTCAAGATCAAGCCATTCGACGAAAGCTCCTCTCGGCACTTGTTCTTGTTCCACACTTCGGGCAGAGAACGCGCTATACTCGGGGTTGCCCTGTGCTGGGATCGAACCCTGGTCGGCCAGATTCTTAGACTGACTCCGCGTTACTGGCATTTTGAGGGTTTGCATTTAAGGAGAAAAGAAGAAACGTCCGGACTGCTTTTCCAAATACTCCGCGATGACTAATCGAGGAACCTACCCACCCAGATAACTAAAAGCCTTCAATTATATCAAGGGGATTGATATATCAATCCATGTAGAATGCCGACGTTTTTTTTTAGAGTACACTGGTACTATTCTCGTCATACACTGAGTATAAGAAAAGTCAGACTACATACCCTCATTTATTGGCTTTGGCGTTAGGATGAGATGATTGTAAATCCATCGAAATTTATTCCCGGCAGGCTAGACACGTTTTATCAGGCCTGTTGCTTTCGCATAGAATAGTTATAGGAACCTATATTGTAACTAGCAAGTTGTACATATTAATAGTACAGCAGGTACCGGCAACCAATCAGATCCTTCCGAGGTCGGAAGCTCCCGACCCGTGGACGTGTATAGATGACTAACCCATACATCACCGCCCGGAGACGGGGTGACGTTGATAATTCCCCGCGGAAAAGACTTTAGCTTCTTCATATGCTGGCTACCACCATGGCCACACCCAGGCTCCCGTTCCTGTATCCGAATTTCATGCGCGCAGTGCGATCATGCGAACCGAGAACATACCGTTCAATTAGAATTCCATACCGGCTTAACCAACGCTTCCATACGAGTCAGCAACAGGAGCGTGCTTCCTACCAGCAGCGATATGGTCCTGCTGTCGAACCGAATACTGCTCATTCGTTGCGTTCGAAGAAGGGTCCACACGATCAGGCCCAGGAGGTGCCGGGGGATCCATCGGCTGGGCATGAGGGTGTAAATGCCTCCAACCAGGGGCAAGCTCCACCAGAAGAATCACAGTCGGAACCGCCGCCAGAGGAAGCCGAGCAAAACAACGCAAATGTCACTTCTTCAGAAACCCCGGCCGCAGACCAACGGACCGCAGACAAACCAACCGAAGCTGAAACAAAAGAAGACAAGGAAGATAACCCCCCGACGGACCGGGAACCGCACGAGGAGCAGACCAAAGATATAGACGGCGCCGAACAGGAACAGGCTTCCGCTTCTTCGTCCCCCGCTTCCGAAGCCTCATCGGAAGAAAGTACAGATACCTCTTCATCCACAAGCCAAACTCCGTTCGAGGACGTCCTCCACATGCCCTCGCCGTCTGTGTTTCTAACACCAAGCGGGGAACCCTCCTCGTCCGACGATCGCCCGCCACATATGTCCGCAGCACCGTATGTTCATCCTTTCGACACATATTCGTTGGTACAGGATCTGTCCAAAGGAGGATACACCGAAGAACAGTCTACTACAATAATGAAGGCTGTGCGGGCTATCCTGCAGAACAACCTCTCTCTGGCTAGGGCGAGCCTTACTTCCAAATCTGATGTCGAAAATGAAGAATACCTGTTCAAAGCAGCCTGCTCCGAGCTTCAGTCATCGCTCCAGACAGCTCGCAACTCGGAAATACAGCATCAGCGCTCCTCGCGCACGCAATTGCAGCATGAAACGGATATTATCTCGCAGCGTCTCAGCCAGGAACTTTCGGGCATGAAAGACGACATCAAGGGCATGTTCAATGACCACAAGATGTCCACTCGAGAACCGCAGCGGACCATCGATACATCGGTTCAGGAACTGAACTACAAGATCACCGTGTCGCTCAACAGCGATGGAAAGAGTGAGATCGAAGGTCTTCGATGGATCTTGACCAGACGCGCTGCTTCGACAATTGCCATCTGTGCTTGTAAGTGCCCCATTGTTCCTATTTGGCTCTTTCAATTAGCTAACTCGATTGTAAGTCATGATCATCGTCTTCTTGAAGTATGCTTCCGTGCACAAGGCGCCTGAGCCCAAGCAAGCCCAGCAAGCGGAGAAGCCAGCCGTTGGCAAAGAAATCGCCACTGAACCTCGAGTCGTCCAAGATGGTGGCATTCAGACAGTCTTTCCGTCTGCTGAAGCCCATCTCGGCGAATCACTTGGATGAGATGGTTGAGATCTCGAACGTAAATCCTCGCCTGATACGCCTACTTTCTTTATCCAGTTGACACTTTTCATTCCCATTATCTTATAGCCCTCAGCCACATATATTCTCTTTCATTTTGTCTCGCCTCTCATGTTTCCATCCACTTCAACAGACTCTCTCTGTACACTTTTTGTATCACCAGTTAGACAAAAGCCGATATATATATATATTTTATAGAGCATGGGAAAGCCACCTAACCTGCTATGTACAACAGGCCCAATCACAAAATCACATCTTCATTTCGCACATCAGATCTCAGTCCCCTGGATCCTCCACTATTCCTTAACCCAAGGCACCTCCTCAGGACGATACTTATAAGCCCTAAAAATCGCATTGCTAAGATAATCAAACCCAATCGCCTCCATCTCCTCCAACTCCTCTTTCTTCATGACCTGCTTATAGTTCCCCAGCTGGGGCACAACAAACTCCCAAACAACCTCACCCCCTTCAGTAACCTCCATAACCCGCCCACTAGCAGCCTCACAAATCAGAACATTTCCTCCGACCAACTTCTGCGCAGACCCCATGAACGGCGTAAAGAATCCCAGCCCCCCGGTCGAAAAATCCTTATACTCCCACTTCACAACCCCCTCCTTAGAAACAACAATCGCCCTCGAAAACGGCACCGAAATCCCAGGCCTGAAAACACCATTATCAAGAATCAACATGTCTCCCGCCTCGTTAATCTCATGAGCACAATGCTGCTGGCTGACAACCGGCGCAGCAAGATGCCACTTGACCGCACCCGTAGCACGACTGATAACAAACACACTCGACGCATTCCGCGACGAAGCAATGATATCCCCAGCAGAGTCAAATGCAAGACTATTGATGAGCGGCCAGTGGTCACGTGTGTAGTGCGGATGGGCAGCAAAGACAGTAGGGTCGAGATGGTCAATCGCGCGCCATGACCAGAGGAGCTTGGCACCTGTTTTACCGCCGCTGCCGTCGAAGTCCGCAGAGGAGGACGTGGTGCTCGTTGACCATGGCTGGACGAGTTTGATGCAGTCGCCGTAGATGATGTCGTTTGGGGCTTCGGATCCTGGGATCCCGCCTTGTACGCGCGCTGCTTCGGCGCTGCTGAGTGGCTCAAGGGTTGTGTACAGGATTGTCCCATCGTCGAGGTGGTTCTGGTCGTGGTGTGCCAGCGGGTCGCTGTATTGCCGCAGGATCTCGCCATCTGGGCTTACTTGCATCATTACGCCGCCCCGGTACTTCGCCCACATTGGGAAGAGGTTGGGGGCGTCTGGGTGCGCGCCGTTGTAGGCGAGGTTGCCGTCTGCGAGGATGCGGGCGTGTCGGCCGCTGCGGTGGGGGAGTGTCCAGCGGTGCACTTCTTTGCCTGTTGTAGAGACTAGGTGTGCTGTGTTCGAGGTGAGAGGTGCGTATAGAACGTAGCCTGGGGAGACGCGCTCGGCGTCGACTCCGCGGAGACCTAGGCCTCGGCGGCGGAATGTGTGCTGCTCCATTGGAGACGGGTCAATTGATTGAGGAAATTAATTTGACGAAAATTGCAACGCAGACGTAGGGAACTTTATGTATGGCGAAATCGAGGGAAGTGGATTATACTCCTTGTTCTTTAGGGCATCCCGGTCCGGCATGCCGCGGTATGCCGCGGGAGATAAGTATTAGCCAAGAGGTGTTCGATATGGCGCGAGATAAGCCCAATCATGGATGCTAATAGGCAGACTACAGTGTTGAATGTGCTATCAATGGAAAGAAGATGAGTACCAGAAAGGAGATATTGCGAAAATATAGAAAGGAGAGTGTTTCCCCGGCATATAGTCGCAATTTGCTCAGTTCACTACAACTTCTAATCTCGGGCTATTCGTCAAAATGAACAGCTATAATGAATCTATACAGAAAGCTCAGTCTGAAGCAGAGCCAGTGAGGCCTCATCAATCATTATTTCATGGAAGATTCTCCATCGAAGAAGGTGGCATCGAACGTGTCACCGACGAAGAGCGACAACAGAATACAACCAAGTTCTGGCATGCTGCTACATTCTGGTAAGACTGATATCCGAATGAACATCGATCACCACTGACATATACCCCTTTCTATCAACAGGTTCAGTGCAAACATGGCTGTCGCCACCCTCAATATCGGCTCCTTAGGAGGTTCTCTCGGCCTTCCCTTCTGGGACTGCTTCATCGTCATTCTCCTAGTCAACATTACAAGCGATTTACTACCAGCCTGGACATCTGTATTTGGACTAACAGGACTACGCATGACGACGTTCTCGTGAGTAATATATTGCCATAGCTAGCCCTCTGTAACTGACACTCGAATCCCAGACGATACTCATTCGGCTACTGGGGCAATATGCTCGTCGTCATATTCTCCATGATCGCTACAACAGGTTGGAACGCAATCAACTCTATCTCTGGCGCAGCCGTCCTGCACGCCCTCTCAGATGGCCGGTTCCCCATTTGGGCCGGCGTGATCGTGATCTGCGTGACTGTCTGGGTAATCTGCGTACTCGGTATCAGCTGGATCCATCGCCTTGACACATTTATCTGGATCCCACCTTTGGTTGTGTGGTGTGTTGCTGCCGGGACGGGTGCTTCACAGCTCACAAGCGAGGACCATGTTCGTCTTCAAGGTTCAGACAAAGCTGCTGCTATTCTTACATACATGGCTTTGATCTTCTCCTTCTCGGTTTCCTGGGTGAATTGCGCGGCGGATTATAATGTGCGCATGCCTAAGGATACACCGCGCTGGCAGATCTTCGGCGCTACCTATGTTGGTATCTTTGTTCCTACCGTGCTTGTTCAGACTCTCGGTGCGGCCTTGTATACAGGTTCTATAACCAATGCGGCATGGAAAGAGGCGTATACGTCTTCTTCGATTGGGGGGCTGCTCAAGATGGCACTGGAGCCGGCAGGAGGATTTGGGAAGTTCTTGATGGTGCTTGCGGCCTTGAGCTCAATTCCAGTGAGTTAATGGATCCAGTTGGGGTTTTCCAAATTTGCACACTAATTCTTGGAAAAGAATAACATCCCAAACAACTACTCCTTTGCACTGCATGCACAGAATCTAGGGCCGTGGGCTATGCGCATTCCCCGTGTGATTATGGTCACTTTAGGATTCATCGCAGCGATAATAGTCGGTTGTTGTGCAGCCAAGTATTTCTCGGATACTCTGCAGACATTGCTTAGTGTGATTGGGTACTGGACTGTGATCCACATCACTCTGGTAATGGAAGAACATTTCATTTTCCGGCGTGGATGGAATGGATGGAACGGATATGATTTCGACGCTTGGAACAGCATCGCTAATTTGCCATTCGGATGGGCCGCCATCGGGGCTTTCGGCTTCGGATTCCTCGGTGCTGCTCTTGGAATGAAAACTGCGTGGTATTCGGGTCCTATTGCTTCTTTGATTGGCAAGAAAGGTGCAAATATAGGCCACGAGTTGACCTTTGCATTCTCTGGGGCTGTATTCCCCCTGTTTCGGTGGATTGAAAAGCATTATGGGGGTCGGTGAAGAGCTGTCGCTATGTTACCCATTATGTCGTTTTAACTCGCATCTTAAACCGCTTGATATCTCAGTCAGGTCTCCCTGGAATAGATGGGCTTTCCGGAAAGAGACCCATATTGGACAAAAGATCCCAATCCCCATTAGCTGAAATCCCCAACCCAAGAAACTCGGGGAAATAATAATTGTTAAGTTCACCAAGTAACTCGTCTGGTTGCAGATTTGTTGGTGGTAGCTCGACATGCGGTCGGAGTTTTTGTTGCACCTTCGTGATGATATTTCCCAAAGTATGCGCCGCATGGCATGGTAACCCAATGCAGTACATCCACTGCACTAAGTCACGTACGAGAAATTCGAGCTCCTCAATGTTGTGAGTCGAGGCAACCTGTTCTTGGTAGGCATTCAGTAGGCGGCAGATGACAATCGCCGCAAAGGTGATCATGTGGTATATGTGGTCAGTTAAATGGCGCGTACGCTCATCTACTGTATCCATAGCCAGTTGCACGATTGCCGTGGAATGGCGAATCATTTCTGACACAACTTGTTCCCGGCCTCGGGAAGACTTGGATTTGAGAGCATGTTCGTATAGAAGCAAATGAGAGAAGTGGAAGCCCATTGAGAGAAATTGTGATCTTGGTTGCTCTGATCGCAAACCCATTAGCAAGAATATCGAAATGTAAGTCAAATGTAACATACCAAGGACAAATTCCCATTTTCGTCGCCAGTCCTGCAAAGCTGCCAGTGATTTCAGTAAATCAACTGACTCTTGAATGAGATGTTCATATACAGTCCAGTAAAGATAAATCTCGGCCACCATGCGCACTTCAAAATTTATCGCATGATCCGAAACAATGATGGCACGACATCGCTCGATTTGCCAGGGTTGTAGCATAGATCGACGGCTGGTTCCGACACAGTAATGCATATGAGCAAGACAAAGATGATTCCACAGATAGCAATTAGCCATCGTTTCCTCATCCAATATATTTGGAGGATGAGACTGAGTCGTGACAGCAGTAAACAGCGGGCTCGAATGGGAGTGCTGTAAAGCGAACCCGCTCAGAAGCCAGCTATCAATACTCAAAGGTACCTGTCCGACCGTGGTCGACCACATACATAGGATTAGGGTGGCCTGAAAGAACTCAATAGGCTGTGGGGAAACTAGAAGGGTGGTAGAAGCAAGAGAGCGGACATATTCATACAACTTCGGAGCTAAGCTTGCAGCCAATTCCTCGGAAGTGTGCCGCACGGCGATCAGAGAACAAGCGCAAAATAGCAAGCTCGATTTCTTCACTCGGCGGAGAAGCTCGCTTGGCTCACATTCCGGATCAAAGAGAACCCATCGACCGTAATGATCGAGAAAACTAAGAAAAGGTTAGTGATTATGATGTAATTCATATGAGGGCAGCATACATTGTCATTAGTGTAAGTGCAAGATCATGCGAAATAAGGTCGTCCAATACAGCCCCGAGAGATCTGGCATCGGACGTTGATTTGACGCCGCTGTCTGTTGCTAGATCGCGGATGACCATGATAGGAGCTGCGGAGGATTCCGCGTCCTTGTATGCACTGCCAGACCCCGGGCTCGTCTGCGCGGGGGTAGGTCTATTCGACTCATGACCTGGAGTTCCTGCTGGGCCTTCTCCAAGCCGATCAAGCAGAGTAGCCACGGTCTTTTCAAGACGTTCCAAACTATAGAAACCTGTCAGTTTGAGAGTGAACATGAGCTGCAGAATTCATACCGAGCATCTGTATCTGGTGCGGGGGCTACGGATTCCTCGCCAGAAGCAATAATTTGGACGAGCGAGCAACTCTGGTGCAGTCGATCGCATCGCATACATGCTCGTCCAGGAATCCCGGGCTCGTAGCATCTGGTCTTTTGTTTTCTGCATGAGGTGCATGCTCTGGAGGCACGACCCCGATCCGGCGGCATTTCAACCTCACAGGCAAAGACTGATTGCCAAAAAAACAGGAATTCCAGCTATATAATGATCCCAAGTTGAGCATGTAGACGGGAGGGAAGGTCACCTGATACGTCGGATGGGGATAAAATAAGCTCCGGCCGATCGATACTACGAGGGTCTACCGTAGGGGTTGCCCTTGATAACTTGTCTACGTCTTCCGAGGTTGCATATAAAAAATATTTGCCAATTAATTATATCATAAACTCTTTTGTTTGTCTTATTCCGTATAACGTTCCTGTATAACGTTCCTAGAAGTCCATGCGCAATGCTATACTCGGCGCAGCCTGGGGAGCATTGTCTACCGCATCAGCACCAGTCTTCGAAGCAACAGCTCCGACTCCGGCACTTCGAAGAACCTCCTCTAGCAGTGACTTCTGGTCTGTGCTCATAGTAGCCACCAACGTCCGGAAAGTGAGCTGGTCGGCCTTCGCAAGCTCGAGGAGATGGTTCGCGGATTCCTGGTGTACGGACTCGCCTTCACGCTTGGCGCGTGCCAATAGTGCCGACATGATAAGGGATGTAGCGGCGGGTAGTTCAGAAGTGGGGAAAGTAGCATTGGAGATACACGACACAAGCGTGCGAGCAACAACTGTACGGGAGTTTTCGGGGTCCGTAGGCATATCACCGTTGTCTAGAGGGCAGGCAACCATGAAGGCAATTAGCCGCGGGACGAGGTATCGGCTGATCACGTCGTCGGTAATGGAACGAGGGCCTGGTTTGACGAGAATAGAACGGATGCAGCTAGCTGCCACGGTAGCAAGGCCGACGTCTTGAAGACAGTCAAGCAACTCATCTAGAACTCGGATCAGGACTGGTTCCTGGGGAGGGATGACGTGTGCGCCGGCACTCAGCAAGAAAGTGATGGCGAGGAGCGTGTTCTTGGCGCAGGGGATAGAGATATCCGATTCTCGTCGCTGAGCGATAGTAAGAATGGTCAGGAAGCGCGTGAGACATCCCCGCAGCTGGAATGACACGACCTCAAGGTCTTCGGGTGATTCTGTTGTGTGGGTAATGCCGTGAACGAACTGCCTGAAGATGGGAAGAGCTTGGGGAACTACGCCCTCTTGGCAAACTCCTGTTGCGAGGATAGTTGTGAAAATATGCAGGATACAAGCGTGGAGATCGTTGCGAATTATGGATGGGAATACGGATGCAACATCGACAAGAGAGCGAAGTGCTAAACGAATGAGAGTCAGAGACTCATCCGAACTGACGTTGAACCGCGCGAGCGGTGTCGATTCCCGAAGATTGGGAAGCATTCCAGCGAGAACTAGAATGATACTTCTTGTGAGCTCGAAGAGTTGCTCGATGTCATCGGAAAGATGGTCGCTGCGTTCCAGATCACCCTTTGCTGCGGGGTGGTCTAGGGACAGGTTTTGGGCAATCTCGACAATGACGGTCTGGATGGGGGTAGCTTCTGTCAACACAAGACGGCCAAAGCTGTCCATGGTCTCTGTGAAAATTGCATCTTGATAGATGGCGTTTCCAGAGATGACCGGCCTCAGGATTCGCTTCAGCGCCTGAAGAATCTCCAATCGTTGCGATGCCGAAGTTCCCTGATCAACCAAAGATTCGAAGGCCAGTCCGAACAAGACAAAGAAGAATGCGACAGGCTCTTCGCGGTAATTAATATCATGCCCTTTCCCTTCTTCCTTCTCGGGGGCTTCTTCTTTTTCCTCCTCGCCCTCGCCGCCACTAGGCTCCTCGGGTAGCTGTAATTTGCCATCCAAAGCATCGAAAACAAAGTCGATATCTTTCTCGACAAGCCCAGCAATCGCATCAACCAAGTATAGCCAGGTGTCTTGGTAGAACTGATGATATCATTAGCGTCCGCCGAATTACAACAACCAGATCGGGGCTTACCTTCAACAAAGTCTCACGGTTCAACGCCGCATACACCTCATCCAGGTCACCACTCGAGGTTGTCCCCAAGCTACCAGAAATGTCTGGCTCAAAGCGCAATCGAGCATATTCTTGAAGAGAAGAAAGCCATAAAGGTGTGAGTTTCGCAATATAAGGTTGGACCACCTGGGTCAAGTACTCATGGTCGATGCTTGCGATCTGGAGCCGGGCCCAGGCCGAGAACAAAGCGAGCTTTACCATAACTCGAGCATTTGAGTTTAGACCCTTGAGATCACCGATTTCAGTAGTTTCTGGATTCTTCGAGAAGTTCTCCAGGCCCAACACCAACAGCTTCAGGATTCTTCCCATGCGGTCGACGTTTGTTACAATTCCTGTAGCAATGAAAGTTGCAGACACATTAATAGCCTCTGAGGCCAACTCTGCAGAGGAATCGGCAGCAAAGGCAGGAGTAAGTGCAGACCCAATCTGGGCTTGATATTGTTCGAGAAGCGAGGCTTCAGCAAAGTCAGGATCCGGTGTCTTGCCGAACATCTTAAGAACCTGGTCTATGATCTTTAATCCCCATACGCGCAGCTCAATGACATTGGCAGTAGATGCCGAAAAGGCCATTCTCACAATATCTCCGACATTTTTCTGGAGAGCCAACTCCGCTGGAATGGCAGAGTCTGGAAGAATTGCCTCCTGGACAGTAGCCAGAAGTTCGGAGAGACAGCTCATGGCAAAATTACGGGTCTGCCACTTCAACAATTCTTGGCCGGAGATGCCTCCATTGGCAGCATCGCCTTGCCCCTCCCCAGCAGCCGAGGCAAACCCGGCAACTTCGTCATCGGGGATATCGGCAGCTGTAGTTTGAACAGCTGTGATAGGCGTAAGTTCTGCCTTGTGGCGTGTCTTGGTCATGATGTTCTGACAACGTTGGATCCACATCTCGGTTTCTGTCAAAGCAGTCTGCTGAAGCCACTCCTGGATCATTGACTTCAGTGACGTGTTGTTCGGCGCTTCATCAAATGCAAGCCAGATGTCATCTTCCAGAGACTGACCCGTCATCTGTATCACAGATGGTGCGTCTCGTTTCATGAGGTTGTTAAGTCCACGAACTGCCACATCTCGTGTGAGGGTGTTGCCTGCTCGAAGCTCGGTTTGCAGTCGCTTCACGTATGCCGCAATGTCGACATAACTGGAGGCATACATTGAGAAGTGGTCCAAACATCTGGAACTTTCCGTCACCAATGCTGGGTTTTCCTCTAACTGGAATTGGCGAAGCAGGGTTAAAATGAGATTTCGAGTCTTCGCAATGTCTTGCAGGTCCGGGCCGAGAACATTGATGAGAGAGTCCACGCATCGGCTGATCACGACCGGTGTCAAAAATGACATTTCAATGTTGGAGGTCGCTAACGCGGCTGCCTCCTCGTTGTGGGTATCAGCGTTGTAAAGTTGAGCAAGCATCCCCAAAGATCCGGAGACAAAAGGCGAGAATGTCAGACCAGCGGAATTGGCAACTCTTTCCAAGCCCCCAAGAGCCCAGAAATGGACAACAGGGTGAGGGTCATTACACAAAGACATTAAAACGCCAACAATCGTTTTCAGGTGCAACCCAGCCGCCATTCCGCCGATCTGGGCATGGATACATCCTAGGGCGGAAGCACAGCCAGCTCTTGCGTTAGGTTCTCTGTTCTCGACAATGGTATCAACAAGCCAATTAACCTGTGTATTGGTGCACGCATTTCCAGCACTATCACAGAGCCGTCCAAGTGCTTCAACGCCAATTGTGCGAACAACTGGATCAGCATCTATGACAAATCTTTGGAGAAGCTCTTGCAAAATTTTATCAGTGGATGGATTTAGCTTGCCGGGCACAAAATCTGTCTCCTTAACAGCAACTTTCAGAGTATGTAAAAGGGCGACCGAGATGTTGACGACCAATGCTGCTTTCCTGCCGGGGTTTCTTTGTAGGCCGGGAGAAGTGAGGAATGTAGCGATCTGTTCGACACTGCTTTCCTGGATTTTGGACGAATGAAGAGCGAGAGCCACAGAAAACAAATCGATTGCCGAATTGACGACTCCTGTCGTCGGGGGATCAACAGCAAGCTTGTCTCCATCTCGCAAACTGTACAGAAGAACCGCGTCGTGTTCGCTAGCTTGACAAATAGGGAAAGTTAAGGTGTCGTCCACAACTTGGTCCACAGAATCAAGTGCACACCAGGCAGGACTCTTGTCGTCTCCCTGAGTGCCAGACAGTGTAGCACGAATATATTCTCGGCAGAGTCCAGTGACACCAAACCCATAATTATCACATAGATCCCATAAACCATCGAATTGTCCGGCGGAGCCAGAAATAGAGCTTTCTAGTTGCTTGTACTGAGCATCTGGGTCTGCGAATGAGGAAATAGCCAGACTGAGAAGACTGGATTGAGAAATAATATCTCCATGGCTGGGTGGATGAACATGCACAAGCTTCGTAAAACACTGCAACACACGTCGGCGGACCATAGTTGAATAATCTTGCAATTGCAGGGATGGGTGCAGTCTTTGTGAAAGATCTTCCATAGCCTTCGGCTTAGGCAAGTTATCTAGAAATTCGACCGTATTTTGCAACATCGCACCGATTCTCTTTGCGCCATCTGATGTGATTAATTTGCTGTTGAACTCCATAAACACCAACAACGAGCCCAGTGCACACTCTCGCACATGAGTCAGAAAACTTATCTCAACAACTGTGCCTGGCTGGGCGGCGTTCTCCTTGCCGAGGTGTTTGGGGAGAGCGTTCTTCCAGAGAAGCATCAATTGAGACAGATGAGTCTTGACGAAGCTTGGCCCGAGAGGCATTAAACCTCCAATCAGAATCCACGCCACCTGAATTTGGATGCTCGCAACCCGAAGCTCGGAAGTGCTGCTCGTCTTAAGAAGATCGGTTGCCTGGGTAAAAACGCGCGCGAACACATCCACTGCTCCATAAAGTGGTTGTAAACGAGAAGTACTTAACATTGCGGATAATCCATTGGCATATCCCACACACCGGCGAGGCGACTGGCGCGGTGTGCCTAGCTGTCCGATTTCCCTGTTCAAACTGTTCATGCAGATTGTCACACATGACAGCAGCTGGTGAGGGGAGGCTAGGACGAAGTTTCGCAGGCAATGCGCAACGTGAACTTGAACAGTGTAGCTGGGGTGAGGAAGGACTTGAAGCAGAGCATCTCGGCAGCTATCAGCCTGAACGCTTAAGGCGGAACCAAGAGATGAAATCAACGAAGACAGAGCGCTAACCGCACTCGTCAGTGTGTACTTGGTGGGTTCGCGACGTTCTTGGATGACCTGGGGGTAGTCCTTGAGGATATCGTTGGTGAGCCATGTGGCGGCATTGAGTTGACTGTTCTCGCGCAGCAATTCCTGGCCAATGGTATCTTCGAGGATACTCTTGATAAACTTCCTAGTCATGAGGAGGCGGAAACGGTTGTATGTGACAGTTGGATGATTCAACAACTCGACAAGTAAGTTAGTCGCGATCTGACCATAACGCTCTTCGACAATCTTGTCTCCCAGATTGCGCACAACATATTTGTAGCATATACAAATCCCCGCGCGGGAGCGATTCGAAGTGGTACTCTTCAGGTATTGGGATGAAAGCTGCCTCAGCAAGTCCGGAAGAAGGAAATACAGGCGCGAGTCGGTTTTCTTAGGGACCGAGGACTCTGACACCTCGGCATCTTCCTCATCTCCAAACCCCCCGCCAGGTTTCTTCGACATGCGTTTCGATTTCTTCGATTTCGGTTTCGGGGCGGTCGTGATGTGCGCGTCCGTGGCATGTAGCTTAATTAGTGCCCGACCGAGAACCGCAGCTACGGCGTGCCGCACTGGCGCGGCGGGGCTGTCGATAACCTTCCATACAAGGGTCTTGAGGTGGTCGAAGTCATGTGCGTTATCGAAGAATGGAGTCGTGGTGACCAACTGCTCCAGGCAGCGGCACGCATTGACTTGAACGAAAGTGGACTTGTCGCTGGTAGCAGCGTTGCGGGCCTGCTTCCAGATGTCGCGGGCGGTGGCTTCATCAATGGGAACCCCAATTCCAACAACGATCTTGCGCATCACAGCAAAGATAACTCCCCTAAGACCGGTATGGTTGTTTGCTGATTTCAGTAGTTTGAGTGCGCCCGAAATCGCAACATTGGACTGCATGAACGCGCTCTCGCCAGCTGTCGCAAAGACCTCCCCTAAACAATGCGACGCAGCAAATTTGGTCTTCAATTCGGCTTCACTCTTGCCAGCATTCACAATTGCTAGCAGGTCTGTGATTGTTTCGAAGAGGATCCCGCGATCCCCTTTGCTGAGTATTCCGCCAAAACATCGCCCTAGATTGTTGCGGAGGACTCGAGTGATAGTGGGTGAAGGGAGGTTCAATATCTTGAATAATTCCTTTTTAAGATCCTTTTGTCGCAATGTAACTTCTGCAGCTTCCAATCCAGATATGTATTGCACGAGGTCGGAGGTGAACGTAAGCATGTACAGTTCCTGTTGTTCGGAGGGGAGGGCGTGTAGTTTAGGGACATCGAGCTCAGGGACCCCATTTTGTGGAGGGGAGGGTGCCGGGACTGTATCGGAGGAAGACATGAGATAGATTCAGCGCAAGCGTAGCGCCATAAGCAAGAAAGAAAAGGAAAAAAAAGGCGGAAATATCTAGTTCTTAGTAGTTGCGTCAACCCCAGGTCTCTCCCCTTATCGTGTGGCCTTATTGCCCGCGGAGATCGGATAAACAGCCGCCCGAGGGAATCTCAATGGAGATCCGATCTTCTCTACAACTTATAATATACGGAGAAGGAAAAGCATTATGGCTCTCAGACTTAGCAGGCTGCTGCAACAATCCCGGTGGGTTGATTCAGCTTGTCACGAGTGTCGCTACTTCAGCACCTCGTCGGCTATCCTCTCTGGTCACAACAAATGGTCCACGATTAAACATGACAAGGCTAGAAACGACAAGGCCAAGAGCAGGGAACGCCAAATAGTGGGAAAGGAAATTGCCAATGCTACACAGAGTACGTATAGCCATTCAATTGTATATCTCAGATCCTAATACTATTTTAGTGTGGGGACCCGACACGAAGTACAATCCTCGTCTAGCCCTCGCGCTGTCGAATGCGAAACGAGCCTCCATCCCGAAAACCATTATCGAGGCAGCAATTGCACGTGGACAAGGACTCAGTGTATCGGGTCAAGCACTAGAATCTCTGACAATTGAGGCTATGCTGCCTGGTTCGGTGGCTGCGGTTGTAGAGTGTCAAACGGATCAGAAGGCGCGCGTGCTACAGGACATTCGCTATTTGATTAAAGACAATGGAGGGACCGTCACCCCGACTACATTCCTTTTTGAAAGGAAGGGGAGAGTTGTTATGGAGAAGAAAGATGGTGCGAATGTAGACGATTACTTGGACCAGGCGATCGAAGCAGGAGCGGCAGATATCACCACCGATGATAAGGGTCGCCTCGTGATCTTGACCGATCCGTCAGAGACAAAGACTGTCGGCGAGACATTTGCGAAATTGTCAGGTCTCAGCATTGACGAGTTGGAGATATTCTGGGATCCCAACAGGGACAGCATGGTCGTGGTTAAGGATGAGGAACAGTTGAAAGATCTTGAGGATCTATTGAGTGCTCTGCGGGAAGATCCCAGTGTTCAAGATATATATCTAAATTCGGTAGAGAAGTTCTGATCTCTTCGCCGCTATGCTGCGGTCAGTCTCATATCGAGAGCCGAGCATGTACAATATGTATTATACCGATACCAAGCATTTCAATGGCGCTATAAGGTTTTTCATTTCTAGAATCTCTTCCTAGAACTGGTATTAAGTCTCACCCGACTATTATTCTACTCTTTTCGCAAAGCCTTCATTGTGCTTCTCATCAGAACGCCGGTACCCCGGCACCCAATCGCATCCAACCAGTCCAACATATGTACACGGTACTCCTGCCATGTCATCTTAGCACCACCATCCCTTTCCAGTGCCTGTAGCGCTTTCTGGGTGACTGGCTTTCTCAATTTCGGGCGGTCATTCGCAACCTGCTGGTCCTCTTCCAGATCCGCAAAGCAAGCTGCAGACAGGTTGCAGAATGCAGCGTGGTGGCTCAGAGAGAATATCGATGTGAGATTAATGTGGAATGCGCTTTCGCGGTCATAGTGTTTGGCTGCATCGGACAGGGCCTTGATATAGATTGTCAACGCAGCGGTAGTCGGTGCTGGGACGAGACATCCTAGCGCATTCGGGTCTTCGGTGTTAAGTGCACGGTTACGCCATAGCACATTGCACATGTCCATGACGTACCCGTTGAACCGACCAACGAGATCTGTTCCATAAGCCGGGAGTTTCTGCGCTTGGAGGACATGTGAACTCAGAGAGGCCTCGAATGCAGATTTGTAGACGGCCAATATGGAGTTGAGGGTTGAAATCACAGCGATGCTAGGTGTGAAGACGAGTGTGTATACAGTTTGCGCGTACGGAAGTGTGATGCGGAATCGGGCGTCTTGTGGTGCGTGAGAAAAGAGTTCTGAAAGGGTTCTGTAGAAGTCAAGCACAGAGACTGTAGCTGGCTTGGACTTTTTATCCTCGTCCTCCACCGAGAACTCCAGAATCGAAGATGCTAGGAGCTCCGCGTGTGCGATGATTTGACCGAGATACACTGATTCTTCTGTTGTGTCTGACTGTGATCGGAGTTTCACACCCCATTGGTTGATTAACGCCGAATAGAAAGCCAACAACGCTGTTCTGGAACAAAGACTCTCGTCCAACACAGCTGACTCCAATGGTGACCATAATTCACTCCGGAGCGACGCGAAAGGTTCAATTGGGATGTACTGCAGAAGTCGGAAAACGTGGTCACGATTATCCTTGCCATTCCATGTTTTCAGATAAGACTTCAAAAATGAACGTATCGAGGATGGGAGGTCCTAATATTCCGTTAGTCTGAATTGACAATGATCTATCTGAAAAACATACCTTGGTATATGATGCATATCCCACAACAAAACCCAACACATATGATAAAGTCTCAGGCTCATCATCCTCGTCCTCACGTAGCAGTTCCAACTTATCCTCCAGGAAACTTCTCAGCCATTCATTTAGACGATGATTGGCAAGTTCAGATTGGACCAGGTGAAGATATTTCTGAGCCATTGCATCCCCCAAAGTTGAGATAATCTGATTTGGTAATTCGATCTTGTCAAGCTTGTCGACAAAATGGCCAACATCACGAAGCTCCTCCAGCGATGTGTGCTTATGAGATACCCGTGAAGTTTGTAGAGTCGGAATAACCACTTCAATCCTACTTCTTTTCACAGTCCCTCGATGAACAACTTGGAAACTCGATTCCTGGCCGGCCTGTACTCTTTCCATATTCTGATCTTGGAGCACCTTCACATGGCTTGACCACTCCGGGTCTGGGTGTTTGAAGAAGAGGGCATTCCTTCTCGACCCTCCGAACTCCCCGAGAATGATCTCGGGATAATAATTCTTGAAAATCCTCAAAAGGCTGATAAGTTCTTTATCTTCACCACCAGCGGTGTGTATCAACTCCATTAAGGCTTGAATGCGGAATGGCTTGACGTGTTTTCGTCTTGTGATGAGTGAGAGAAGGTGACACAGCGGTTTCCGCAAACTAATCATGTCCAAATAATTGAAAAGGACAGCATAAAGTTTGGCGAGATGCGCCCTATCTTCGAAAAGATCATACGCAAGAATCAACCAGCGTAATAGCAGAGCCTGTGTGGCGGGGCTCGGTTTGTTCTTGCTGGGCCCAAGACAGCAGACCACTTGAGTGGCATTCTTGGACGCGATCCTCTCCCGAGGGTATAGGTTTTTGATTAGCGTTGTAACAGTGCCTTGGTCAAGGTTACTTCTCGAAGTCAGAATCTTCAGGAGACGGGCCAGCACGGGTTGCGGAATGCCGCTCTCGTACGCGCTTGAAGCGATTGTTTTGGCTAATAGACTGGCATCCGTGTATCTCTGCTTAGGTGGGACAAATGCAACTACCAGATTGCATTAGTAACATGTTTTGCCGTTTCAAGAGGCTTTTTGGCCATACCGGCTTCCAAGTGCTCGACCGCATCAAGTAGGCCGTTTGATCGGTCGCTACCTGGAGAATTGTTAGCATGATTCAATTGAAATAATACAAACAGAACTGACCTATGTTGACATCCATCTACACGAATTCTATTGCAAAATTGCCACAATTCGTGTGTCGTCGAGAATGACAGAATCTACTTTGCTTCGGGATGGTGGTATCAGCGCGTAGTTGCGCGATGCTTCGTCCTCAGATTGGCGTGTCGAAAAGCAACAATCTGTTTTGCTGGGTGCAATTTTTGGCAATAATTTAGAAACTAATAGAATCAAACAACGAATGTTCGCAATGAATGTTCTTGATGCAGATCTAACGGCAGTTGCATAGAAGAACAAGCGGGCGCGGAGATGTGAAAATTGCCTTAAGCCTAATCGGGTAACCATCAACAACGACTTCTACACCTTCGTCTGATATATGTTGTAATGTGCTCAGATGCTTTTAGTTACTTTTCTTTTGCACATTTATGATGCTGGATAAGTCAAGGTCAGAACTCTCAAGTAATTTTCTAGAGGAATCCCATTTAAAAGGATCGGAATTAAACATTGCTTGCTACAACATCGTAATAATTATGATCCAATGCCCACTAGCATCATGCCAAAAAGTAGTGAAATCAAGTGATTTACTAATTATGCAAAGGCGTTGATCCCTAGTTCATCGGTCTGATGGCCGACAAGACCTGCATCTAAACAGTTCATTTTCTCTTGCGAGTAGACGACTTAGAAGTAGTCTTGGAAGAGGATTGGGTAGCCACTTCCTCCTTCTTGTCATCCTCAACAGCAGGAGTAGGCTCCTCCTCCTCGTCACTATCACCTCCCTGGCCGAACTCGTTGACGCGCTTGTAGTCAACCTTGTACTTCCAGCCTTGGTAGAGCCAGACGAAGAAGATAACGTCGTCGCGGAGAGTAGCCAGGCGGTGGAGCCAGGGCATCTTGACAGTGAAGGCGAAGAGATCGTCGATGAAGGTATTCAGGAACTTGTAGGTCAAAGCCTTGCCGGGCATGTGGGCAACGGACTTCAACCGATAGTTGATGTAAAGACTTGGGACCATCATGAGGAAGCCGTAGGCGTAAACGCTGCCCACCAGTGTCTGGATAACGTACGAGTACCAAGACTTGTGAGTGTTGTAGACCAAGCTGTACGCGGCGTATGCGAGCAGGAGGGGAACAGCCAAGATATACAAGTACTTGAACGCAATTTCATCGTACTCCTTAGTCTTTTCCTCGGTCTCGCTAAGCTTGTGCTTGTCCTCGAAGACAATCACGTAGGGCAAGAACGACAGCCAAGAGCTAGCTGGTGGTGGGCGCAAGCGAACGTCGACGGTCTTGGTAATCTTCCAGAATTCCAGAAGTATACCGAATCCTTGACTGCCCATGATCATCCAAGAGGTGTTTTCACTGTTGTCCATGAGGTAGAGGAAGATAACGGCCTGCATGAAGACATTTGCCAAGATTGTGCGGACTGAAGTGCCAACAATGTCCTTCTTCTTACGCCAGTGGGCCTAGAAAGTGACAAAGTTAGCGATGCTAGATACCACACGTTTTGATAGGGAGATATTACTTACAATATCGTTCTTGAAGGCTAGAGTCTCAAACAACATGTGGAGAATAGTCACCACACCCGTGGTGCAGAGGAGCCAAATGTTCGTATCCAAGAGAACCTCCTTCACCATCTCCCACTCGGTTCCATCTCCACCACCGGGAGCAGGCTTGCCATAAGCAGCCTGGCGGGAACTTTGTTTCGAGCCTTCATCGACACTACTGATGATGTTGAACTTCCAGTTCGCCATGTTGTTGAGAGTAATATGCAACGGCACGGTCTCGACGGTAGAGTTCAACTCGGTCATGTGGGTCTTCAGTTGCCAAAAGGTGTTGAAGAAAGCGATAGGGTAGTACCATCCATTCTTTCCAGTAGCATCGCGGGCACCAGACCGCTCGAGCTGCACATACTGGCGAGCTGCGGGGTTCATCTGGGCCAAGTTCAGAGTTCCGGAGTCTGGGATCAGGGACAGGGTGAAGTTGGGGTGGTAATATGACATGGTTGAAACATCCGGGGTGTTATCTTCCTCCTGGTCATGTTCATCCTCGGGGCCCGACAGAAGGTTCTTCAGCTTCTTGACCTTCTTCTTGGGGAGGTACTGGTTCAGAGGTCGGATGAAGTGAACTGCATCAGCGGTATTGTAGTTCTTAGCGGTAGGGTCTAGCGGGTATCCGGTGCGAGCCAAAAAGAAGTGAGCCCAGAGAGTTCCATTCTGTTGGACCTGCTTTGGAACCTTGATGGTGGTATCGATTTCGCGAGTGTCACTGTAGTTGCCAATTGTGAAGTTCTTCTCGTCTACTACAAGAATACTGTCGGGTGACTTGAAGTTGGGCACAATGATAGACGGGGTTACGTAAATGCTGAGATCGACAGCGCTGTCGGATGGCCAGATTGGGGCGATAATCTCAGGGAGAGCACTGTGTTCGGGGACTTCGCTGGGATCGGGGCGATCGGCAAATGAGGGGATGCCAGCAGAATTCACGGTGGGAGAGTTGGTCTTGTCCTTATTTCCCATGTACTGGCTGATGGCAAATTGGACCAACAAGAAGATTCCAAGACCCTGAAGGGCGCCCTTGAAGCCCGACTAAAAGAGGTCAGTAAATTCAACACAACAACACTGAATCAGCGACACATACATTGGACGACTCCTCCTGTCTGCGTGGCCTCTGTTCCGACATGATGGATGAGGGAAGGAAAAGAAGAAGCTAAAAGGCCAGCTAACGTGGGCGATTAGCACGCGATTAGATCGAGGCCCGGGAACCTGCTTGGTCTTGGCATTTGTCTTCCGACCTTCGGGCATCTTCCATTCTTATACTTTGCTATTAAGCAGCTTTGAAATTGCAATCGCGTGATGGATAGCACGTTCGACTGTTGGCGTTGACTCTCATGGAAAATAACCCCCCCTTTGATGCCCGCGTGCAATTCCCGTTGCATAATGAGCCTCGAGTATGGCTGATCACCGCGGGGGATTCACCTATTGGCCTCTCAGTTGCGCGGCAGGTCCTCGCGCATGGAGATTATGTATTTCTTGGATTAGCACATACAGCTTTGGAACGGGATGAACGTCGGCGGGATGAATTTGATGCTTTTCTCAGTGAGGTGGGGCAACACGATGGCTGGGCACATCGCATGAAGACAGTTCCGCTAGATATCAGGTGCGATCTTTAACACAGCCAGCTCGATTGTGGACTTGGATCATCGTGACTAACAGTCTTTTGACACAGAATGATGGGAGAATGCCAGGCAGTCGTGGCAGATGCAGTCACAACATTTGGAAGAGTAGACATACTTCTATGCTGTACAAGTCAAGGTGACCCTACATTCCTGAAGATACCCTCAAACAATATACTGACCTGCCCCAAGCCCTGATTGGAACAGTTGAAGAACTTTCTGCTTCAATTCAAACCATGAATCTTGTACGCGATCAATTCGAGGTTAACTATTTCGGGCCCCTCAATATCATCAAGGCTGCGCTCCCCCATATGAGGAAAGAGCGCTCTGGCCATGTGATGATAATCTCAGGGATCAGTAAGAAATATATCCTGCCTATTGCTTGCGTATTGTTCTAACGATATACAGCGGCGCATATCGGTACACCCGGACTAGGAATGTACTGCGCGGCGGGTTGGGCCCTTGAAGGATTCTGTGATGTCAGTCTCTCTATCTGGAATAGTCCTTATTGCAGGAACTAACCTGTTTTACAGAGTCTGGCTTATGAAATTGCCCCGTTTAACATCAAACTCACCATACTCCAATGCAGCATCGAAATTGGCATCCTCACCAACCTAGTAACCAGTGTACCTCCAATCTTCCCCGCCTACTCACCCGCCAGTAATCAAGCGCCTCTCTTCCGCGGGATTTTGAACCACCTTGTTCCCCAACTTCCCGGTGCTTCTGTCTCATCGGACAGTCCAGTCACACCAAGTCGAGCGAACGATGAAAACGCCCGAGTTAGCTCCATTGAAAATGGCCCGTTCTCCGCTCCTGAAGTTGTCTCCATGCACCCACCATTAAGTTCCGCACATCTTGAAGTGCTGGTCTCTGAAACAGTATATGCCATTACATCAATTGGTGGCCATGAAAACCCTCCTTCGCGACATATTGTTGGACAAGAAGGTGTTGCTAGTGTCAAGGAGAAGCTCAAGACTGTGAGTGAAGAGCTAGAGGACTTTATACAGGCTAGCTTTGCTGTTGATGTTACCACGGACTCAGACCCTATGCCCGCTATATCTGGAATAAATGACGGGCCTTAGTGGATAGTATTATATTTCTCTTTCGCTTAACCAATGAGCTCGGGGGTTTGATCTTTATGTTCCTGTCAACTTATATTACTCTAGAATCAAGAGTCGACTGTGTTCAATGCTGTTCAATGCTCACCAATCCTACCATGCCGTCCCATAGTTTAGCCAAGCAAAGCGAGAAGGGGTTTTGCCAAAGTATGAAGAGCTGCTAGGGGCTTGGCAGGTACAGCTGAGTCGTCTAAGGCTAAATCACTCTTTCCTAAATAGGTGGTACTCCTAGTCAGGAAGTTCAAAAATATATATTAACCACCCTCCATCACATTTCAGATATGTTTTCCAAGTACAGCTTGCCTATATCTGTGATCCCTTGCTCTGCTCCGCACACTCCGTATATTTATTGATTTCTCTTGGGCTCCATTTTTCATCTTCCCATTATAGATTGGTGGGCCCGCCTGTCACAAACCCAGACTTGCTGGCTACGAGCAGAGGTACACCCGAATCAGCCACCCTTGTTTGGTTCAGCGGGTGACAGGCCGCTTAAGCCTCATGGAATACGAAGAAGTAGGTCAAATATAGGCTAGATTGACATACTCCATGTATGAATACGAGATAGGGTTGCAAAGAACGAGAGAGCGGGGTTGAATACGAGCTCCTCCGCACAAGCATAAAGGAGGAATACGAAGTACTCATAGGAACATTTTCAGGGCCAATTTGATATAACAGTATAAGACTGGGGTCAACTTCCTCGGACTCAGGTCGGGTCAAATCTACAGCTTTCTACATAATCGTCTCCATTGGGATGCACAGTCCCACGTCGGTCTTATAGTTCCTAGTTTCTTCATCTCAAGCACAACCCCCAAATCCTCCCGCCATGCGTGCTTGGCAGACTATCTTGGCCGTAGCCCTAGGCTGCCAGCTTGCCAACGCCGCCGAGTGGAGGCTACAAGCAGCCGCGATCATTACCGGAGCTCTCGTTCCTCGACAGGAGCAAACATGCCCCGAAGCAACAGAAACAATGTGCAGAGACGGGACGGGGGGATGTTGCCCATCTGGCGCTGCTTGCACATTTATCTCGGGCAAACCTAGGTGCGCAATGGGCTGTAATGGCGGTCCCAGTTGTGGCGATGGAGGCTGCTGTAATATTGGGTATAACTGCCCTACACTTGGCGGCAGCTTTTGTCAACGAGCAACCAATTTCATTCCCACGCCTATTCCAATTCCACCACCTCTCACGAGCACAAGCTCCTTTCCGGTTCCGACCGAGGTTACGGAAGCTCCCATTACTGAGAGTGCTTTGGAGCCTACGAGTACTTCTGACTCTACAAGTATCTCGGAGCCATCCAGCACATCGGAGCCTTCTACCACATCGGAGCCTTCTACCACATCGGAGCCTTCTACCACATCGGAGCCTTCTACCACATCGGAGCCTTCCACCACATCGGAGTCTTCCAGCACGGAGCCGACCACTACAGCTGCCTCAAGCGCCGGTATTGTGACTCTGTCGTCTAGCCCGGGAGGAGATACATCAAATACTGCGTCTGAATCACCCGACCCGTCGACATCATCTGACACCCCATCAGCGACGGAATCATCCACAGACAGCTCGACTCTCCCGGCAACAACACCAGAAACTGCCTCGGGTATTGCTGGGTCGTTGTCGGTGAGCTGGGATTCATGGATGGGGTTGGCTATTATGGTGCCTTTCATTTTGTAAAGCACCATGTGTAATTAGAATCTTGGTTGAGAGTCCCACAGACAATCCACGGATGTTCCAATATTGGGCAGGGCCTACATATGATATTATTTACCTCATTATCAAAAAGTAGGAACATAGCGGTCCATTTCAGCAAAGGAAAAAGGAACTATTTTGGAGAAGGTGAAATTTCCTTTTCTCTTGTCCAACAAGACCCACTTAATGCTTGGATCATCTTTTGGGTGACTATAGACTTGCGAGTGCTCATATTGTCCCTTGCAAAATACTGCCTGCAAAGCGTAGATTTCTAGGAAGGGCGGGGACTATTGACAAGTCGACGTGATTGCTTCCGACTTTTTAGAAGGTTGATCCGTATCAATTGCTTTACATTCATGCTAGACTCTTATTCTTTACTTTGTCTGTGGGATAATACAAGACCCTGAGGTTCAGTTGTTCATTGTAAGCTAACTTGATCATGTATGGACCATACTTCATGCTAATTCTGACATACGTGGGTGATATCAAGGGCAATGTAAGCGAAAATCAAAAGGTCTGGTATATCGCTATTTCCATGTTAGAAGTGAAAGGCAGCTACCGAAGTCGTCCATGTTGAAGGAACCAAGCCTCTCGCACATCAAAAAGGCTTCCCATGTCCTGGTTATTTCGGTAGCAGCGGATTGCCTTCCAGGCATTCCCTGGACGGCCGTTCGGCACGCGGCCATCGATTTGTAGAATCTTAGAGACGAGTGCTCCTGGTGAGGGGATATTGGGAACGATGATCTCGTCCAGGTCACTACCAGTAGTTGGAGACGGGGTTGGGACTGGATCTTTCTGTTGTTCGGTATTTGGGGAGTTATTGATTTCGTCCCGCTCAGCCTCAACGGGTGCCTCAATTTGTGCTTCAACGGACGCCTTGACGCTGTCCGTAGATGTATAGGACTGAGCCGTGGATGATTGCAATAATTCCGCTTGGTGATTTTTTCCGTTGATATTGGTAATGGATACCGCCTCTATTGACGTAGATAACTGTGGTCCAAGGAGCTCTGGGGGCTCAGGGGTGGAAGACAGCACCGAAAAAAGGGATTCTCCCTGAGAGGGCTTTGGGAGGGAGGATTCTGCTGCAGCTCTGTTGTTTTCTGCGATTTTTGCAGTCAAGATTCCCATCACAGAGAAAGGATCCGTGGTGCTCTGCTCATCGCGTTGGGACACTTCTATTTCCTGAGAGAGCTCCACATGGGACGGCTCCGGTTCGGATTGCTTTGGCTGGATTTTACGTGGTCGTCCTCGCTTTTTCACTGAGGGTTGAGGTTCGGGTTCAGGAATCGTGCGCTTGGGTTTTCGATTTCGCGTACCACCAGGGCTGAAAATAACAACACTGAATGGGGTTTCTTGTTGGCTCTCTTCGTCATTTGAAAGTGAAATGACTGGCTGTGTGGTGTCGATATTCATCTCAGTGGAAGATGCAGGGACCTCATGTGGCGCTTTATCGGCGTCGAGTTTCATCTCCTCGCCATCGGAACTTGCATTAGTCACCTGCGATGCTGGGTCCTTGTGTTTCAACTGCTTATCATTCCAATCTGAGGTCACTGGCTGTAGCTGTGTATCGAGGTCGACTTTCACATCTTCCTTTCCCTTTTCTGGTGTCGAAAATGGCCCTGCCTTGTCTAAATTGCTGCGAAGAAAGACTCGTTGACCAGGTGGAATCGCAAAAGTCAATATCGCCCCAACACAGTCAAGGATCTGTAGCAGTCAGCAAATGGCAGAGTTGTATGCGGAGTGGATAGATCTATACATACCCTGACTTCCTTTTCAATGACAATTTTGCTGTTGCTGGAGCTCTTAAAATTATGGTTGAATTTCCAGATATCGCCCAGCTGTATAACACCTTCATTTATAAGAGTTCTCAAGCTCACACCCGCACTTTCTCCAGCCATCGCATACCAACTGGCTCTCTGCTTCTGGCCCCAGAACTCTTCGTATTCCCGCTCTTTGAAGTCATCAAAGTCGCCGTTTTCGCGCTGCTGTCTGGCTTCCTGCGCCTCCCGCAGCCATTCGGGGTCGTAGCGGCCGTTTTGGAGATCGAGCTGGAACTGTCGAATGCCGTCGCGCCAGTTGTTTGAATAGCGGATAAAAGAGTCGGGGATAGGTTTTATCTTTGCGTCAGGGTCATCTGATGTAGCTTCCGCCTCCGGATGAACATCTGGGGGAAGTAGAGCAAGGATTTCGCGCTTATCACTTTCCTCGAGGCAATTCCATGCTTCAGGTCGCGCCAGCAGTTTCTAGAAATTTTTAGCCTATCGTGAGCTTGGATGATCTGGTACACATTTGTGAGGTATTCCCTCATACCACTAGATCAAAGTCGATGAGCAGGGACTTGTCGCTCGTCAATAGCTGCTCCTCGCTCCATTTCCCTCTAGCAGCACCCCTTCTTGGGGTCCTAGCTCGTGACCTCGCTTCGGGTATTGGGGCCGACATGACGAGACCCAACTGTTGTGCTACATCGGCAGAGCTAGCAGTAGCGCTACTAGGGCATTATTATAAGACGTCAGTAAAAACGAGAGTGACAAGAAATGGAGCTCACCTCGAACGTCGCGGTTCTGCCGCACGGGACCTTCCCACCGCCTTTGTGTCTCTCTTCCTTGGAGCCATTCTGACGGCAAAACAAAGGGGAAAGCGCTGTCCTTCAGAACAAGAAAGCAACGTTTTCAGGATGGTGAGGTCAACGCAGATTGCAAGGCTCGATGGTGAGGAACTCTCTGCGAGGTTGGGAGGAGGCGGAGTGCTGATGTCAAAGTGAAATAGGCCTTATGCTGGCAGCTTCGGTCGACGACGAGCAGGTACGTGACAATGAGTATTTAAGCTGATCAGGAACTTACAATATCCGTAGGCTGAATCGGAGCTCTCTGAGATCAAGAGTCAGGCTAAAATGATATTTCGGCGATTGAATCGCAACTCCGCACCCCAAGCCAGTATTGAGTCTGGCCAATACAGTCTACAGTAAGTCGCAGCCATCAATCAACACTGTCAATGGACAATTTCTCACATGTCTTTCAGCTACACAATTCAGGACGATATATGCTTTTTATGCATTTGCGACAAGTCCTACCCCCGCAAACTCGCATTCACCTACCTCGCTGATCTGGCCTCCGAATTCACGACTACCTACACCCCCTCACAATACCTCTCACCCACCCTCCGTCCATATGCCTTTGTCGAGTTTGATACCTTTATTCAGCGCACAAAGAAACTGTACCAAGACAGTCGTGCGACTCAGAATCTCGACAAGCTGAACGATGAGCTCCGTGATGTCACCAAGGTGATGACAAAGAACATCGAGGACCTCTTGTATCGAGGCGATAGCTTGGAGCGGATGGGTGAACTGTCAGGACGACTCCGCGAGGATAGCAAGAAGTACAGAAAGGCGGCTGTACGCATCAACTGGGAATTGTTGCTGAAGCAGGTGGGTCTATGCTTTGCGCCAGATTTCCCCTGAACGACTGGCTAACCATTTCACAGTACGGACCTTTCGCTGGCGTCGGGCTTGTCATTTGCATTCTTCTTTTCTGGCGATTCTTCTGATTCCTTGCTCTCCGTGGCCATGCTCATAGGCCTCGCTGTATGAATGTACGCATAGTTAATACCTCGGTGATTGCGGGTTACAATCCGCCGATTCTAGAATACAGAAAATTGCGTGAACATGTGTCGTATTTGATGATGTCTAGATCTCATCCTCTTCTTCGTCAAAATCGTCTTCCTCTCCCATGTCGTAGAGAATCCGACCTCCTTCGCCTGGGCCATCGTTATGCTGTGCGTCGAAGTACGGCAACACAACACCTTCTCTTTCGCGCCTCTGTCGGTCGGTGAGACCCAGCTCAAAGGTCGACGTTGGTTCCTCATCACCCACGCCTGGATCTCGCTCCATAGGAGGATTGTACAGTACATTATCGTCAAGCAACGTCACGATCTCCTTCAGATGCTGTGGCGAATACCGCGAGGCAGGTGGCAGAAGGTACCATTCCAGTACGCCACGGCCACTCTTCCGCCTGTGCTCCAGCTCAATGACAATTCCCTCTGCTTTACCGGTACCGGCTAATCTGTCTAATCGGCCGAGGAGAACGCCTTCTTGCTCTTCCTCAAGCCCGAAGACTGGAGGAGCCAGACTGCGGTCGCGAGCAGCCTTCTGTGCTAGAACGTGCGAGAACGAATGGAGTGTGATGATGCTCGTAGCGAGGTATGTCAATACAGAAATAGGGGATGGCGAGTAGGGACTTTGCTGTGGAAGTTCGGGGACATCTTGATGATATGTCACCACGAGTGACGCATCAACCTTGGCCGATGGCGACGTGGGAGCAATAAACGAGCCAAGGAAGGAGGGTAAATCAAACCCAGGGTAGACTCTTTTTGAGTTCAGAAGAGGATTAATAGAGTCAATGAGGATAAGACGTCCTACTCAGGCAGTAAGTAGGCGTCCACTAGCAAGGTCAAATCCACAATGCTTACTACGTGAGGCGTTGGAGGCTGCAGCAGGCTGATACACTGCGCTCACTTCTTTAACTATATCGGCAGGGCTCTTGCGGCGTGTTGATACAAAAGCATCGACTCCATCTGGTTGCTTCAGGGTTTCAAAAGCGATGAGCGTGACATGGACTTTGGACAGCTGTCGAACTAGTCAGCATGGCTGTCCACCAGGTGTAGCTGATGTTAATATTATGAGCCAATATACCTTTGCACGTCTGATATATTCTTTCAGGAGTGGCGTAGCCGGTTGCTCCAAAGAATCTAAGACAAGTGTGAGGGGCGACGCAGTGTCACGCAAGCTCAAGAGTTTCGAAATCAAGAGTAGGTTGTGCGTCCTCCTGTGTGAAAGATTGAGAGGGGCCATCTTTTTTTTGATAATAAATACTATTCTCGTCCAAATGCTTTCTGGAGACGCAGGTTGACGACCACACAGGAAGTGGGGTTGCGCTGCGAAAATTTCGTGGTGGGATTTAAAGTTGAGGCTCGGCGAGCCGGCCCGCGGGCTGGCCATTTCTGCGGGGCAGACAGCAAAAGAAACCAAGGCTGGATAAAATCCTGGTTCTTGTTCGAAAACAATTTGAACATGCAGAATAGACAGACAATGTTAGTAGATTGGTGATGGAGGGAATTATCACGGGGAAAGAAAAGTGGTGAATCATCTTAGACGGGTTACTCATCATTTTTCATCTTTACTTGTGCCTTGTAAATTCAGTTGACATTTTAGAGTTGTATATCCCAACAGATGGATTCGCTAGAATAAGATCTTGAAGCTGTCAAGGTCGGCTACTCATCTTTCCTTAACACTATTCAACGCCAAACAGAATGCTGTGGATCAGGCTTTGGCAAAGCTCCCAGTGGAGCTGCAGTATCTCTTTCAAGGTCACTTGGAGCCCCTTATGACCATGGAGAAAGTCAAGAACTACCGATTGGAGTTCATGAAAGAGTGTGGGCTCAGAGGATAACAATATACTGAGCAATTTGAATCGAGTAACATCAACTTGTGTGAGCATAAATGCGGGATCTGATAGCAAGACCGACTCGGGTTTATGGCGCGGCTTATTTGATATTATTCAATATTTTTCATCTTTTTTCAATGTTAAATGTGATATGATGTGAGATGGAAGGATGAAAGAAGCCAATTTTCTTATTTTTGGTAGTCCAATAACTATATACTAAATATTGAGCATTACTCAGGCGACTAGATACATCGCTGGACATTCAATCTTTACCCGCATGCGCCTCATGGACCTCTGTCGCCTCTCCTTCATATGGATCAACAACAGTGGTCGCGAATTTCCTCGCCGGAACTCTGCGCTCAAAGAGCAAATCCAATTCCTCATATGTGCGGCCTTTTGGCTCGGGGAGCCGGAAAAATGCCCAGACCAGGGAGGCTAGACACGTACCAGCCCAGAAATAGGCACACCGAGCACCCCAGTTCCACGCCGTGGAGTTGAGCTGATAGTTGGTCAGGACATTGACGACAATGTTACTGATGTTGTATAGACACCGGGCGAGGACGATCGTCTTGGCTTTGAGACGAGTGGAAGATAGTTCTGAGACGAGAGAGTATGTGACAGGGCCGACGCTGATGTCATAACAGAATGTGAAAATTATTAGCATCACACCGATTGCCCATTTAGCTGCGTTGTTGTCTCCCGGTGCAAAAGAAAGAGATCCTGTGATGACCAGAAGGACGAAAAGACTGGCGAGACCGGAGATGTGGATGGTTCGTCGGCCCGCGTAGGACATTAGGAACCACGATCCAATTGTACCCAAAACGCCGAGGCCGTATTGTCCCAGAGATAAATTGAAAGATTCAACGGTGGGCAGTCCCGCTTGGACACAGAAATAGGCGAAATAACCCATCAAGTTCTGGCCACATAGGGTCTGCACTAACCAGACAAGACAAACCACCTCAGTCCGGCGAAGATTTGTTCCCTTGAAGCAATCCCAATATGTGGTCCCACTGGAAAGTGATTTCTCCAACTCGTTGGTGTGTTGAATCATAGCAATCGTCTCTTCGGGGTCAAAGTTGGGGTCATTGGACGATGTCAACCGCTGCAACGCTCGTCGAGCTCCTTGCACATTACCCCGACGCACATGCCACCAAGGGGATTCAGGTGCGAAAAGACAGCCGATAATGATTGGGATTGGCCACGCCCATTGCACACCGAAAGGAATGCGCCAGGCCCATTGATCATCGCGAGAAATAGAGCCGCGGTTGACGCCAATAGCCACGAACTGCCCGAATACCCAACACATATTGATGAAAGTTGTCAGATAAGGTCGCAGGACTACCGGACAAACCTCGGAAGCGTATGCGGCTGGCAAGGTCTGGAATATACCCCAAGGAATACCCGCGAGAATCTCGGCGGCCAGCAACATCTGAATATTGACTGCGAAGAAAAACAGAAAAATGACTGCTGTGATGGCAGTCAATGCACAGATCATGGTCTTTCGGTATCCCAGGCGTTCAGAGACCAGACCATTGATCAGAAGCCCAACGACTTCACCACAGCGTGCCCCATTAGAAAGGCCGGATTGCCAGGATGCCGGAACAGCCCATTTCCCCGAGGCAGTCTGTTCTCCAAATTTCTGGTTGAAGGCAGGTGATGCGTACATTGAGCTCAACAATGCGAGATCATACCCTTCCATGATCAGAGTCGACGAAAGGAGGAATGACCAGCCAACGGCTTTGGGGTACAGTCGCAGAGCCTGCCAGAGGGTCATAGACTGCTCTTTCCTAGATGCTAGTCTTCCCTCTGCAAGGACGGGGGGGACTTTGCCGTCCATGCTCGCGGATGCGTCGTCCATGGACACCATTGGAGCTTGTGTTGCGAATTCGAAACTGGATTGGCACGGTGGATATCGTAGGCTAAATGAGAAGATTTGAACGATAGTTTCTTGTCAAGACCTAAGCAGAATCGAAGGCTGACACTATCCCGATACTTCAGGCATTATCAAGGCTGATAAACCATGGGGCGATGCGTCATTTATACAAAAGATCTCGAGTCCAAAATATACGCATGACTTGGTCCACGTGCATCGCATATCCGGGGAAAATGCACATGGCCTGTTGCTCGTTTCCAAAAATTTGGAAAACTGGGGAAGCTGGAGTGTGGAGGTCTAGATGTGACGAATCATCGTGCCGGAAAGGAGCCCGTCGGTCGCAAGTCGGTCGTTAGTCGGAGGGGCATCATCCCACCGGAGGCTTGGCGGGGATGCAGGGTCTACCCCCAAGTTTGCCCAGGCCGAATTGGTGCCGAGTTATGATGAAAAGGTATAAGAGGGGTGTCCCAGTGGAAAATAAAGGTGTCAAGCCACAATGTCACCACATGCGACACAGGATACAGTTGTTCCTACGGGGACCAATAACTGGTGGAAAGAAGCCACTGTCTATCAGGTTAGTTGCGAGAACATAAAGGTATTCCTCAAGACACAATATTGACTTTTATGCCCTCGATTCAAAGATATACCCGGCTTCCTTCTATGACACCAACGGTGATGGCTGGGGAGATATCCCAGGTGTTGTCAAAAAGGTCGATTACCTTCAGTCGCTAGGGGTTGATGTCGTTTGGCTGTCGCCGATGTACGACTCACCTATGCACGATATGGGCTATGATATCTCCGACTATGAAAATGTGCTCCCTGCTTATGGAACCGTACAAGACGTTGAGAATCTTGTGGAAGCTTGTCACTCGCGAGGCATGAAATTGATTCTAGACCTTGTCGTCAACCATACCAGTGATCAGCACGCGTGGTTCCAAGAGAGTCGGAGCAGCAAGGACAATGAAAAACGCGATTGGTACTTTTGGCGCCCTCCTCGATATGATAGGGCAGGGAATCGGATGCCTCCGAGCAATTATCGAGGTTATTTTGCAGGAAGTACATGTGAGTGGAAATATTTGACAATACTCAGTATATCTGAACTAACTGAGGTTTCATGTAGGGACCTGGGACGAGAAAACGCAAGAATACTACCTGCATCTCTACGCGAAAGAGCAACCGGATCTCAACTGGGACAACAAGGCCACGCGTGAGGCCATCTACAACAGCGCAGTTCGGTTCTGGCTAGACAAAGGTGTCGACGGCTTCCGAGTGGACACAGTGAACAAGTACAGCAAACATACAGACTTTCCAGACGCCCCCATCACAGACCCAAAAAGTTACATCCAACCCGCCATCGGAATGTGGTGCAACGGCCCCCGGATTCACGAGTTCCTGCGCGAAATGTATGACGAGTCATTTGCTCCGTACGGGGACGTCATGACTGTGGGTGAACTGGCCAATACACCTGATCCCAAGAACGTCCTCGAGTATGTGGGAGCATCGGCCAAAGAACTTAGTATGGTCTTCCACTTGGACATCGGCCATATTGGCATGGGACCCACCCTGGAGGAGAAGTACATATTTACGCCATGGAAGTTGACAAAGATGAAATCCATTGTGGAGAAGTGGCAGTCTTTTATTGAGGGAACGGATGGCTGGACCACCGCTTTCTGTGAAAATCATGACAACGGGCGCTCTGTCTCTCGGTTTGGATCGGATTCACCCGAGTTCCGGGAGATCTCTGCCAAAATGCTGGCTCTGATGATGATTACTATGACTGGGACTCTGTTCATATATCAGGGACAGGAGATCGGTATGATCAATGCACCACGCGAGTGGCCCATTGAGGAATACAAGGACATCGAAGGTTTGGGGTATTACCGGGAAGCAGAGCAACGCAGTGAGAGCGGAGCCGATCCTACTCGCAAAGAGCATATCATGGATGGTCTTCGAATCCTGGCTCGCGATCATTCCAGGCTGCCGATGCAGTGGGATGACTCGGAACATGCTGGTTTTACTACCGGGAAACCGTGGATGCGAGCTCATGATCTCTATGGTGAGATCAATGTGAAGAGGCAGGAGAGTGATGCATCGAGTGTGTTGTCTTTCTGGAAAGATGTTCTACGTCTCAGGAAAGAGTACCGAGAGTTGTTCATCCACGGTGCATTTGAAGTACTTGACTATGAGAATCAAGAGACTTTTTGCTTTGTCAAGTCGAGACAAGATAAACGGGCGTTGGTCGTTCTGAACTTTACTAATATATCTCAGCCATTCACACAGGCCGAGAAAACTGCGGGCATGAAGCTGCTAGTGGGCAACTACTCCGATTCATTGCTGGAAACCCTGAAGCCCTTCGAGGGACGTGTTTATATTTGAAATATATCCCATAGAATTCCAACCAGCAATATGATCCTATAAATTTTGGTTGCAACATTGCCTTTCTGCATAGCTCGTTTTATGCAATATTCCCCAATGTCACAGGTTTCTCAGCAATCACGGCTTGTAGCTCATCGGGGAACCCCCAAGAGGATTCACCTAGGCCTCTAAAAAAAACCTCTTTTTTGAACACGAAATGTCAATGTAAATGTAGTTTCCACTACTGACCAAGTCACAGTAGATACAGGGAAGAGAATTGAATCGGGAGTCTGTCGGATGTTGAGGCCTGGCAAACAAGGCCACAATTCCAATTTCTTTGCCGACTTCTCCCCGACTTCCCCCCGCAACCCCGGATTTTTGCGTTTTGCTAGTTCCCCTCGGTATATTCGTACCTGAATTCCGAGATGCCAGACCCACCAGTCAAGCAAGCATGTGATGCATGCCGCCGACGTAAAGTCAAATGCATTTTCCCAAAACCTTGTGGGCAGTGTCGAGCTGCTGGCCTGGTCTGCCGGACCTCCTCGCAACGACAGAAAAAGGGGAGACAGGGCCAAACAGCCAATATCCTCAATGAACTCAGAGCAGACCAAATTGAACGGACGCTGCCACAGGATGCAAATCTTTGTCCGCCATCAATGGCCCTTGGGCTTGGAGATACTATACCAACGCCCCAGTCACTACAAACCTCGGGAAGATGTCAGTTCGCGAAAACCCCGGGCCTTGTGAGTAAGGAGCTTGTCAACGCCTGCTCGGTATATTTTTTCTCGCGGATGAGAGGAACAGTGCCCGTTTTGCAACCTGGCAGCTTTCAGAAACAGGTGGACCTTGCCGATACATGCCTCCATGCGTATTGTTTAGTCACTGCTTTCTGCGCTTTCGTGGTCACTCAAACCGGGTTTGCCGTGGAGCATTCATCTTTGGAATTCTCTCGGGTTTTTTGTACTGAAGACTACCGAAATTCCCTGATTGAGGAAGCCACTGAAGCTCGAAAGCATATCGATCCATTCACAGATCCCATACGGCAAAGCATTATCATCGCTTTCCTTCTGTATGGATGTCATATTGGACTTGGAAACCAACGGCATGCATATTTTTTTCTCCGCGAATCGACGACACTTTATACAGCTAGCGCACTGGAAAGTCAAGCATCATCGGCGCAAGTGGATGACGATGACCCTTCCTTGGCAGGCAAATTGTTTTGGCTCCTAGTGGTGTCCGAGAGGTATTTTATTCGCCTATTCTTTAGCCATTCGCTAATACAGTGACAGAGCTCATGCTATTCGCCGACATAGACCTATTACGCTCCAGGTCACTCCCGAAAGCCCCCAATTAGAAGACGATCCACTTCCAACTCAATTGGAAGATAATGTACTAGAGAATGCAGCAGTCATTGGCTTTCGATGTCTGGTAAACCTTTACCGCCCATTTGATGAAAGTTTTCTGGCCCAGTGGAATGGAAGGAATGCCACATGCTCGATTGAGTCGCTAGTTCGCCTTGAGGAGCTTATCCAAAGTGCAGTCCCGGCGGACCTTGATCTGCCTGATATTCTCATGGCAGACTTGCGTGTGTCTCAGCAGTGGCTGCGTATCATGATATGGCAACTATCTACAACTGCTGGGTTTCTTTCGACAAATCCTAGTCATGAATGCATGGATTTTCGCTACCCCCTCCTAATTGCTCAGGATCTCTGCTTTGCGACATGGAAATTATCCAGGCAGAGTATGGAAACCCATGGAATTGGTCTGGTATGGCTTACCTTTATGAACACACCAAGCATATTCTAACACATTATAGATTGAAAAAATATTTGAGGTGGCGTGCACCTTAATTGATGTTATGGCATGCCTCTCGACAGCTAGACTCCGTTCATCAGGCTTCAAGCTTGGCCCGCAGGATTATCTCAAGCATTTTTCTACTCTCATATACGACCTCCCCGGGGGCCGTCGAAGGCTTCTTCCACTGCTACTTACCAAGATAGGGCAAACTCTACCATCCATGGTAGATCCTATCACCTTTCATCTCAAACTCCAACCCAGCCCCCTGATTCCAAACTCTACCAATGAGGAATCATCAATATCCGCCATTGCTAGAAGTGACAACTCAATTGAACAGCCCTCCACCGAATTGGTTTCCGAGTCTACGAATTGGATGAATGGTCATTTCAACTATGCGGAGATGAGCCGCATCGGCGAGAAAACACCAGAAATTGATGAGGCATTTCTCCAATACTCCAGTTATTATCCCTGAGACCGGAGAATGAAGTTCTCCTGTCAATTTATGCTTGGTCAATGAGGCTACGTATGGGGAAAAGCATTAAGACAACAGGTACTACCATTCTTTATGTTAGTTCCTCGTCGAAAGCGATAACTACTTTATCGCTGTCCATACCCATCAGGGAAAAGATCATGGAGCCCTCCGCACAATGTGAGCACCTTCCACCATATATCTTATCGAAGCTTTGGCGACTTGCTTAATAGGATTATGGAGGCTCATAGTGCTGGGGAGAAAGCTCCTTCTGCCTCTTTTACTTATGACCACTGTGATACCAAAGCTCTCGCTGAGGTCTTTGGATGCGAAAACAAATTAGCTGTGGTGATCACAAACTGAATTCGCGCGCTGGTTTGACCCCAGATGACCCCCAGTGGCAGAAACAACTTCAGTATTTGCTAAGTGCAACTATGATACATACATAGCTCACCTGACAAATGAGGCAAAGACAAGGCCAGTGCCGGACAGCCTACTGTCTCGCAACATCGCCTATCTCAAAGATCAGCGATTTGAACAATCCATGATCTACTGATCTGACACAATTTTTGGACCTACTTGGTATCAACAGCAAATATCGTTCGACCAGTCATTGGTCAGGATTGTCGATCTCTGTATCTAATGTGGTGCATATTTCTCTTTTTGCTCTGCTACCTCAATCAATTTATATCTAGACTATGAGGCTTTACTTTGCTACCTTCAGTTTAATGGAATCTGACACGATGAAATATGTCAAATTTTATTCTCTATAGTATTCTTAATACTTTCTATACCTACTAAGAATATTAGTTTTGTAGTACTCTTTTCTACATGTCTTTTGGGATGCTCTTTTATCAATTATACGAAGAAGTTACGGTGATGACTATCGATTGATAAGGTGGAAGTAGGTAACAATACACACCGCATAGACCTGCGATATATCTCTGATCTCTGAATAATAGGTAGAGAAAGGTAGTCAGATAGTGCCAAACTGCAAGTCGTAAGTCATACTTTTTCTCGTACATATAGGGTTTCCTTGCGCTCATTCAAAGATATCACATCCTATTATTCAAACAATGCATCGAGCTATTACTGACACTGATCCAAGCAGTTTTAAAAATGAATTCAAACCGTCTAAATTGCTCGTCACGGCTATAGATCGGTCAATCTGCCATGTCATAAAATGCACAACTGGTCTCTTCCCGTAGCCGGAATAAACTTCTCTCTGGTCCTGAGAGATTCAGGCCGACATCCATTGCGACAACTTGATACCCTCTACATTTTTATCCCTACAAGCATTCGCTTTAGGGCTCCTTAAGCCTATTCTCATTTCTCAGCCTCTCGAAATTTGAGCAAAGCCATCCTCATCTGGTCCCAGCTGCTTCAAACACCCAGGGTGTACGGGGCAACGCCCAGACCAGACCAGACCTTTTTAACAATGGCGGAGCCACCTGCAAAGCGTGCTCGTCGAGTCGACAGCTCAACCATGTGGGATTCAAATGATAAACGGCCTCATGCACCAGAGCTAGAGCCAGATCGCGACCGCAGACGTTCACCAGCTCCACGAGATGACCGACGCGACGGCCGGTATCGCTCTCGCTCACAAGAACGCAAGGATGGAAGACGAGAAAGGAGCTGGTCTCGAGATCGCCGCGACCGGGACAGAGATGGGCGTGGGGCCCAGAACCGAAAGAGGAGCACCAGCCGGGAGCGCATCCAGGATAGACGCGGTGGGTGAAACATCTGAATTATTGAAGTATAATTACCAGGCTAACATATTAATATCAGGCAATGCACCCAAGAACGTCAAGTTCCGCGAACGTTCGCACTCCCGATCGCCGCATCGCAATGGCACAAAGGCCCGGTCACCCCCTCGAGGCCCTAAGACTGACCGCCATGGCGACCCCAAGGACCCTCGATCGCGAGATGTTGGGCGGAAGGCGACTGGCGCACAACCTGGACCAGATCGTCACGAGGATGCGATGGACGTAGACTTCAACGAAGATGCGGACGAAGACGAAATGGAAGCACAAATGCGAAAGACCATGGGTTTCAGCAGATTCCGGACTACAAAGAACACCAAAATCCCCGGTAACAACATCTATGGTGTGCGCAAGGAGAAGAAGATCGAGTACCGACAGTACATGAATCGCCAGGGTGGTTTCAACCGGCCTCTCAGTCCCTCGCGATGAATCCTAAGGCCCTTCCTATTCCTACAGTCTCATACTTCTTTGTATTCACTTCACATTTTCTGCCTTCTTTCGACACGATATGCATTTGCGGAGTACTTTATTTGTTGGCTTGATATTTTCCTTCCCATTCTATGGCCCAAACCTTTGTGGATTCCTTACCAATTTCATTACTTCAAATATTAGTGAACAAAAAAATTTCTCAATGATTCGTAGACAAATTTGTAGACAAAAACCGATCATGGTCGATTTGATTGCGCCACCCCAAACACATAGTAAATGCGGTAAACTACAACTTGATATATCAACTGTAGTCTATATGGAGATTTTCTTAGAGGATTGCTTTTGGGTCATATCTAGTATCTTTAGGAAGCTTACAGGAGATTGATACCTTTGTGGTTGCGTGATATATATTTATAGCTCTTAGGAACGTAGTTTTCGGTAACTTTTGAGATGATATGTATTCTCCTCTCTTTGAAATTGATGTATAATACTAGCTGTCCAGCCGCCTAACGGCGTGGCAGTAAGGACAATGTGACTCAGTTATTATTGCAAACAGCTAAAATATTGGTATTGGGGCATCTAAGCGCTTCTAGGCTGGAGAACAGTTCAAGTTGGCAGATGTTATATCTGCCCATGGCAACCAGCAAAAGGAGCAATCTAGCAGACGACAATCCACTAATTATGACAGTTATCTTCCCACCCTTTGCTTGGTCTTCTATCGCCTCCTAAATCTCTATGTAGCGTTATCTTGAAATTATACGGTTTGCCCCCCGCAATATTCCAGCCATGGCATTGGTACCAGTTAGAGCTTTCATCCCCAATAAAGAAATTGGATTCAGCTTCATAGAGGAAGAAGTTCTTTAGCCAGATTTCGGTTTCGTACCTGCTTAGTCTAGAGCTGATCTTTTGGAAGAGCCCTGATGAAGCTGTTTCTTTAGAAGTCTGGAATACCAACTCAGTTTCCACCTGGAAACTCTTGGTCATCCTGTTGAATTGAGCTTGAGTTAGAATATATACCCGTGCCAGATGATACTGAATAGTACAGAGATGTCTAAATGTCCCAGATAATTTCTGATAAGTTGAATGCCTTAAGGTCTCTTGTTGAGATCGAAAGTATTCAATTGGATGTTGCTTTTGATGGAATGTGATACTCGAACATGGACAAATGTCAACTCTGTCATCGTGTTGGACGTCGCATCGAGAATTACATTCGGAAATAGCGGGTTCTAGATGACATCTCCGACCAAGAAACCGCCATCTAGAGTACTGGTGAAGATTTTAACATCTATTACAGCATACCCAGCGTTCGTTTTGAAGGCGACGAAGTAGTAGCGTCCTGGGCAATGTCGATAGTACACTTATTCCATGTTGTCCATTATATGAGATATAGGAGGCATGCAACCTCTTACGACTCAGTGCAAGACAAGCTCGATCTAGATCAGAAAGAAGCTGGAAGATAATTTCCACTATTTCTGCTGGGATCTTCCAGAATGTCGTGAATTTTTTGGTCTCGACCGGTTCGACCCTGGGTGGATCCTGGAGTCGTAAAATATTGCAAAAAGATTTGCAAGCGCGTCGAGCCATGGTGAGCATTCATTCGTGTGCAGGGAATGTCTTGCGGGGAGATGGAGAGAGGAGAGAGATGGAGAGAGAAGGGAAGAGAATGATTGAAATAGTATGACATATGCTACTATTTATTACACGTACACATCCAAGGGCGTCATAGACCAGTCATAGACCAGCAACATCGTCTATACTTTGTTGAGATACAGTCACGTGGCCCGATTAGCCCTATTAGGTGTTGTAGTTGGATTGTCATGTAGCTGCCCTTTTTTCCAGTTTTTCAGGAAGCAAGGAATTTTCTCGTTGGCGGCGCGTAGTTCCTTGTTTTCTTTGGCGAGTAAAATAGCACCTTGTATTGTAAAACGGAAGCCTTCCACAAGCTAGTTTAATGCACGCTCTGATGGACTTGGTGGGCTGCAAGACCCTGTACGAAGCAAAGCTTTAATTGATAAAGGCCTTGTCGACGTAGTTCTTTCTCTGTAAATGGAGGTTTTGGGGTAGAATTCAGCTTGATTCACTACCCCAGCTCACAGGGGGTTCGAAGCTGGAAATAAATATAAGACGGTCGTCAGCTGAGCAAGTGTTGAGATGGGACCGCTAATTTTTCAGAGCAAGTGTTGAAACACGGATTAATACATTTTCCTTGTCGCTAAATTAGCGGTCCCATCTCAACACTTGCTCAGCTGTACGCCCCTCTTATTTTAAGAGTGCTGAGACAGAGTGGATCACGTTGATTATGTAATGGCCCGTGATCAAGTCAGGATAATCACGTGACTCAGTGGTAAAAAAGCGGCAAGAGGTGAGTACTAAAATGGAAGGGGAAAGGTTATCCGTTACATATGACTGGACAGACTAGATGCCCAGTGACGTAGGCCTCTATACATATATGAGCACACCCGCGATTCAAAATTGTTGGTTACAACTAACTCCATACACAGTGGCTTCTTTACGATCATTAGCACCCAAGGTAACGCCAAACCTCAAGATGTCAGCGGCAGGAGATCGGCGTGAGATTGTTATCGTTGGTAAGAATAGATTGTTTGCGCGACTTTCGTACCCCGCATGCTGGGGTATAATGGCAACTTGCTAACCAAAATACTTACAGGTGGTGGCATCATTGGATGCTGCTCTGCTTACTACCTCACAAGACACCCGTCCTACGACCCTGCTCGTCACAAGATCACACTCATTGAGGCCTGTGAAATCGCCGGCGCTGCATCGGGAAAAGCGGGTGGTATGCTGGCGCAATGGGCTTTCCCAAGCAACATCGTTGGTCTCAGCTACAAACTGCATGCCGAACTTGCAAAAGAGCATGATGGTATCAATCGATGGGGATACAGGGAGGTCAATTGTGGCCAACTCGTCGTGAGGGGTCGTGCTCTTGCCGAACACACTGCAGGGAAATCCGGGGGTGGAGATAGGGAATCTCTGCTGAAACGCAGTGCAGGGGCTTTGTCGAAGCTGAGGTCTGCCCAAATCCCCCAGGACTTGGATTGGATTGAGCCGGATCTTCTGCGGTCCTATGAAAGTATGAGTGGACCGGGCGAAACTGCTCAAGTGCACCCATACCTCTTCACTACCTCTATTGCAAAGCTCGCCCAGGACAAGGGCGCAAATATCATTCTTGGGCAGGTTACAGATATCGATCGGTCCAAGGGTTCTGTGCAGTCAGTGACATACACTGATAAAACATCAGGTGAAACAAAAACCATCACCGCAACCGATGTGCTCGTCGCTGCTGGTCCTTGGACGAAGACTATCCTCCCAGAGGTCCCCATCTCAGGCATGCGGGCCCACAGTGTGGTGATCCAGCCAAAGAGACCAGTCAGCGCATACTGCCTGTTTACAAACATCGAAATTCCGGCCGATTTCAACCCCGAAAAGAAGTCACGCCCAACTGTGGCTGCGCCAGAGATCTACGCACGCCCTGATGACACCGTCTATGCATGTGGCGACGGAGATAGAACGGTCCCAGTACCAAAGACTTCTGCAGATGTCCAGGTTGACCAGACGCGCTGCCAGGAAATCATAGATCATGTGGGTAGCATATCTGACGAGCTGCGCGACGGAGAGGTTCGTGCTCGCCAGGCTTGCTATCTTCCTAACTGTGAAACTGGCGGTGGGCCACTAATTGGCCTGACCGATGTCAAGGGACTGTACATTGCAGCTGGCCATACCTGCTGGGGTATCCAGAATGCGCCGGGTACAGGGAAGCTCATGAGTGAGTTTGTATTTGATGGCAAGGCGAAGAGCGCAAGTATTGGATCGCTGGATCCACGCAATTTCATCTAAATAGATCTTGATACAATGTCTATCGCAAAAATATAGCACGCCCTTTCCTATGATGTCAGCACATTGTTTAATGAGAAATTTATAGTTTGTAGACAACGTGAGCACTAGAGCCAACAAGGAAAGGCGGGTGACGTGGTACGTATATGACGCTAGTCTGTATTAAGTAGGCGGTAAATGGAGGTACATACACCTATAGCTTAACGCCGCGCGGAGAGGACAGCAGTCAACTGAATGAGGCTACATAATGCGTAACCTCGGGATTTCAGTGTTACTGACGTCGCTCCTCTATGCGACTGGAATTATTGCTAATGAAGATCCCAATGATGTGTCCGTCCTGATTCGAGAGGCCGGACGCGCCAGCAACGAGTCCTTGCTTTGGGGTCCCTACAAGTCGAATCTCTACTTTGGGGTGCGTCCTCGCATTCCGAAGAGTCTTTCGGCGGGGTTGATCTGGGGAAAGGTTGACGATTATGCTGGTGCTCAACAAAGTATGTGTTCTTGGCAGCCCGGTTGCATTGGTGAACTAAAGCTAACATTCACCGAAGACTTTAGACACACATGCGAACAAAATGAAGGAATGGCCGGGTATGGCTGGGATGAGTACGATATCCGGAAGGGTGGACGGGAAACCATTCATGACGCTGGGAACAATTTGGACTTGGTCATCGATTTCATCAAAGTTCCCGGTGGCCAGCACGGAGGTAGCTGGGGATTCCGAGTCAAGGGCACGCCTAGAGAGGGCGCGGACCCCGACCAGCCCATCTCCGTTATCTTCTATTCCACTCTCGAAGGATTCGGTCGCTTGGGGGCCGATTCTGCATCCTCTGAATCCACTGGAGTAGAAGGCAATGTCAAGCTCGAAGGATATTCGGCAGAACTTGGTGATTTCGCTATCGACATCACCACTGGACCAGAGACCAACTCGCACCCTCGCTACAATCATCCTAGCTCCACGGACAAGCCATTGGACCGCAGCATTGTAGCTAGTGTGGCTTTCCCGGAGGAGCAACTTTGGCAAGCGAAGGGGATCTTCTTCACTCAATTAAAGGCAGAGGTTGACGAAGCCCTTGAAGAGTATGGAAAAGAGAACATTCCGCCACCTGCCCAGCTGTTTACTATCAAGCACAAACCTGGCCCTGGAAACGCTCAGCTTGTCCAGAAGGTTTTCAGCGGTGCATTCGAGTTTGATGTCTTGTTCTCCTCCGGCTCCGCTCCCGAACCGTTGACTTCAGAAACCCTTACTAAAGAAATTGATGAAGCTTCGGCTTCATTTTCTGAAACTTTTGAGCAGCTTCTCCCGCCGCAGGCACCATTTGACTCCCCCAAGTACTCGAGCTTCTCCAAGGCAATGTTATCTAACCTCATCGGTGGCATTGGGTTCTTCCACGGTGATGATGTCGTGGATCGGTCCGCAAACCCTGCGTATGAAGAGGAGAATGAAGGCTTCTGGGAAGAGACCGCCGAGGCCAGGGCTGCCGCACAGCCTGTTATCGAAGGTCCTAAGGAGCTTTTCACTTGCGTTCCCTCCCGGCCTTTCTTCCCTAGAGGATTCCTTTGGGACGAAGGTTTCCATTTGATGCCCGTGATCGAATATGATACCGATCTTGCGTACGTTTACTCCCACTTTCATTTAATTTACTATTATTGCCTGATACTGACTTCTACAGACTTGAGATTATCAAGAGCTGGTTCCACTTGATGGACGAGGATGGGTGGATTGCCCGTGAACAAATTCTCGGCCAAGAGGCACGCAGCAAGGTACCCGCGGAGTTTACGGTCCAATATCCTCATTACGCAAACCCACCTACTCTGTTTATGGCCTTGGAAGCATTCATGGACAAAGTCAAGACTAGTAACAACAAGAGCACCGAGTCCGCATCCCTGGACAACCAAGATGCGACCGCCAGCCTGCGCTCCGCCACTGTCCGACACCCGGAACTGTCTGAAGCATACCTCCGCTCATTCTACCCGCTCCTGAAGAAGCACTACAACTGGTATAGGAATACTCAGCGCGGTGATATCAAATCGTATGACCGTGAAGCGTTCTCGACCAAGGAAGGTTATCGCTGGCGCGGACGTTCCGTGCAGCATATCCTCACTTCTGGAATCGATGACTACCCCAGAGCCCAGCCACCGCACCCCGGTGAGCTGCATGTCGATTTGATCAGTTGGATGGGAATGATGACTCGCGCTATGCGTCGCATTGCTGAGAACCTTGGCGAGGAAGAAGACGCCGAGAAATTCGCCTCCTACGAGAACGCTATCACTCGGAACATCGATGACTTGCACTGGGATGAGAAGGAGCAAACCTTCTGCGATGCGACTATCGATGAATATGAAGAGAGTGTGCACGTCTGCCACAAGGGTTACATCTCCATCTTCCCCTTCCTGACTGGTATGCTGGGTCCTGACAGCCCGCGTCTCAAGGCTGTGTTGGACTTGATTGGTGATCACGAGGAGTTGTGGAGTGATTACGGCATCCGCAGCTTAAGCAAGAAGGATAAGTTCTACGAGACCGATGAGAACTATTGGAGAAGTCCTATCTGGATCAACATCAATTACTTGGTGTTGAAAAATCTCTATGTAAGTGCTTCGATCTTTTGATTTATTTGCCCGCGAAATCTGACAGAATCTTCACAGAACATTGCGACGGTTTCTGGTCCTCACCAGGAACAGGCGAGAGAGATGTACTCTGACTTGCGGAAAAATTTGGTCGAGAATGTCTTCCGTGAGTGGAAGAGGACTGGGTTCGCTTGGGAACAGTACAACCCTGACTCGGGTAATGGCCAGCGGACACAGCACTTTACCGGCTGGACCAGTATGGTGGTGAACATGATGTCCATGCCTGATTTGGCCGGATTCGAAAAGACCACTCATGACGAGTTGTAAGCTATTGAACTTCGATGTTAAAATTATCGTCACGTAGATTAGATAGTGGTCATTCTTATAGTGGTACGCAATGATTTATCCGACATTGAATCGATCCCTCCAACGCCAAGCTAATTCATCAATTCATATCCCTGGCCTGTAGCTCAATGGCGGCGATCATGGTCATCTCGGTCTCGTCTGCGTTCGGGGTGTCGCCGACGCTCAGCCGGCGAGTAGCTGCGCTCCATCCGTCGTCGTTTCTGGTGTTCTTCGTCTTTGCGACTAGGTCGACTCCTAGAACGGGAGACTGAGCGCCGTCTGTGGTGATCTCGGCCGCGAGATCGTGAGCGGGATCTGTGGCGATGGCTGCGGTGAGAGCGGTCGCGATCGTCATGATGCCTGCGGTGTCTCCGGTCCTTCTCACGTGCAGCGTCGTCGCCCCGGTCATGTCGCCTTTCGCGTCGCGGGCTTCGAGATCGTTCACGTCTGTGTCGGTGACTCGAGCGATGGTCCTTTTCCGTTGTTCCGACATCTGGCATCTCTTCTTCTCTTGGCACTACATTGGTACTACTAGATCCCCCCAGGGGAACCATGTTGGCGTTTTCGGATGCTTTGGGGGGCACTGGGAGGCCCAGAGCGATGGCCATTGCTTCCTCTTCCGCTTCCTTGACACGTTGAAGTTCCTCTCGCTCTTTGCGGATTCGTTCTTCCTCATCTTCGTCGCCCTTTGCATACCAAGTAAGATCACGGTTTTGTTGCCATCTGCCGACTGGGGCCATCACCGAGTGACCTAAGTAGTTCTCGCGGTGGACGGAAGTTTGGACGTCGGACCATTTGAATTCATTGCGGCCGCCGCTGAGACAATAAGATTAGCTACCTTCAACATATACAAAAGGATAATACCTGCGAATGAACTTACCGGCTGCCTTCTTTGCGTACACCAGCAACCAAATCCATCCTGCAATAGAACCGTGTTGTACGAAGGAGAAAGCCAAGCCCTCGAAGCTCTAGACATGTACGTACTCGATGGTGGTCCGTGCGCGGGCGGTCAGTCATTCCATCATCGAATGATTGCACCTCCCCGCAGCCATGGAGGTGTTTTCGACCAGCTTGATCATGATCTGTTTACAAAGTTCGCACTTTTCTGTCTCTTGTGGCTTGGACTCTCCACCATTGGCAATGACAGAACGAGCTGCCTGTCTTACTATTCACGACTCTGCTCAGATTCAAGGAAGTATTCTTCTCTGCGCTGGAAACAAGCATCCCTAGCCTACGGCAATGTCTTTCCCTCCCACTAGCTCTACGCGTGAAGAAGAAAGGGAAATTCTACGATATCGGCCCCAGGTACAAGTATTGAATACCGAAACAGAAGAGGAACGGGTATGTTTGTCTTCAAATTACCCCACGCGAGAACTATAAACTGACTTGTGCTAGTTTCCTGAGTAGGTATTTATGCTAGGACTGCCTAAATCACTGTTGCTGATTATCATTGAGCTATAGTGATGTTTCTAGGCCAACTGTATCTGCTTGGAGGTGTAATCTGGTGAGTACCTACTAATTTAGTTGCTGCTTCGTATAATCTCTCCTTAGTTCTGACCTTGATTTTGAAAGGCGGCCTTCTCGCAGCGTCGGAATCTGCTTTTTACAGCTCAAGTTGGCGACATTTACGTATGGATTCCCAGTGGACCTCGCCAGCTCCTTGGCTCCCAACCCGAGATGATCATTCACCCGGTGATGAAGGAACCCAATGCGCTTGGATACATCGATCGCTCTAGGCCTCATACAATCAATCATATCATTGTTGATGATTTGGGGGTTGATGAGGTTTTGCTTTTAGCGACAGATTCTGGAAACGTCGCCGGCTATAATGTCGAGGCTATTTTCTCAGCAATCAATAGGAGCGCCAAATATGGAGGCAGTCGACCATTTGATACGCATGAAGTAAAGCCTTTCTTCGCTGAACATGTTTATTTAAGTGCTTGGGGCTTAGCCACCCACAAGTTCTCTCGGTTGATCGCCGTGAGCTCGAACACGGGCGATATCACAGTCTTTGCCTTCGCGTTGGTGGATGCGGTGTCTGAAAGTGATGATAGCAGTTCCAATCCCTCTGAGACCTCAAATGTGGGAGGCTCTGGTGTATTGGGAAACACATGGGTATCAATAGACAGTGCAGAGTCGATGACGGCTCTGAAAAAGGCCATGCCCCATCATCGAACACGCAACCTACGGCTCACCTATAGGGGTCCTCATTTTGACAACATTCCATCTGTGTCATTTGCCAACTTTGAATTGGACCCTAACGGTCTGTGGATGATCAGTACTGATATCGTCAACCAAGTCTCTATATGGAGAGTCTGGGACAGCTTAAGTCCTGTCGACATATCCAGTTACGATTGTCCAGGGAGTGGTCGAGAGCAAAAGGGATGGTTTGTTGTGCCTTTACATCCTCGCAGGGTTCAGCAGCACCTCCTTAAGTTTGATGCCTGTGGATGTGACCCAAAGCCAACCTTGGTGAATGGTCAAGTGGTTTTTGACGTGACAGATGCGGCTGATTATGTCGAAGCCAGATCCATCCTCGCTTCTCAAAAAATCGCTGCTGAGGAACATGTAACGGTCTCGAGCATATCTCTATCGGACGATATTTTCCTTTCTGATTGTGGTGTTCATACTGAATTCCGATCGCAACCATTGAGCTCGGCGCATAACCATACCACTCTAAAAGCCTCCGAAATTGCCTCTCCTCCCGATGCCGTTGACACCACTGATATCAGCGCCGAAGTATCACAAGACCATGAGGTGTCTTCGCGCCCTCATTCGATTCGCGTGAGACGTGGTATTAACAATTTGGTTGAAGAAGGAAACGAGCAATGGGGCATGGATTGCACTGCCGAAGTACTTGCTGCTGGAAGGAATTCTGCTGAAGTGGATGTTTTGGCAGGCTCTGTACGCCATCGTAAGTGAGCGACATGATTCGGCGTTAGATTAGAATGCTAACACGTTACTCAGCGACCAATCCTCGGTTTTTCCCTATTCTCCACTTTTCTGGAAATACTATCACTCTGAATCCTTATCCATTGGACCATGGATTGCGGACAGTCTCTCGGTCTCCACTTGATTCGCTGGTAGAGCACTCTCTGTTTTATTCCTGTGACCGCTTAAACTTGGTCCAGTACCTCCCTGAACTTGGGATCGTTATTGCCGCCTCCCAGGCCGGTGGAGTTGCCATCATCACTCTCACATGGCAGGAAGAAATTGGCCACACTTTTCGCCTAGACTGGCTTCTCCCTTTCGTCACCCAGGAGAGGGACGATGGATGTCCAATGCCACCTCTTATGGGTATTGCTGCAAGCCCCATGCCTGGATTTGAGATACCACCGGATGTTCCTTGTATTCCTCGAGATGTCAACCCCAAGGATCAGTTGAGATTTAACCACCGTCTGCTCAATCCAGATGAAGATGAACCTTATATCGCAAACCCGCCCGAATCCTGGGCTTTCAGTCCCTCTGACCCGGATATTACCCCTGGCTCCGAAGACCCGAACCTTACGCTTTCTGAAACCCACGCCTATGCCTCGGAAATCTACCAACCTCATGAGACCTGGCATGGCTACCATCCTTCTCGACATTACAGATTGCTTTTGCTATTCTCTGATCTCACGGTCATGAGCTATGAGTTTTGGCACGAGTGGAGAGGTTGATCACAATCACCAAATTAGGTTGCGTTTCGTGAATCATGGTTGCAAGAGGCATGTTCTACCCGCGCGAGCATCTAATTGTACAAATACATGTCAGATCAACTCAATTGAGCAATACGGAATGTCTACTTCAATATTTCACATCAAATTCCGGGTAGTCGAGAAATATGAAGAAATATGTCATCGTTCAATCAATTCATACAGCGGTGACTTGAGGCTCTAACCGAGGTAAGCCTAATTGGTTCCGCTCAAAATAAGCTTAAATCCGATGTTTAGTCACCTAAAACTAAGTTTCCTTTTCCAAGGTCCACGGGTCCCACTTCGATATCAACTTGGAAGATACATCATATCCGCATATACTTTACAGCCAAAGCGCAGCCGTCGATCCCAACCCAATGCATTCCCTGGTTCTTTGCTAGAAAATCAATCCACCCTGGCAACTTCGTGATCTTGCAGGTCCTGACTCACGACTTCGAGTCATCGTTATTCAAACTTACATCCAATCAGAAAGGCCCCACTTGTATACTACATAGTACTACAATGCAAGGATACGGGGCGAGTAAGTATGCCATAGGTTCATAACACTCCTATAATTTATTGCCGGACACAGTTTTGAACTAGTACATTTTCTATTGATAGACCACATAAGAAGTATAGTATAACCAATGGTCGGTCGTACTATCGCGAATGGAAGAGATTGATGAAGTCGGTGAGTATGTGGCATACTTAGTGGCCCGTAAGGAATAGCATTCATTAGAGATAACTCCAAATGACGCGATCCCAATGTAGTCAAGCGCTTCCAAGACTCCTAGCCCAGCTAACTCAGACAAGCAATCAACAAAAACCCCGAGCCCCCACCAGCGCAGCTCATTATGCAACCAGAAGTACAACTTTCGGTTATACAATAGCATCACAGACTATGGATATGCATACCCAGCACCCAGTCCAGACCAGGGCTCTCGCGATCCCCGAGATCATAATCTCAATCCTCCAAATGGACATGCGCACCCTAATCGCCGCTTGATATTGGGGGGACCAAGTAAGTATCTCTCCACGAAAGAGATTAATGATGATTTGAGGGTTATGGCTGCGAATTTTGATCTCGTGCTCGTGACGGGTTCTGTAAGCAGGTGTGCTGATCCTGAGTCGGATGATCCCGATTACATGAAGTATACAGGTGAGGCTGTCTGGGAGAAGATTTGTGAAACCTATTGCAATTTGGGATTGACTGTCACGGAGTTAAAGATGGAGGATTATAATGAAGGATCTGCGTGGTGGCAGTAGATCCACTCCACATGTCTGTTTTACAGCCAAAGAATAAGAAAGACAGTCAAGCGATCGATCACCATAGAATTATGGAAATATCATATAAACGCAGAATATCAAATCGACGGGGCGCAAGCAACGCACGTTGTGTGGAGAGTATGTATGGGCATTTCCTGCGCTTGGCTAGAGAAGAAAGACCTAGTATATGAAGATGAAGCAGGGAAAAAGGAAATCAAAAAAAAGAGCCAAGAGGGAAACGAAACGGAGTGTGACAGAAGACAAGGGGGGAATGTTGAAAAACACAAATCAAAAAAAGAAGGGGAAAATGCGAAGAAAATAAAGGAAAGGAACATCAAGTCGTTGTATGCATCAATGTCATTAAGACGCTTTTGAATGGGAAAAGGCCAAGATTCTTGTTCAATCTAGAAGTCATCGTCCATCTCATCACTATCCCATTCATCTTCACGGTCGTTTTGTACCAGATCCAAAAACCGCTGAAGACCAGGATGTGCCTGCGCTCTACCTGGCCGGATTGCAATAGCCTCCCATTGAATGGGGCCGTCTTCGTCTGCTAATGGTTCTGCTGGAACTTCTGCCCACTGCACAGGACGTCTAGGATCACCTGCCTGTGGAGGGAGGCGATGGGGAGGAACTTCCGCCCAGCGAACAGGGCGTCTGGCTTGTCGTCTCGCATTTCGGTTTCGTACCTCGGCCATTGCGCGAGCTTGAGCCTGGCGTTCAGCCGCAGCAGCGCGGGCAGCTGCGTGGTCACGCTGACCTGGTCTGCCACCACCGCGGTTAACTTGGGGCGGAGCGGGGGCGGGGGGAGGAGGGAGTCTGTGGAGGTCGTCTTCATCGTTATCAAATTCAAATGCAGGGTGGTCGTCATCGCTCTCGTCTGCTTCCTCGTGAATGTCTGCCACCGGTGGGTCATCGTCAAAGTCTAGGAGTGCGTCTGGGATGCGGTGAAGTGCTTCAGCCCCGTCGGGGTTGATGCCATCACCACCTTCCAAATCCCAAAGACGATTGAAACATTGGCCTTTCTCGTCGTTGAAATGTCTGTATGGGTTGTCTGCAGACAGCCAGGCCGAGCAAAGGTAGCAGAAGTGTGTGTCACACTGGAAGCAGCGCATGTGATTGCATCCCATTTGCTTTTGGCAGGGCACATTGCAAGTCGGGCAAGGGGTAGTGTACAGACGCAAGTACTCTTCGGTCGCCTTTTCTTCCTCTGTGGGCTCGCCGTCGCGGCGTGGGAAACAGCGTACCAGTTCACCATGCCAGCCTTTTTTACAAACGCAGCAAAAGGCGTAGTTGCAGTCTTCGCAGATTGATACACGCTCCGCCATAGGAGGAAGCTCTCCATCATTTACTTCGCTGCGAGCCTCGGATCCATCTTCTTCGTCGGAACTATCCAAGTCATCCGACATGGGATCTTCTGGCTTGGGGTGTCGCTTGGATCGTGCCGCTCCCTGGCACCATTGTCGGGGACAGTAGACTGTGGTTTTATCGGCTTCGATCTTCTTCTTCCTCTTGAGGAATGCATATCGCTGAACCATTTCAGTGTCCAACGGAATCTGGAGTAGTTCGCTTGGTCCCAGAGTACGATCACGCTTCTTGCGGGGCGGGGTCTGGCCGTCGCCCGGTACAGCTACAGGTCTCTTGTTGTATTCGCAATCTGGCGCCATGCATTTCACGCTGTCAACATCACCCTCGGTGATGCAGCAATTGTAGAAATCCTGCAAGCATTGAATGCAGAATACGTGGGAGCAGCGAAGTAATCGATAGCAAACGGTGCCCTTCTTCGGCTCAAGGCATACCCCACATTCAAAAGTCCCCTGCTCAAACTTTTCCCGCTCGGCATTCTTGTTGTAGTCTAGTAGTCCGATCTTCAAGTCCCGCGATAAATATACTTCTCCAGATGGATTCTGAATATTGAAAGCTGTTTCTGCCAGCTGCTGGAGATGGTCAATGTAGGTAAAGACGACCAGATCTTTTCCGCATTCCTCCCAAAGTCGGTGGCAATCGCTGGATAATTGATCGATGATCGAGGGAGGTAGCCACGAGGGGATCGTTTTCAGACGGACGATAGGCGGCTTTTCGGTTGGATAACCCTCTGGCAATTCAATCTCGAGGTTAAGCGGAGGCAAGTGCGAGAGGAGATGGATATCTTTAATGGGCGGCTGGTCTAGTTCTCCCTTAGACTCGTCCAATGAGGTTGGAGGGGTTATGGCAGCAGCTGCAGTATCGAGCGGTTGCTGGAAACATATTGAGGTCGGGGCGGAAGGTGCGACTGGAAGATCGAGCACGGCTCTGAATGGAGAGGAAGGATCAATTTGAATCTCTGGAAATATGGCAGCAATCGAGGAAAGCTCGACTGAGCGCTCGTCCTCCGGGAAGTCGAGTTCGGTCATGGCGTGATGAAGCCGAGTATGATCACTTGTGAAGATTTCTCAGGTGGGGTGAGTATATATTTGCCTCCGGTATAATGCTAGTGGATCGCAATTTGGAGACAATGGTGTCTCCTGCAAAAATCTCAGCAACGCTGGCTCATGACTGTCGTAAAGAAATCTGAAGGTAATGATGATGACCGATCTCAAGTGAACTGTCACTAAGGTCGATCGGGCACGAAAGGGGGGTTTATATCCTGCAGGAAGGTTCACTTCGAATAAGCCTTGTGACTGAGATCCTGGTAAAAATTCAGACCAACCAAAGACGAAGCAGTGCCGAGTATTCCTTCTATGGGCCAATGTTCGGCAGAAAGTCGGGAGGGGTCTAAAAGATGATGCAATAGAGAGTCTGGGGTTTGGATAGAGAACAACGGCGTCATTGTTTGAAAGTAAGGTGAATATAAGGGAGACGAAGGAAGAGATGAAGATATGAAGAAACCAAAAACCCCAAAAAGAATGGCAAATCCCCTCGGGTGCCTGAAGATATGAAGGAAAAATAATTTGCCAAGTCGAAAAGCCCTGGAAGTCCCCGCTGCCCAATCTCCTTATCGCCGATAAGGGAAAAAGGCTTGGCATCCGGATATCCCTGAAATGGAAATCTCCCGAATTTCGGGGTCTCTGGAACTTTCGAACTCCCTCCATTCACTCATTTTTATTCATTATGGGAGACACTCCGCTGGCGTCGTTGTCTCTGACTCATGTCCACTACGTTAGTTACGTCATCTTCTCACCGTTTGACTTACCACTGACTATGTTCCCAGAACCCCGAGGACCGACTGTCCTTTGCCTCAGCATGGCTAGCCCTGATTCCACAGGCGCTATGCATTTCCTATGCAACCTTGATATGGTCAACAAGGGAGGTGGAAGTTATCCTGATGTTTGTGGGACAGATGGGTTGTGAAGCCTTGAACTTTCTCCTCAAACGTTTCATTAAGGAAGAGCGACCGAAGGGTAAGTTAGCGGTGTCCATGTTCTGGGTACCTTCTAAAACTAACACGTGTAATTCGCAGAAATGTTCGGCAAAGGATATGGAATGCCCTCTTCACACGCCCAATTCATGACCTTCTTCTCCGTCTATCTCACGTTCTTCCTTCTCTTCCGTCACAGCCAAGCTTCCGCCAGCTCATACCCAAATGTTGCCGTCCTATTACGAGTCCTGGTCATGTTGGGCCTTTGCATTGGAGCTGCAGGTGTCGCTGCCAGCCGCGTCTACCTTAACTACCACACCCCGAGACAAGTCCTCGCTGGCTGTGCGGCTGGATTCGTATGCGCTTGCGGCTGGTTCGTGGTCACCAGCCAGCTCCGAAGCAGTGGGCTGATCGAATGGGCCATGGAGAGCACTGTGTCCCGGTTAGTCAGAATCCGTGATCTGGTCTTAAGTGAAGACTTGGCTGAGGCTGGCTGGCAACGGTGGGAGTCTCAGAGGTTGAAGCGTCTCGGCCTCAGTGAGAAGAAGACGGAGTAAGGGATACCCCCTTTCAGCGTATACTACCATAGTAGCGAGCGGATACCTGCCTGTTGACGTAAATGCTTGAAATACAATATATTCCAACTCTTTCTACACCGTACTTTTTCCGTAAATCTCGAAAACAGTACACAATGGCTTTGTAGTCCGGTCACGTGCCAGCTGGCCTCCCGCATCAACACCGCAGCCACCGACCACCCCTCGTACACTGCGAAGACTTTACAAAATGTGTAGTGGTCCATTTACATGAGTTTCGTCTAGTTTTCGCTTCTTTCTTTCCACTCCTTTAACTGATGCATGGAACGTTGATACCCTGGTGATCCACCGAACAACTTTCTGCCGGGAACACCAACTCAACAAGTTCCCAATGATGGACACGCCTTCAGATCCACCCGAATCCACTATGCAGGAGCATCATATTGTCAAGGCGGATGAGGTCGACCAAACTGGGACCGATATCTCGCCAGTTTCAGACGACCAACTCATGGAGGAGGTGGCTGAGGGGCTCCGCCAGGAACAGGCCTCACAGGCCGCACCCGCTCCTGAGAGGGAGTTCTCTGCGCCTGAAAAATTTATGAAACGACCCGAACTTCGTCGTGAGAGCTCTGCTCCACCTCCTCCGATGGAGCCGCCCCCTCCAGCTCCTGTTCAGGAGACCACGGACCGGGGTGCGAGCTCTTTGAGCTTATCGGAGTTGCGGAAGCTTGTGGGTGAAATGCCCAAGATCGAGCAACCAGCCTATGCTTTTGAATATGCCGATGCACAATCTTTCCCCGAAGAGCTCGACGAATGGTTCCAGTATAACGCCTTTGATCGTGTCATGTTGATGGGCATGAAAGCGACTTTCAACAAGAAATGGCCTACTTTTTGCCAGCGACGCCAGCGAGACACGCCCGGGGTGTCTTGGCTTGAGGCATCTAAAGATTTACGTCGTTCGTTCATTGCTCGTATGCTTGAGGATCTGAAGCTCTCTGAAGTCTCCGCGCGATTGGAGGCCCTTGAAACGATTTGCTATCTGGTCACTGGTGTATGGGGTATTAGCGCTGGTAGAGTGGCGCCCGATTATCCTTCAGATCTAAATTCCGAGTCAGCAGCCGAAACGCCACTGCTAAAGTCAATGCAGATTCAGTGCATCGAGCAGAATGTTTCCCTTCTCGAGGAATGCTCAGGCGTTACTGCATTGGTACAATACATGTGTCGACTTTTTGATAAGACTCGCTCAGCACTCGGGACTGACACTAGTGACATTGATTATGAGCGACTTAGCCCTGGCGATATTGCAGCACCGGAGCGTGAGTCCAACTTGGTCCTTACAAGCTTATACTTCGCCGTAGAAGTAGGTCGCAGGCAACAAGCGCGCGATCCTCAGTGCAGCTCGATCCGCGATGCACTGACAAGCTCTCATCCCAATCTATTGGTCTCCATTGTTGAAATCATCGCTCGACTACGCTGGGACGAATCTGCCAATATTCCGCTGACCAGGATCTTGCTGTTGTTGTGGAAGTCGTTGCTTCTCGTCTTTGGCGGTATCGAAGATTTAAAGCGCGCAAAGGAAGTACTAGAGCCTGATGTTCTCTCTGAGAAGGATGATTCCAAACGCCGGACACCATTTCTATACGCCTCCCCTCTGGACTATCATCTCTTCCGCCAGGAAATCACTTCAAAATACCCAGCTTACAACCCTCCGCCACTTGTCGTTCCGCTGGAACTGGAAAACAATTCTATTCTACCTCCTCTTCCACACAATACAGCCAAGATGAACTCGTCCAGTGGTATCTTTTGTGGTGTTGCCCCCTCGATTTCCGGTGGTAATGGTTCTATCCTTCAACAGGCCGTTCATATTGCAACCCCGGCGCCATCCCCACCGCCATCTCCCGCTGGCCCAGGAGGGAAAGCCGGGAAGAAACAGAACTATCAGACCAACCAGAATTTCCCCTTCATGTACCCTCCCCTAGACGATTCCAGCAACAGCATTGGCGGGAAGGGCACAACGCAACGCCAGGATGCCTTGGTTGGAAAGAAATGGGAAGGCAGTGATGTCCCTGCGTCAATTATTGAAGCCGGCAAGCTCTTTTCAACCCACGTGAAAATGACTCGTGCGATGCGACAGCTTTGGCAGGAGCGTGAACACTTTATGCAGTACGACCGTGGCTGGAATTCCGAGGACGCTGCTCACTTCCCTGACAACATCTCGGATGACCTGCCAGATGATTTCGAACATCTAGATTTGTTAGGTGACGGGGAGAAGCCTGAGCCTAAACCGAAGCCAGTAGAGAAGGAGACAGATGATCCTGATATCCAGCGGCGCTTGGATGCGGTCGACTCGTTTTATGTGAGTACACGACTTCGAGGCCTAATTCTGACATTCGCTTACTGTTCACCAGACCCATACCCTATCTCATCTTCAGTCCATCACGATCGTATTCTTGAAGATCATCTTGACAAATGTCAGCGCAGTGGTCAGCCAGGCTACTAGCCAGACTACGCAGGGCATGAGGTGAGCCCAGACACTTCGAATCACAACGAATTCGTTCTAACATAAGTTCTAGCAACGGTCATTCCATGAACGGCTCCTCTCACAGTCTCCTTTCCGATGCATCCATCGATGAGCTAGACAACATTCGACTCCGCGAGATCACCGGGAAAGCCGTGTCTGGAACTCTGTTGCTTCTCCTTAAGTGGTTTAAGCGATCTCGTGAGTCTACACTCCTGATGATTTTGTCTCACTGAACTGTCCCTAACTCATAAAGATATCTTGAAATTCGAATACATGACACAGCTGTTACTCGACTCCAACTACATCCCCTTGATTCTCAAAATGTTCGCACACCAAGACGTTGACCAAACGGTGGCCAATAAGAATGATCGCGAAGATCTATCGTATGTTACTCAATGCTATTCGCTAGCTCGCTCACTAACACAAAAATCAGTTTCTTCCACTTCTGTCAAAACAACACGGACTTCCCCTTAGAATCCGAAGAAAACTCCGGTGGCGACACCGAAAGTGAAGACGAGGCCATGCCACCCCCAATCTCCCGCCACCGCGACCCAACAGCAAACGGCTGTATGGTAAGTCTCTCCGAAGAGGAATCCCTAGCGGATATTTTCAACGGACCGACACGTCCCGAAGTCGACGAACTAGGCTACCCAACCGCGCCCCTCCCCAAAGAACCAATCAAAGTATTCTCCTTCCGCAACTTCTTCTCCGCCATCAATTACCTACACATCATGCAAAAGATCACGCGCAACAAAGCCCACCGCTGCCTCTTACTAGTGCAGTACAAATCAAGCAACATCCTGCGCAAGGGCCTCAAGATTCCAGACCCGTATCTCCGCTTCTACACCCTCAAACTATTCAAATCCCAGGTCCCCTACTGCGGCCGCAAATGGCGCCAGGGTAACATGCGCGTCATCACCGCTATCTACCTGTACTGCCGCCCCGAGCTGCGCGACGACTGGCTCGCTGGCTCTGATGTCGATGCTGAAGTTGACGAGGCTTTGCCGTTGGAACAGGCACTTCGTGGTCTTACGCACTGGTGGCATCTGCGCCAGTACAAGGATGTCATGGGCGGTGAAGAGGGTGCGTCTATGATGGAGGAAGAGCGTGATTTCTTTGTTCGAGAACTTGAGTCTATGGGCTGGGGCGGTGCTGCTGATGAGTTACTTAGCGGGGCTTGCGAGGAGGAGGTCAGTGTTCCTGCGACGCAGGGCAATGAATGGGACGGTGTACCGCTGCCCATGGAGGGGTGGTCGTGATATCCCTGTCTTCTGAGGCAATGTGATCAATGAAAGTGTTTTCTATACCCGCTGTGGCTTTTCTGTTTGGTTATAGTCAGCCATGTATTCAATGCTACTGCTATGTTTATTGTTCATGTTCAAGATTTTGATTTGAGGTCCATTTTCTCTTTCTAGATTTCAGTATAGCGACTCTTACTTGTTGATGACTTACACTCCAGATTCATGGGCTGGTTTGATCCGGAGACGTGCTCTCTCCCCTCCCCTTAAGCTCGGCCCAGGTCCTGAGAAACCTTGAACGCTTGCTAGAGCAAAGCGTATAGTGATTGTATTTGTTCAATTCAATCAATGTGTCTTGTTTTTGATAGCGGTTAGTACCGCCGTCGTAGCAATCAATCTGACTCTCGAAAAGATTATTTCGAATGACATTCGCCTAGTTGATACAATCTCCGGCCTCTATATCTTGCACTACTCTATAGGGGCTGGCCTTAATTACAGTCTACTGTTCATATTTCATGAATGCGAACCATCTGTCGAATGGGAAATGATGAGCAGAACAAACAAAGGGGAAAAAGGATGGAAAGAGAAAAAAGACAAGTCTGATTGAATATACCTTCTTCTTATACAATCAACTTCACCAATCCAACTGGGGGTTTGGTTCGGAAGATGATTCCTGCCGATTCTCACCACCCCGTCCCTTCACCGAAGTCATAACCTCAAAAAGCCTGCTTCCAAAATGCTGAAAAGCAGAAGAGATCCCACCATGTTTGAAGAGCTCTTTTTCCATTTTGCTGAGATCAAAGTGGAATGCTCGTCCATCCAAGTAAATTGACCCGGTATCAAAGTCAATGGAGGCTTCTTTGCCATCCGTAGCAGCTTGGTAGAACTCTTCATCTTGCATGGTGATACCCAATAGGCCTAAATTTGGCATATTGCGCTGGAAAATGAAGGCAAATGACCTCGCAATCACACATTTCACACCAGACCCTACCTATAATTAGACTTTGGCTTCTAATGCAAGATAAAATGGGTAAAACGTTGGAAGCTTACCCAAAAGAGCCATTACCGCCTGTTCGCGAGACGATCCGCAACCAAAACCTTTGCCGGCTACCAGGATATTGAAGCCGTCTTTGGCACGGCTGCGGAATTCAGGATGCGTGAATTCCAGACAGTGTAGTCCGCTCGTATTGTTATCCTTCATATCGATAAGAAACTCCGCAGGAGCAAGCTATATTATACGTGTTAGAAAATAGCAACTTTCCTCCCTAAGCCGCGGAGAACTTACAGCGTCGGTATCAATGAAATCTCCGAGCAGCTGGATCATTCCACTCAAAGGTTCTGTGTTAGTATGTGCGGCAGACGAATTACGCACACGTCTCATATTTGGTTCTTGACACTTGGTCTGGTCATTTGGTCCAAGTATTTGAGGGGAACCACTAGGTTCCACGTATTCCGGGCCGTTAAGGGCTTCATCATCTCCCCGTGGTCGAGTGGTGCCTTTCATCTCATTCCATTGAATTGGATCAATCGCTCGTATCAATTCGTGCGGGTCCGTCAACTTCATCTGGAATGACGAGGCAGCAACGGTAGCAGCTGACGAAAGATGGCCGATCGATCCTAGTCAGGTGCCTCGCTGTCAGCATAAAAGATCCTCAAAAGGGGGACGAAAACATACCTCGTCCCATCCGGTGCTCAAAGTTACGGTTTTGCGAGGACAACCACACTTCTCCCGGGGCTGCCTGATCTGCTGACATTCCAACACAGTAGCTGCACCCAGGAATACCAATTTCAAAACCAGCACTCTCATATATTTCTGTGAGACCAAGTTGACGTAGTCTGTAAAGGATTGGCATCGATCCTGGAACCACCTTTCGTTTACCCTTTTTGATGGGCCGTTGACCTCGTTTCAATCCCTCCGCGAGAACCAAGGCCCCAAGGATTAAATCTTCTTCTGCAGTAGTGCAGGCGCCAATGAAACAACCATCTAGTTCCATACCCTGGCAGTCACTAACAGGGACAACGTCATCGGGCTTAGGATATTTGGCTAAAAAGGATCTGACATTACTCAGGTCGATTTCGTGAGTCTCAGCGTATTGTGCATCATCATCTGGCTTGAAGTAGATTGCTTGACTCTTGTACCGTGCAAGCTTTCTTTTCTGAATGAAGTTTTGCGTAGATCCGTCAGGAATAAAGATTCCTGTAATACCCCCGAACTCCTGTCGAATCGTCAGCGTATGATTCCAGATAGGTCAAGTCTTAGAAACACTTACAGTCGTCATATTTGAGATGGCAAACCTCGCGTCGGGAGATAGGTGTTCAACCCCTGGACCGGTGTACTCCACTATTCTCTCCGAAGCGATGGTATTTCTTTTCAATTGCTGCAGAATGTAGAGGATGACGTCCTTGCCCCCTATTCCAGGCCTTGGAGTTCCAACCAGCCGAATGTTGACAGATTCTGGTACCTTGAACCATGTCTCCCCTGTGACCAGAGGCAAAGTGACATCTGCAGCCCCAAGGCCAATAGCGAGGCATCCTAGCGCTCCTGAGGAGCACGTATGCGAGTCTGAACCTATGACAACCATGCCCGGCTGTGCCCGTTCCCGGTAAAATTCGGTATGAAGAATTGTGTACTGTAAAGGAGTTGGTACCTGCGATGCGATTGCGAGAGGAAAGAGAACCTACGTTCATGCCTTGATAATCCGTCATCTTGAAGACCCGCTTGGCACGCTCGCTTGCATCAATCAGCCCTCGTACCTTGGGCAAATTATTGACTCGGGGATCAACGACATGATCCCCCGCTAGCCAAAAGCGATCATTCCGGAAGATACCTGGCTTCCCAAGATCGTTGTATGTTTTCTCCATTCCCTGCCATTGCAAAGCGTCAGATACCAAAGACCAAATATCGTTCCGAGGAGATTGTTAATCCACGATGGGAACATACCGCCCACGATGCTTCGGAGGCTATCACCCAGTCCACATGAATCCGGATCAGCTCTCCCGGAGTGACAAAACCCTTGTGCTCCATCTCATGCATTGCGAAAATCTTCTCGCTCAATGTCATTCCGCGTCGTCCGACAGGGCGATGAGACAGCGGACTAGGTAGACTTTTGGCATGATCTGCAGAATTGAGCGCTTCCAGCCATGCAGACACCAAGAACAGAATTTCAGACTCCTGCTCAGTAACAAGCGAGTCATCTCGAGTGATTCCGAGACCTCCTAGGGTCGTGGACTGGCGGCAGATCTCCAGGACATCGAATAGAGCGTTGGCCTCCCGTCCTAATTCTTTTCCTCGCAAAAGCTCGATAACCACCGTCAACGCCTCAAGTATATTTTTCGGCGGATCGAAACACGCATCTATCGTGAGTAATGGATTCTTTCGTTAGGTTAACAAATCAAGAAATTATCAAATGGGCTGCCTACCATCTGGAATAGAGAGCCTAAGGTTTCTGGATTGCTGAACAAGCTCAATCAGCCCAGTAAGAGGGAAGAAATTTTTGGATTCTGTCATCGTGATCGCACAGAGTATCTTGAAGCTTCTTCAAATGGAATGTATTATGTCAAATCTGTTGATCAGCGTATATGCCTGAGATTTAATTCACCGATTGTTGTATAGTTCGCCGGGCCGTTCGCGGCCCGAGAGCGGGAGGGTATTGGAGCTCGGCGCGGCAACGCACGACTCGTCAAGTGACTTAAAGAGCCGTTCAATTCCCGAAGAAACTATGATAGCATAGTGAAAGGATTTTCAATTTGTTTGAATTCGAATCTCAAATACCCAAAAAAAGCTTCCCACCCGTTCAAATGACTGCTTTATCTGCGGCCGCGAGATTGCGCCAGCTCCTGGCCGACCAAAACCAAATCATTGTGTGTCCAGGTGTATATGACGGCCTCACTGCGAGGATCGCACTTCAATCGGGATTTGAGGCTTTGTACATGGTAACTGTGCCCTTGCCTCTCAAACAGTCCACAATCCAGTACCTCGCTCTAACAAATGTCATAACTTGAAGACGGGGGCAGGTACAACCGCATCCCGGCTCGGGCAGCCCGATCTCGGGCTGATCACACTCAATGAGATGCGCGAGAATGCTGAGATGATCTCCAACCTTGATCGGTCCACGCCACTTATTGCAGACGCGGATACGGGCTTCGGTGGTATGTCAAGGCAACCGTGGAGCCTCATTGTCATGTGGGATACTAACTAGTGTAGGTTCATTGATGGTGCATCGAACTGTTACCGAGTATATTCGTGCAGGAGTTGCAGCGCTTCATCTAGAAGATCAACCGACCTCGAAACGTTGTGGGCATCTTCGCAATAAGCAACTGGTTGCGAAAGAAGAGTATCTTTCCCGGATTACAGCCGCAGTCATCGCACGGAAAGCGTCTGGAAGCGATATAGTCTTGATTGCGCGAACCGACGCCCTCGCTACATTGGGTTACGACGAAGCCATTGCACGTCTGAAGGGCGCAATTGATATCGGTGCGGACGTCGCATTCCTCGAAGGTGTCACATCCAAGGAAGAGGCGCGGCAGATCTGCCATGATCTCAGTCCTACTCCAGTGCTATTCAATGCGGTACCTGGAGGCGTATCACCCGACTTGACCGTCACAGAGGCCAAGGAGCTGGGATTCCGCATGATAATCTTTCCGGGCTTTGCACTGGGACCTGTATATGCAGCAGTAAGCGCGGCCGCAAAGCATCTGAAGGAGACAGGCACGCAAGTAGCATCTACAGACGTCAGCCCCAAGAATCTGTTCAACGTTGTGGGTCTAAGAGAGGCCTTGGCCATCGATATGGCATCCGGAGAAAATCGGTTTGACCAAGGGGTCTAAATTTATTAGTGAATGTCAATATGCCACCAGGACCAGCTGCGCAGATACGGTGTGGATTTTCATAGAAATAAAAGCCATTGTGTCACCAAACTCAGGCCAAGCCGAATGGACGAGGACCGACGTTGATTGAGAGTTAGGGGTATTCCATGACGGTTTAGTTAGCGGGTCACGTGGCGCCCCGCCTCGCTGATCAACGATGACGGAAAAACGGGGGAAATGCAATTGTATAGGAGGCAGAAAAATCTCAATAAATTCTCCAATTCTCTAAAATAACAAAAGTCCGGGATAATGACAATCTTGTGGACAACTTAGTAATCAAATACAAACAAAACAAAATGAAATGAAACGAAATGAAACGAAATGAAACGAAAGGATGTTTTCGGCCAGCCTCGCCAGTCACGTGATCCGTCTGTATCAAGAGTGAAAAATGACGGTATTCATCACAGATTCTGACATTTAACTCGAAGATCTTTCGATTCGATGGCTCCGTGGCCGAACTGCCTACAAAATGTCGTGGCAATCTCGAAGCACAACAGAACCTGGAAAGTCGATGGGGCGAGGCCGGCGGATTGCATGTCGGCAGTGTAGACAAGCTAAGGTGGGACCCCTAATAGCTCAGGATCGTGAGCAAATTTGTTCAGGTGGATGCAACTGAACTGGTTGGCAGATGCGATGTGACCTCTCATCGGGAGGAACCGCTCCCTGTTCACGGTGTCAGCGTATGGATCAGGATTGTCAGATTGATACCGAATTCAAAAGAGTCAATAAGCGAGCGCAAGTAATCGGCACCACCACAGCCCGGATGCACCAACTGATTTGTCTTTAAGGCGGCTCGAAGATCTCGAGGATGAAGTTCGTCAATTGCGATCCTCTATCTCTAATTTCCCACCTTTAGATCTTCCGGTCTCAGTGGAAGCATCATCATCGAACCGACACCGCAGCGGCCCGAGTTTATCGGGCTCGCATACTTCACAATCAGCAGCCACCTTTTTCCAAGATGATTCAGTCCCGTCACCCAATCGGGAAAACGATCATCAGCGCATGTCGCAAGAGATTGTTTCAACTACAACACCCCGGTTGCTTGATCATCTTCGGCTAGACTCGGCTCGGATCGATTCGCTTTTTGAGATGTTCGTTGCCTCGAATGCGTAGCCTCATGGAAAGCTGTACTATTTACTCACTTGTACGCAGATTTTTCAGAAAATATCATCCTTTTGTTCCCGTGCTAGATCCCAGTGTCACCCCGAATGGTTGTTACAATCGATGCCCCCTGTTATTCTGGGTGGTCATCTACACTGCATCCCGTCGATATTCAGAGGTACCCGGCCTACCCACTGCGATGATCTCCTCTTTGAAGAGCCTCCTATGGGAGACAGTCGCAAATCCTCCCCACAACTGGTACATTGTACAATCGATTGCGCTTCTTTGCATGTGGCCATTCCCAACGTCGTCTCTTTCAACTGACACGACCCCAATGCTGATCAGTATTGCCCAAACGATCGCAATGCAACTCGGTTTGCACCAGCCCGATGCCATTCAGGACTTTTCTCGCATTAAAAGAACTTTAAACAAGGCGGAAATATCGGAAGTGGTGAGAACTTGGTCTGTTTGCTACATCGCATCTCAAAGGTGAGCCTTATTTGACTACTTCCTCTATCGCAGAGGTAGCGGCTCATGGTGTTCTAGTATTTCATCGACGTATGGCATGGCATTATTTTCCTCGGAGTCGATGATCAATCGTGTCTGTGACGATGAAGACGCATACGGAGTTCCTCAGTCCATGAAGCACCAGCTGTTGATTTACCGGTTTTCTGCGCGCGTCAACAAGTTCATGTCCAAAGATCTTTCCCGCACAGCAAATTCGCTTCGTCCCCAGGAAACCACCTCTGTCTTGAAGCTTTTGGAATGTGAATTCGCCGATCTTTCCCGTTCAGTTGGTCAGACACTTGCAGGTAAAATTCCGAGCAAAAATTGCTTTTCGTGTCCTCTTACGCTACTCACTGACGCCTTTGCAGCTGATAATGAAGCCTTGCTGTATGCAACTGGGTTACAGCTTTATGTTTTCTATCTACTTGATCCCGGAGAGTCACTGACTCGCAAGATGGGTCTATTAAAGGCTTTTGATACATCGAAAGCGTTGATCACCAAGCTTCAAAAAATTGATATTGCCTCCGACTTTATGAGATACTGTCCTGCATCTTATTCGCGGATGATCTCTCTGGCAGCTCTCTTTATTCTCAGGCTAGAGCGTTCAAAATTTGCAGATACCCTGGGTGTTGACGGTGGTGAGCAGGCATTTGACGCTGCACTGTCCCTGCTTCGTCGAGCTTCTTCTGAAGAGAATGACCTGCCCGACAGAACTTCCAGAATACTAGCCCAATTATGGAGTGTGCAAGGGCGCCCCCAGCAAAGCAGCAAAGAACCCCGTCTAAAATTGCGCTCTCGACTCGCTGCCAGCCTGCTCCACGATGAACTGTGGAATTGGCGAGAGACGTTCGGCGGCCAAGGTTCTCCCTCGCATACTCCACTTCGCGGTATTGTACTACTCTTTCAACGAAAATTAGCCTTTGGATCTTTTTTACTAATCGCATATTTGTCATTCCTTTGCAGACCCGGTCGATGAACAGATTCCCGAAAATGGGCCGGACCTACAAAATTCCCTTTCTCTCCCGTCAGACCCCACGATCGATCGACTTTCATTTGAAGAGCTCTTCGATGTCGAAATGATGTCTTTCCTTCCGTTTGACTTTGAAAGCGAAATTGCGCCAAATGCTGAAATATTTTCTGATCTCCTACCATGATGCTCGTTTATTGGATATAAGAGATCTTCGATACCGAAAAATTAGTATATCCTTTCGTTCGGTTATCAACAATAACTTAACTAGCAGACGACAAAGAGAAGTCCATCATTGAAGACTCTCTATTAGATTTCGTGGACTAAATTCCCTATTTTCATGGCTACAATGGTACTGAATCTCCCATACTAGAGTGGACACCGCCGAGCTTTGGGGTTTAGCAACGTTGTGATATGAGGCTTCTCGGCGTAGGGAAAGGCGCAAAATTAGAATTGATTCCACGATTGTCTATACAACAACTAAATTGATTCACGTTCAACTTGGGCCGCATATATAGCATCATATTTCCCATGAGTTTATTGTATAACTAACTTTCCTGGCTTTTCACTCCATCCGCTCCCATATCCCCTGCCAAACGCCCCAAGAAATAACCTTTCCCTCAATCTGCTGAATGATCTCCTCCTTGGAAGCCGGAGTATTCAACTTGCTCCCATCAACTTTTTCTCGCAATGCAACAAGTTGATAAAAGTACCGATGAGGACCATGACCGAGTAAGCCCCTGGGAGCAATATAGACACTTTTGTGACGATTCAAGCCATATTTGAAGTCGCCGCGAAGCTTAAACGCGGGTCCATCCCCGACCACTTCAAAATCCTCGTTTGTCACTCGTGTTGTTGTCGCTGGGATACCGTAGTACAGGCCATGCACGACGGGGTTCGCGAGAGGTGCGTCGGGGTCTTCGACGACAAGCAAATACTCGACTGCTCCATCCTGTGCCGGCCATTGCAGGGTCGGAAAGAGGCCCTGTTGGAAGAAGCCGTATTCGGGGGGGATGTTAGACCCCGAGGGTCCCAGGTTGCATTTCAGAACGATAGTTGAGCTGGGGACTTTAGAAAAGGGTGCGGAGTTGTGAATGAGGCCAGCGTCGTGGCCTCTGCGATTCTGGAGCAACCATGCGACGCTTCGTTCGAATAATTGAGACATTTCCAGGCGGGTTGGACCATGAGTTGTTTCGACAGGATGAAACTGGGCCGTTTATACAACTTTCGGGCCGCTCGAGGGGTTCCCGGGCCGTTAACGGCCCCCGCTCTTGCCTCCGAAACTTTATTTTTCGTATACTCCCAGTAAGCACATGACATCTGCAAATCAAAGGCACATGCCCTTACTCGGTGCATCTATCAATTGATTTATCCCTCAGACAATTTTCGATGGAATTATCCTATCTGGCCAACAACCGAGAACCGACAATGATTCTGAAGGGTTCCAAGAGCGATGCCAATGAAGACTTAACGAATCAGCGTTGCGCATGGGTCAATCAACTTTCTTTGAGTGATATTTCCGATGATGTCCGGACCCGAGCAAGGTATCTGATACTTTATGGGTTTGGTTGTGCATTTGTGGGAGCTCACCTTCCTTAGGTCGAGAAAGCTGCCGAAGCGATTTTCGAGATGGAATATCCTGGCAATTGATTAAGATTATATCGCTGAGCCAGTCCGCTGCTCCGCATCACATCATCGCCAGCAGTGTATCCCATCGCTCTCAAGATCTTCTGCCTTATACCAGTGCAAATCTTAGTCAAGTTGGGCTTGGTGGTGGTCCTATAACCGTGCGACGACGGATGTGTCTTCTCAAATTACCCTCTCGAGTATGGCTGTCAATTAAGAACGGACTTCTGGGCCTTCTTGCTCCAAGGTTTAGTGATGACCCATTGTCATGGATATGATGTTGCGCACTAAGTGGACATCTTCGCGCTTGCCTGGATATGCCTCGTTCAATGCGGACAATGGTAGCTTCCAGTATGTATAAGGCTGTATTCCGCTTACAACGGGGCTTAAAAAAAAAGCATTGTCGCATTATCTATCCAAAAGGGGTGTCCGCGTCAACAATCCAAAAAAACTAATGGGACGAGCCGGGATCGAACCAGCGACCTTGCGAACTTCAATCGCACGCTCTCCCAACTGAGCTATCGTCCCATCTGGGATGATGTCATCTTCATTATGATATTACATAACCCCAACTGTCAACCTTGGAACTTTTTAATTGAGGAAAATTATGGTAAAGCCAAGCCAAGAACTAAACTAAAGGCAACTAGTTATGACTTCTCATCTGATTCTCCTTAGTACTCCTGAATATCTGAGACTTTGTCATACTTTAATACTACGAATATTATCTGTACGGCTTTCCAGACTTGCAGGATACCTCTTCAGATCGTATTCAGCCATCTAAAAGCCTCTTTTTTCTGTGTCTGTGCATTCGTATCATAATCGGTATATGTAGATACGGGGAATTGTCGTTCAAGATAGTGATAATATTATTAGAAAAGGTATCACGACGAACGGCGACTATACAGAGTATACGTCTTTGTGACGTGCCAGATCTTGCAAAGGAAGCAGAGTGCATACAATTCAGAATAACTAAGATAGGGGAGAAAGAAGAAGCAAGTTGCAAAGTGGGAAACAGCTAGTTGATATAGCCTGCCACTTTGCAAACAATGCAAACTTCGAATCATCTCGCTAAACTATCTAGCAGACAATCTAGCTAATGCAAACTAGCAAACAAGCAAACAGGAGTATAACGAGTGGATCGTAACATAACCCCCGCGGAAAAATCCATCTAGTCCCTAGATACTGAAAGACTGGCAATGGCAGCGTCGTAATCAAATCCTTCGTCGTCACTAGCTTCAAGAGCAACTAGATCTGGGTTGACAGATCCGATAGCAGCTAGGTCTGGATTGATCGAGCCGACGGCGAGATCCATACGGTCGTTGTTGGAATTCGAAGAAGTATTCGAATTGGAATAAGAAGAGAAAGAATAACCAGCGACTTATTAGACAATCTTGATGAACTCCGGGTAGGTACGTGGAAGATTCAGTTGCTGAGAAAGTCGGCTGCGAAGTGACTGATTAGGCCTTTACGGAAAGCGGAGATCTTTATAACGTCCGGTCATTCCTGACCTTTAGCTTTGTAGAGCAGATCCATGTGTATCGTGACAGGAAGGACCATAGCCTGAACTTAGCTTACGAGATTAAGATAGACGTAATAGAACTGGGCGGTAGAATCTCCGATGGCTGGTCCATCGATTGCAAGCTTTGCACGAATGGCGGTAGCTGTGACGATCCAGGCGTGAATCGTGATCGTACTTGCCAAATAGGCAGGAACAGCCACGTCCTCGTACCTTCCCAGATTGGCAACGAGGTTAAGCGAGACAATCGCGAGTTTTACAACGAGTGCAAACTTAAGGATATAAAGGGGAGAATATCTAAAATAGATAGTTTTCTCTTTTCCCTTTTCTTCGTACTTAGAATTCGTTTGAATCGTACTCTTTTCTTTCGAAATAAGATCTGGCAGGTAATATAATTCTACGTACCACTCCAATTCCAACTTTTGAACTGTATACTTGTACGAGCAGTTATCGCGACTAGCTCCAGCTCAGTTTGTTAATAATCGGAGTCTTTGATGTCGCAAACAGATTTCCATAGGACAGAGCCCATGTGGTTCGAAATCCCCAAAAGTGAGGGATTTTCATTCTCAAAGAAACTCTTTTTCGAACTTGAGATATTTGACTAAGCATACACAGAATACTAACTAAAGGGTTCCCCTCAACTCCACCGTTAAATTAAGATTATTCAACGAAATTCACCCAGATCATCTCGGTACACACCTCGGGAGGATCTGGTTCATTTTCCGTTGAATAATCAGCTTACTTGATCGGAAAATTTTGCCCTCTCCAGCCCAGAGATGAGACGGCCCAAGGTCCTAGTACTTGAGATACCCTCCATGAAATCATTGTGCTGCAGTAGTCCCTCGACATTGTAATGTCTTTTTTTTATTTTGTCATCCTAAAAGTTTAAAACACACACATAACTATTGCATAAAGTCTACTACCCTTGCTGTGAAATAGCAGTTCGCGGCTTTGAGTGACTTGCTTATCACTACGCAATTGAGCGAGATATGTCAACGGCAAGAAAATGATATTTACGAAAGGCGATTGCCTTTTTGGTAGATCCCCATTGATAACGCCTCCATTCTTTGGTTCCCCTCTGTAGAGGAAATTTGCTAGGTAACTGGTTTCGATCTCGTTGGATTATTAAACTAGCCGATGGCCTGAGCTGAACTTCGGCTTGCACATTTCATGAATTTTGATTTACACATATCCAAGAACAGTGAGGACTTTCGCTGAGCGCTTATAAATATGAAAGCCGCCATCCAATGTGTACCACTGAAAACAGGCTGCCAATTGGTGACTTTTTGCAAGATTTCTTGGGGTTGAAGAAATTTAATAGCACAAGGTGAGCATTTCCCCTGTCACATCCCCTGCGCTAATGAAAGTGCCATGTCATCCTGAAACGTAATACTCATGCATTGAAATTGGACCTGAATCCATGTCAATGGATCGTGGCCTATAGACCTTGTAGAGGATACAATCAATGGATGTTACAAGACCACTGGAAAGTAACAAGTATTTGCTTTTTTCCCGAGGTCTGGGCAAGGATATTGAGTCTTATACGTGTGTGGTCTGTTGCCTTGAGTCTTGGATTTTTGGATATGCGTGTGGCCGGATTTGACTATAGAGCTGACATTTGTATATCAAATTATCAGATCTTGATCAATGTACTCAATTTCATCTCGAAAGATACAAAGGCAAATTTGCTTCTATTAAATGCTCAAGACCTTTCACTAAATCCAAGCTGCTGGTCCATCATGTCCCGTACCATTTCCTCAATCGGCCGCCATGAAATTCCCAGCTCTGTTTCGGCTTTGGTAGTGTCAACTGGCATTGGAATCGTTTTGAAATCCTCAGTAATGGTTGCGCCCACATCGGGGTAATATTTGTTGATAATGCGAGCCACATCGGACCCGGTTCCCTTTTTCTCCACCAAGAGATAGCTCGAGCCATCAACAATCTTTGCGTCGAGTGATTTGATGTGAGCTTCGGCTACATCTTGGATATGTACCCCGGTAACCAGACCAGTCGTAGCACCACCCATGATTACTTTCCATAGTATTTCATTGGAGCCTCCTTTGAGCTCATCCGCCGAAGTTTGTACCGGGTTATGGCCAAAAACAAACGCAGGGTGAAGAGTCACCAATGAGTAATGTGGTTTGGCTTCCGCCCGATACTTCCAGGTCGCGTTATTGGCAAGTAATTTGGACGCCTGATACAAGCGCATCGGCGTATTTGCCGGGTTTGCTGGATCTTCAAAATTTGCACTTTCATCAACAGATAGATCCCAGCCAGTGCTCTCTAGGGAAGCCGTCAGATATACAATATTGCTAGCATTGCCGAGACTCACTTGCCTTTGACTATTCCACCTTGTGGTATGCCGGATAACGGAATCAGAGCAGCAATAGAGGAAGTGACTACCACTTTCTTGATTTGCGGCATTTTGGAAGCCGCTTCAAGAATGGCCAAGGTCCCTCTTACTGCGGGAGTGAAGTAGGTTTGCTTGTCCGTTCCATGAGGCAGTGGTGAGGCTAAATGGAGAATGTAATCCACATCGTCGAGCTTTCCGTCGAATGCATTCTCGTCGGCAATGTCGGTGACGATGACGAATTCCAGCTGGCTGCTGAACTCAGAAAGCAAAGCTTCAAGCTTTTCCGAGGGTTTGCGAAGGCAAATACGAAGCCTATAGCCAAGTTTCAACGCTGCAACTGCTGTGGCACTACCAATGAAGCCGGTAGCGCCAGTAATAAAAATGCAACTGCGAGACATCTTGATAAAGACAAATCTCTTTCTAGAATATCAATTATCTGACCGACGATCTCACAGGATACCAGCCATATCTGGCATTTTAAGCATCTATTTATACAAGTTTTGCGTCTCCAACTTATTTTCATTAAATTTGGTTTCTATGGGTGGCGTGATCAAGAGACACTGAAAGAATGAGTTTACTGGTGAATTCGTCAGCACAATCTGCCGGAACTTTTCGTGATGAAATGATCAAAAAGCGTGTAGTGGACAGTCTATTTCCGCATTATTCTATCTTCCCGAAACTCAAATGGTGTGGGTCGATTCGCAGATCAACGTACAGCTAAATCAGATCCATACTTTGCCAACAAAAATTATCATGATTATGGAGACAGCCGTAAAAAGTTACTATTCGAATGATTATGAAATCAATTGTCTTCTCTCCAAGGATCAAAATATATTTCCAATACGAGCGCAAGGTTGAATATATATACCGGTGGCAATAGCGTGCATTCACTACAAATATGAATCAGTAACGGTAGGAAGTAGCGAGAAGACGTAACATGGAAATCATACGAGGTCCATGATCACATTTCTATAGCCGCGTCCGCTTACTTGTAATATTACAGCTTTCCAAGTTATAAAGCGCAGATGGTCTGGCACTCGCCGCATTGGCTACAATATATATCCGGTCGTGATGAATTATAACCACCTCTACTACAGGTATTGTTGAAAGACAAGGCTCACAATCCGCCAATAGTGACAATCTACATCCATGTTCGAGTCTCCTCAAACCTAGCATGCCAAGTCTCGTATCCCATCACCCCGAGATCGTTCAGCTGGAGCGCGAATGTCCATTCAAACTATTCGGGGAAACGCTGGTTCATATGCAGTTGATCTCGATATAGGTGACCTCACCCGATGATGAACTTATGTAATACCTCGCTATGGCACATAACTAGTTAGTTGTTACGATCTGGCGGCTAAGTGTTACGATCTGGCGGCTAAGTGGAGCTGTCAGGTGGGTCTAGTGGGTCCACGTCT